>JAFEMH010003850.1:0-242176 GCA_022495995.1 Adenophora triphylla var. japonica
GAATGAGGAATGCCAACCGGCCTTCTTCAGAGGATCAAAGCTACCTTGTCAATCCTCCCATTCTTTGTCCGCCTCACGGGAGCAAGCCTTTACCAAGTTATACTTGACGGTCAATGTGCATTACGCCCACTCGGGGGGCTATGCTAGCACAAGAGAAGAAGGTTTCAAAGATTGAGAATGCCATATACTTTGTTAGCCGCAAATTCTAAGGTAGCGAGTTAAACTACTCTGCCCTCGAGAAGACATGCGCAGCTCTCGGTCCTGGTGGGTTGGAAAGCTAAAGCACTATATGCTAATCCCACACCTGCATACACTTGGTCCTCCAAGATGGACCCAAATCAGATATGGCAAGTTCCAAGGTGACAGAGGTAACATCTCTACCAGATTGGCAAAGTGGACTTTCTTCTCTTAGCCGAGTTTGATATCAAATATGTGGATCCAAAAATCAATCAAAAGGACAGTATCATGATCGCCCGTCGACTTCCCCCAAAGCACAGAAGCCCGAGGACCAGACCTCCACTTCCCTGTGACGAGGGATTCTTCTTGCTATAAAAAATGGCAACCGGTGGCGCTTATTCTTTGATGGAGCAAAAGAAACAAAAGAGGTAATGGCATCGGGATGGTACTAGTAGATCCGAACGACATGCATACCCCCATAGCTATCAAGCTTCGAACTTCTGCTACCAACAATGCCGCCGAGTACGAAGCTTCGTATATTTGCCGGGTCTAGAGGCCGCCCTTGAGCGACATGTGGAAGAGTTAGAAGTATTCTGTGCATTCCCAATTGATAATCAATCGTGCCGCCAACAAATGGAAAATTATAGATCCGTGTCTCCCTGTAAGTATCACGCTTACATTGCGTAACTCGTCTGCTATAGTTCAAGGAAGTCATTATATTCCAGCTCTCGCCACTGGAGACAAGAACAGATTCGCTCGATGCCTTAGCCACTCGGCCTCTTTGGTAGAAATTCCACTGCCTCTTTGGTACTCCCGGCCCTTTTCGGGTAGAAATCTTAAGGAAAGTCAATCAAACCATTCAGTGGCCTCATAGGCGTAGAAAATCCCGCATATTGTCATGTGAAATGGAGATCAAAACCGTTAGCTGAGCCGTGGTACAACCAAGATCTTTCAATATCTCAAGTGACGGTGAAGCATCCTTCCCCGTCGACAAAGAAGGGAGACTTAAAAGGTGTCCATGCCAAAAGCTTGCAAGCTCTAAAGAGACTATCAAAGACAAGACGTCATACTTGGCAATGAGAGTTATGGAAGAAAAGGGAAGGTTGCCCACTTCTTGCTCAGACAAGCCGGAAAAGAAAAGGCCCAAAGAGTAATGGAAGATGTTCATAATCGGGTGCCATTATGATCCTCATATTGAACGCCGATCCTTCATTCATAGCATCATCGATCGGGTTACTCGGATTACTATGGAGACCGGATTGCATCCAATTTAAAGTGCGGACTTGTGATAAATGCGTAGCGATTCTCCAACCTTAATCACATCCCTCCTCAGCGACCTTTACCGTATGAAAACCCGCCCTTCGCAACATGGGGGATTGATGTCATTGGGAAAAATAACTCCGCCCCGAGAGCAATGGACATTCGCTTGTATTGGTTGCATGTAAGATTACTTCACAAAGCGGGTAGAAGCCGTTGGTCTTACAAAGTGCTCACAGCCAAGAAGGTCGCTCGTTTCAGTAAAAGAACAGATCTTCACGCCGCTACGGAGTCCCAAATGAGATTATTTCCCGACAATGGAACCCATTTCAAAGGAGAAACCGATCGGTTACTCACCGGGAATACAAGGTCAAGCGCCATAAATCTTTCACCTTGGCTGTAACCGTTGCAGACGAATCCAAGTGTGCCGCTGAGGCCGCCAATAAGAACTTGGAGAGAATCATAAAGAAGATGGCAGGTCAGCGCAGGGACGAGACCGGGCAAATGAGAAGCTACATTTTTAGCATTATGGGGCTACCGCACTTCAACCCGAATGGCCACCTGTGCAACTCCATACGCTCCGACTCTACAGAATGGAGGCCGTATCACATGCGCCATATTGAATTAGAAATTCCATCCCTCGTGGTATTGCTCGAAAATGAGGTGAATGAGATTGAATGGATCCAAAGTCGATACAATGAATTGGATCTCGTTAGACGAATCATAGCAGACTAAAAAGCCACGGAGCATAACCGGGCGTATCTTTGCAGAAGAATGGCCCATGCTTTTGACAAGAAAGTGAAACCTGCAGACATCAAGGTCGCTGATCCGGTCCTTAAGACGAAGCCCTCGAACTGCAATTAAAGACATTGGGCAAACGGGCACCTCGTTTGGGTTCTGGACCGTTTATAGTGAAGAAAATATTCTCCTGAGGAGCTATGCAAATGACAAACAAACTGGATGGCAACCCATTTTTGCACCCCCGTCAACGGCGCATAAGTCATGCGGAGGTAATGTATGCAAATGGATCGAGTCTTTTTCCCCTATAAAAAAAAAAAAAAAGAAGAGAAAATGATAAATAAAGGCGCAAACAAAATTGTCCTAGATGAGACCGAAAACCTCTCAAAAAGGCGACTCCATACAAAAATAAGCGGACGCTGCCACTAAAGTGAATATACCCACTATACCGAAAACCCTAAAAAGGGCTGTACTAGTGTAAAAATAGGGTTTGTATCTCATGTCCCTCTCTTCTATCTTCCCCTTTCTTAAACACAAATTGATCGGGAGTCAAACTACTTCGGGAGACTCCGAGCCCCTTAGTTCTCTTACAAAAGGGGAACGTAGGCAAACCACATGTGGTTCGGTCTTAAATCGCCGCAAAACCTCTCATCCTGTGCCAAAAGTGTTTTGATTACAATTCCAAAGCTTTTCAAAAGGTTCATTTTGAGTTAATATTCTTTTTGATGAGTTCAAGCACGGCTTCTACTTTCGTGACTCAAATAATTTGCCTGAATAAAAAAGAAAACATTGCTAACATCTATTTCTTGTCTCGCATTAAGCTGATCAAAGGATACTCAGCCTATACAAATAATTCCTACTCTCAAACACACAAACAAAAAAAAAAAGTCTCCTGTCTGGGCTCGTAAAAGTGTCTAGAAAATTCCGTCCCCGCCTCCCGAATCTCGCTCCTCCCGTCCTTCCTCTTCCTCTGGTCCTCTCGGAGGTCTTCGCTTCGATCGAATAAACCCGCTCGAGCCCGTCCCAATTCCAGGAATAACACGCACCAATGGTTCAAATCGCACTGGCCTTCTCAAGGCGGCCCTGAAGCAATCCTCTCTCTTGTCTCTAAGGGCACTCTCTCTCGCAAGCCATCACCTGATCATCCCTTAAAGCAGCCCTACTACTGGGATTTTCTTTGTCTTCGATAGTCCTCAGCAAAGATCACCTGCAATATTGTCTCGGGTTTCCGTGCCTCTCGTGATCCCTTAAAGACCGACCGGATGGATAACTCAGCCCCCAAGTATTCCCGGCATGCGAGCCTCTATAGCCACTCGTGCAGAGACCCCGATGCTCCTCTTACTCAAATCAAATACTCCGTGTGTCGTAAATGTAAACCTTCCTGACTACCTTCAAGAAGTACATGAGTGGGAAGAAAACCCTCCGTAAAGCGATCCGTTGAAAACTCGTATAACCCGGGGCTCGATCACAGACATCGGAACAAAGATCGGTCACCGCCTCTCTCCTCAAAGCTCTGACAATCTCACGCTGAGTAGGTACCTATATTGTCCTGCCCACCAACGACGTGGGACACAGTAGTTAGTTAAGATACATGCAAGCCCGGGCAAGCTTCTCCGACTACTAATGATCCATCCCGAATGTCTCTCATGGAATCTCGTAAATCTCCTGTGCGTGTGAAATCAAAAAGCTCGTATCAAGTAGTCCCGCACCATGACAATCTCATCCGCTAACCTGTCGCAAATTTCGCTCTCGCACTCTCCGCTCCCATGAAATCTCGATCCCCGCTAGCCCGTCAATGCCATGGTAAGTCTTAGCCAAGAATAGTGGTACGATGTCCATCTCCTCGACCTCGACTCCGATTTGATGAAGATTCACACCTTGTCACCTCTCGCTTGCCTAACAGCCTCCAAAGAACGTACTTGAGCGTACTCCGGCATATCCACGTAAGTAGTGAGCCGACAAGCTAAATGTACTTGAATGAACGCTCGCCGAAATTTATAAAAAAATAAGGAGTCGCCACGCCGTTTTAAGAGGAAACATTGAAAACCTTTTTGACAGAGAAAATGGGTTCGGGGGTCAAGTTACGTGTTGGGAAGAACCGAGAGTTCACCCAACACGCCTCGTCCGTAGACGAGTCTTTCTATGTTCAACATTCATTCATCCAAAAGTGTGTGCAAAAGTGTGTATGACAAGAATATGTATGAAATGCATAAATGTGCTTTGCTTTATTACTCAACAAGGGAATATAACTTGTAAGCCATTAGCCGTGGGAGGCCACATCCCACTTTACATCGAGGAAGGAATACAGATTACAACTGAAAGTAGTCTCTGCATAGGACACGTTATGTCGCGCTACACAGGACTGATAAGGTCCGTTGTGTCCCGTGACATAACCTTGCCGTTTGCAGACACTTTACAATTTGAGCACAGATCAACAGATGACAAATCAAATCCCAACACGATATCCAAACAACTCAAAAATACCAATGAATTCAGAATAGATTGACCAAGGGGATGTGGATATAGGGAGATCCACACTCCCTTGGCCAATAAACAACAAGTCCCAAACAATCACATTAAGAACATCAACAATACCAAGCAAAACTAATTAAACAGAGAGATTGGCAGTTGGGACTTGATAATTGGGGACGTATAGAGTATAATTATCAAGTCCGGGGAATCGATTGCAACGAGACAAATAATAGTAAAATGCGAGATAGAGGTGAGGGAAGTCGTTACCCTCGTAGATCAACAATTCTCTATACCCCGTCGGTATAGAGAACCTTCACAATCCGGCCTTGGAACAGATTCGAATCTCGTACTTCCGCATTGAACAAACTGGGTAATTTCCAATGCGTGCGTGAGTGTTGGAGCGGAAATGGCTTGGGGCTTGAATGCTTGCTTCCACTTCAGTGTAATTTGGACAGAGGGAGACGCTAAGAGGATTGGAATAAGGCCGGGGGAATAACAGGTAAGGTTGGCTGAGATTGGATTGGGTTAGGTGGTCGACAGTTTAAGGGCCGAACAGGGAGTGGTTGTCAGCGATTGGAATTGAGAGCGGGAGAGCTCGGTGGTTGTCGATTGAGGGAGAGTTGGAGGTCGCAGAGAAGGTATTTGGGGAAGGGGAAGGTCGCCGGTAATGGAGAGGTTGAGGTTGGGTTGTTTGCCGGTTGGTGTTGGGATCGGAGAAGGAGGGAATCGAAGGAGGTTAGATTGGTGTTAAAGCGGTTTAGGGCGATAGTAATGGGGAATTGGTGTTTGGCCGGAGAGTTGGTTTTGGGGAAGAACAAGGAAATTGGAAGGAGTAGATTGGTGTTTAGAGGAAGGGAGCGGTGGAAGACTTGGGTCTGAGAGATTGTTTGGTGAGGTTTTCCTGAGGATGGTGCCGAGGGAGCCTGGGTGAGGAAGAGGTTAGGTTGAGGTTGGTAAGCTTGGCCGGAAAGGGGGAGTTTACGTATAGAGAGAGAGGAATCCGGATAGAGAGAGAAAGGGTGAGGTTGAGAGAGAAGGAGAGAGTCTGTGTGTGTTAACTGTGTGTGAGAATTGTGAGCTTCCTTTGAAATGAACGCAAATTGGGTATTTATATGGGAATTGGGAAATGGGTTTATTTGGTCGCACGACCTCCTGCTCCCAAATTCCATGCCTCAAGCCGGCCGCACGACGGCCACGCTCCATAACCGTTTCTCGGCGCCAAAACCCGCTTCGGAACATTCCGGGTTAATTCTTTAAAAGCCCAAAGCGCTTTATTCCTTTTAGGTCCTTTTGTCCTAGAAAAGTACTAAAAATACTTCCTTCGCGGGAAACTTATAAAAAGTTCCCCGAAAGTCTCGAACGGACCGAGAATTCTACCAAAACGCCCCTAAATGCAATTTTATTACCTAAAATGCATCCTGAAAGGTCGCGAATTTGGATTGGCGTACTCACAGAGCTCCCTCTAAGAACGCCACTTTTGGAAAAAGTGAGGTTGTCGATAAAATAAGGCCCAATCCCAATGAGCACCAGGGGATAAGGTGAAGGGCTAGAAGGGTGAGAAGGGGAAATGATGGCTAGACCTTTCTGAGAAAGGATTCCTACGTATCCCTTAAACAAGGGAATCAAGCCAAATCGTAGTTCGGAATTATCAAAATCAAAATCATAAGCAAGGAAAGGATCTTCATACCTTTGTTGTGCTTACCCTCGTAGTTTCATGGGTCGAGACATCAGCGGTTGGATAGTTGCTTCCTTTCTCACCAGGTTGTAGCTGCCGAAGGGTCTCATGCTGCAACTGGTATTTTTGCGAGTAGATGCCGGGGGTCTCACGCTATCGCTTTGTTTGACGAGTTGTAGCTGCCGGAGGGTCTCATGCTGCAACGGGTCTTTTGTGGATGCCAGGGGTCTCATACCACTTATCTTATGCAGGGTAGTTGCCGGAGGGTCTCACACTACTGCTGCTTCTCTTCGTGGACGCCGGAGGGTCTC
Source organism: Adenophora triphylla var. japonica (assembly GCA_022495995.1). Taxonomy (NCBI): domain Eukaryota; kingdom Viridiplantae; phylum Streptophyta; class Magnoliopsida; order Asterales; family Campanulaceae; genus Adenophora; species Adenophora triphylla. The sequence continues at coordinate 6,631 of JAFEMH010003850.1, forward strand.
ATACCACTTCTCTTATGCAGGGTAGTTGCCGGAGGGTCTCACACTCATCGGCTGCTTCTCTTCGTGGATGCTGGAGGGTCTCATACCACTTCTCTCACGCAGGGTAGTTGCCGGAGGGTCTCACACTACCGTTATTTCTCTTCGTGGATGCCGGAGGGACTCATACCACTTTTCCTTCTTCTTTGCTGGGGATGAGTATAACTGCCGGGGGTCTCACGCTATCTCTTTTATGTTCTATGCTGATAAGTATAGCTGCCAGGGGACTCACGCTATCTCCTTTCTGTTTTGTTCTGATAAGTATAGCTGCCAGGGGACTCACGCTATCTCCTTTCTGTTCTCTGCTAATAAGTATAGCTGCCAGGGGACTCACGCTATCTCCTTTCTGTTCTTTGCTAATAAGTATAGCTGCCAGGGGACTCACGCTATCTCCTTTCTGTTCTGTGTTGATAAGTATAGCTGCCAGTGGACTCACGCTATCTCTGCTTTTCTTCTTTGTGGTTGCCAAAGGGACTCATACCACTATGTTGGTGCAGTAGCTGCTGTGACTCACACTACTTACGCCTATGGCAGGGGATAAATGTAGCCGCCAGTGGTCTCACGCTACTTCCATTTTGCTCGCTTATTGATAAGTATAGCCGCCAAGGACTCACGCTATCTCGCTTCTTCTTCTGTGTGGATGCCAAAGGGACTCATACCACTATGTCGGTGCAGGGTAGTTGCCAGGGGACTCACACTACTTCTGCTTCTGCTTTACTGCGGATAGGTGTAGCTGCCAGGGGACTCATGCTACTTTTTTTTCTGCTCTTTGTGGATGCCAAAGGGACTCATACCACTCAACGTGAAAGGATTATTTGAAGGTCTCTTGACCTAAACGAGATCATTTGAAGGCATCTCAACCTGAAAGGGATTATTTGAAGGTCTCTTGACCTAAACGAGATCATTTGAAGGCATCTCAACCTGAAAGGGATTATTTGAAGGTCTCTTGACCTAAACGAGATCATTTGAAGGCATCTCAACCTGAAAGGGATTATTTGAAGGTCTCTTGACCTAAACGAGATCAATTGAAGGCATCTCAACCTGCCGGGAATTAATGCTTCTAGCAAAGTAATTGACTGAGACATGCTTTCATACCTGTGATTTTCTCACATGTAGCTGTCGGAAGGTCTTAGACTACCATTGCTGTTGGGAGATAGGCTCTTCTTCTTTCTTTTCTCGGCTCGTCTTGAGGGTCAGTCTTCGAGGTTCAGTGAGCATTATTGTCTGGATTCTGGGGCAGCTGGGGCTCTTTTCTTCTTGACAAGCATTGTTTGGGTGCTGAGGCTACCACTTGTTGACGCTTACTGGGGAGACTAACAGATACGGACTCTTTGTCTTAGCTTATCATGTAGAATGGGCTCTTGAAGTCGCCGAGACTGGCGAGCTTTATTTCCTGGGTTCTGTGGCAGCTGGGCTCTTCTTCTTTTCTTTCTTTGACAAGCACTGCTTGGGGGCTGAGGCAACTGGGGCTCTTTTTCTTGACAATCATTGTTTGAAGACTGGGGCTGCTGGGACTCTTTCCGATGATGCTGGTGAGATCAGATGGCTGGACCTTTGGAGAAAGGATTCCTACGTATCCCTTGAAAAGGAAATCAAGCCAGATCGTAGTTCTAGGCCTTATGAAGATAATAGAAGCGGGGTCTGCCACCTGCGGGGTTTGGAATCTCTGTCCAAGATTGTGATTTGAGGGGCAATCCTCACAATCAAAAATACGATCACCTGATTATTGTACCCTGCGGGGGGAAACATAACACTCTAGGCTCTCTACATTTTATTGAAATTAGTTATTACTAGCTCTAAGCATTGTTAAATTCATTGCACGAGTCCATCTCGGCTGAGGAGAATAGGGAGTAGGGAGGGTTTTGCACGGCTTGATGAGCAGATGTGTAGGTAGCCATTATGCTATGAGGGATTGTGTATGGGACAAAAGTGTTTATAATGAGGTGGACCCTCTCCCATTATAGGATGATACGGTGCAGCTAGGCAAGTCGGGGATGCTTCCGGAGTAGCTGCATTGCGCCGAGTCCATTGCAAGCAGCGAGGACAAAGTACGTCGCGCGTCTGAGCAAGCAGCAGAGAAGGTGCAGAGAATGATCCCAGCTTGGCGAAGCCCCAGTTGATAGTGCAAAGCAATCTTGGAGGGAATCTGGTAAGAAGAGCCGGAGGGATACCTTAACCAAAGCCCCAGCTTGAGGCAATTCCATGCAGCTTCATCGCAGGCAGAGTCATCTTGTGGCCACAAAGGCAATTCATCGTTTCAAACCGCAGTCAATCAGTCGCTGGACAAGACTCGGAAGTGTTTACGTGCAGGGGTACATCCTTCGAGGGTGGGAAATGAATCCCGAGTTCTGTGTATGACACTCTCGCTTTGGGTTTGACTCTTTTGAGAGAGTATAAGCATCACAAGGTGTGGAAAGTGTATGGAAGCCCCTGCCGACCGAAACGGTGTTTAGCTCTATCTTCCTATGATGTATAAATAGAAGACTTGTCAAGACACTTGAAAACCTGTCTTATTCGTGATGATCACAAAGCTGCTTAAAACCCTTAATTGATGTTCGGGTTACTCAACCGTCAAAGCCGTTATGAACAAATGTTTCAATCAATCATGAGGAGAAAACCCACTGATATCGAGAATCAAACTCCGAAGGATGGAAAGTGTATCAGAACGTCCCTTGCTGAGACCGGGTTTTCTGAGATTTGCTCGTGATTTCGACCGGACCACAAGTGGTTGCCTACGTTCCCCTCCATAGGAGGAGCTCAGGTCGCCGTAGTTCGGGTTTATCCCGAATGAAGAATGAACGTTGGAATTTGAGGATTTGAGGACTTTTGAGGATTTTGAGATTTGGAAGAAAATGTCCTCTCAGAGTGTCGATGGGGGACATAGATGTGAAGCCCCGGTGGGACGTCCACGGTAAGTGTTTGTGAAGGAGAAATGAAATATGCTCACATACAACGTCGAATGAACGGACGGAATTTGCACAGTCTTCGCTTGGTAATCTTTGAGCCGGGATGGACTTGGCTTCGCTTTAAGCAATATTCTGTTTTAGATCTCGGCGATATTGGAGTGAAACTGCTATCCGGTAGGAACTGCGACTGGGCTTCGGGGTTTTGATCGGTCTTCGGGTGATTTATGATATCATGACCTCTTAAAATGAGAGGTCGGCTAGGCTTTTTTTGCTGACTGATCCTCTAAAGATGAGAGGTTGGCTCTTGGGTAGGTGTTTGGGATTTCTAAGGTGAGGGAATCCATGATTGCATCTTCAATGCCTCTAATAATGAGAGGTCAATTTTAGCTTTGGCTAAAGGCAAAAGTAAGGGTAATGGGAATATCCTCTAGAATCGAGAGGATGGCTTGGGATCGGTTAGAGGTAATGGTGAGGGGACATCCGTGCTGTCTCTTTATTCACTCTGAGACTCCCTTTGAGTAACGACCGAATCCTTTGACTTTCGCTTCTGAGAGAATCACTGGGACTAGGCTCTCTTTCTTGTCTTTTCTTTTTTTTTTATTGTATTCTCTTTTTTGTATTTTTGCATCTCTCTTTTTTCTTTTGAGAGGAAAATTTCGGCTAGTCCCCAGGATGAATCATTGCTCGCCGTTATTCTTGAGCTTGGACACGGTCGCTCTTCTTTTGAACCACGGGAGTCTCAAGGATAGTCCCTCTTCTTCGGGTGATGGCTAAATGGGTTTCAAAATGTGCCGATCTTGAAATGAAAGGGTATCTGTTTAGGTGAGGGTAAAGGTTTTCCTAAGGGTGAGAGGTTTCAACCGCAGTACCTACCGGATGATCCGAACGAGATTGAGTCTTCATTGCTTCTTTAGCTTACTTCGAGAAAGATCCGTGCAAATTCGTCGAACAACGAGATTATGAAAGAGGTGTGAGCATATGGGAATCGAGGTGGGAAATTGGTAAGCCCCACTCTGGGAAGGATATCAGTCGATTTTCTCACTCTGATTGATTCAAACATTAGCCATTTCAAAGCGTTGGTCGGTGAGCAGCACAAGTGATCATTTGGAATAAGACCATTTCAATTAAGTGTAACGCAGTGTACTAGTAATGTCTCGAGTCTAGCAAGAAGAGAAACAAAGATTTTTATCACCGCAAAGCAAAATTGGTCCAACTTGGACTCGATGCACTCATGTCCAACAATGGACATTCTAGACCCTACGAGGACTGTTTGACTTCATCAACATTTGGACGGGAGGAAGAGCATCGTTGCCATCGGTGCGGTGAGGACCCTTCTCGATCTCTTTGTCATTCACAAGTCGTCCTCCTTATCTTTAGCAACCGAGCAAACAACCGGCCTCCCGCTTGCGAGGAAAAATATCTTCAAGTGTAGCTCGCTTTCGATGGACGCACCATTTGCACTCGCCGCCGACCCTACGGGATATGCACTTCTAGATTCGTGGGCCATAGTCTTCTCTCGCACCGAGCATTTTGGATTCTCGCATCGATGGACGATCACTCGGGCACTCAACTACTTCCGCCTCAGAATATGGACTACCGAGCGCCGGGAATGAGAGTGCACACCCAACTTGCCGTAACCTTTGCAAAGTTAAAGAGGTGAGAGCGTGTATAAGGCGGAGGGATAGAGAATCTTTGAGGAGGTACGGGAGAGGGAAGGACGGGAAAAGGAGACGGACTCGTGCAACACTTTATTAATCTTCAAGTAGAAATCGGTGTCTTTTAAGTCCTAGAGCCGGTTGGGAAAGGCTAATCCTTTATTTCACGCAATCTAGATCCTGGGAACCTATGACACATCATCCACAAACACACCAAATGCGTTGTTTCAAAATTAATAATAGGCGATCAAGAAATTTGGGCGGCATAACGGGTATTCCCGAAGAATTTCAAGGAAAAATCTGGCATGACCTCTCGTCGGTGCACGTTGACAAAGCGACATGATCTCTCGTTAGAACATGCCGTGGGAACGACATGTCCTTCTCGTGAAGCCATGTTGCGTTGACAACATGCCCACACGTGCTAGGGTTTGAGGAAGGTATGAAAGTCCATTAGAAATTTTGAAAAATTCATTTTAGTGTATTTGAAAAATGTCGTGTCAAAAACCAACCGTTTTGGGTGAAGTTTAAAAGTGTGGCGCCACCTATAATGCACTAGGGGTATGGGTTTGACATTAGGCGCTCAAGCGTAGGCGAATTTTATGGCCGTCCGCGATGCCGTCAATCGCACCCGAGGGTTCTAGATCTACGTGGTGTAGTGTGCGGGATGGCTATGTTCCTTTATTTATGAAAATGATTTTTTTTTTTATTTGAAAAGAGGGTGATAAAGAAAACAACACCACACACACTCCCACGTAGACACAATAATCGATGATCAATAATCGATCATGGGGGATTGCCCCACAATCACACCGCATCAAAGAAATATAATCCTCGTTGAGTGGCACCTTCGTCGCGCTACACAGACATCAAAGGTACGATTTGTCGCGTGACGTATGATCCCCTTTTAGAATTCTGAACAAGAACCAAATCAGCCCCAGCCTCCAAGCGCAAGCAATATCAACAAGCCCCAGCAACAGCAACACAATCAATCAAAGATGGGATACAAGAAGGGAACGGAATAAAACAAAGAATATAAGATGCAATCAACACATATAATGTCACACACAAAGCACACACAAGTGAATGAAGTGAATGTTGAACAAGAACGAAAGTCTGACCCACTTTTGAAAAACAAGTTTCAAGTTGTCCCCAGCAGAGTCGCCACTGAATGAACGCTCGCCGAAATTTATAAAAAATAAGGAGTTGCCACGCCGTTTTAAGAGGAAACATTGAAAACCTTTTTGACAGAGAAAATGGGTTCGGGGGTCAAGTTACGTGTTGGGAAGAACCGAGAGTTCACCCAACACGCCTCGTCCGTAGACGAGTCTTTCTATGTTCAACATTCATTCATCCAAAAGTGTGTGCAAAAGTGTGTATGACAAGAATATGTATGAAATGCATAAATGTGCTTTGCTTTATTACTCAACAAGGGAATACAACTTGTAAGCCATTTGCCGTGGGAGGCCACATCCCACTTTACATCGAGGAAGGAATACAGATTACAACTGAAAGTAGTCTCTGCATAGGACACGTTATGTCGCGCTACACAGGACTGATAAGGTCCGTTGTGTCGCGTGACATAACCTTGCCGTTTGCAGACACTTTACAATTTGAGCACAGATCAACAGAGGACAAATCAAATCCCAACACGATATCCAAACAACTCAAAAATACCAATGAATTCAGAATAGATTGACCAAGGGGATGTGGATATAGGGAGATCCACACTCCCTTGGCCAATAAACAACAAGTCCCAAACAATCACATTAAGAACATCAACAATACCAAGCAAAACTAATTAAATAGAGAGATCGGCAGTTGGGACTTGATAATTGGGGACGTATAGAGTATAATTATCAAGTCCGGGGAATAGATTGCAACGAGACAAATAATAGTAAAATGCGAGATAGAGGTGAGGGAAGTCGTTACCCTCGTAGATCCACAATTCTCTATACCCCGTCGGTATAGAGAACCTTCACAATCAGCTTCGGAACAGGATTCGAATCTCAGACTTCCAGATTGAACAGCTTGGGTAATTTCCAGTGCGTGCGTGGGTGTTGGAGCGAAAATGGCTTGGGGCTTGAATGCTTGCTTCCACTTCAGTGTAATTTGGACAGAGGGAGACGCTAAGAGGATTGGAATAAGGCCGGGGGAATAACAGGTAAGGTTGGCTGAGATTGGATTGGGTTAGGTGGTCGACGGTTTAAGGGGCCGGAACAGGGGAGCGGTTGTTGGCGATTGGAATTGGAGAGAGGGAGAGCTCGGTGGTTGTCGATTGAGGGAGAGTTGGAGGTCGCAGAGAAGGTATTTGGGGAAGGAGAAGGTCGCCGGTAATGGAGAGGTTGAGGTTGGGTTGTTTGCCGGTTGGTGTTGGGATCGGAGAAGGAGGGAATCGAAGGAGGTTAGATTGGTGTTGAAGCGGTTTAGGGCGATTGTAATGGGGAATTGGTGTTTGGCCTAGAGAGTTGGTTTTGGGGAAGAACAAGGAAATTGGAAGGGAGTAGATTGGTGTTTATAGGAAGGGAGCGGTGAAGACTTGGCCGGAGATTGTTTGGTGAGGTTTTCCGGTGAGGATGGTGTTGAGGGAGCCTTGGTGAGGAAGAGGTTAGGTTGAGGTTGGGGAAGCTTGGCCGGAGAGGGGGAGTTTACGTATAGAGAGAGAGAGGAACTGGACAGAGAGAAAGGGTGAGGTTGAGAGAGAAGGAGAGTCTCGTGTGTGTTAACCGTGTGTGAGAATTGTGAGCTTCCTTTGAAATGAATGCAAATTGGGTATTTATATGGGAATTGGGAAACGGGTTTATTTGGTCGCACGACCTCCTCGCTTCCCAAATTTCCTTGCCTCAAGCCGCCGCACGACGGCCACGCCCATAACCGTTTCTCGGCGCCAAAACCCGCTTCCGGAACATTCCGGTTAATTCTTTAAAAGCCCAAACCAGCTTATTCCTTTTAGGTCCTTTTGTCCAGTGAAAAGTACTAAAAATACTTCCTTCAAGGAAACTTATAAAAAGTTCCCAAGTCTCTGAACGGACCGGAATTTACCAAAATGCCCCTAAATGCAATTTTATTACTTAAAATGCATCTCGGAAAGGTCGCGAATTTGGATTGGCGTACTTTACAACATGAACATATCCAGAGACGTAGAAAGATCAAACAAAGCCTCGTGGATTGGACAAGCATAATCTCTAGCCATCCGAGTCAAGCTCCACGACCCACCACCCGTAATCATAGATTGACACCCCGATCCGCCGACAAGTGAAGGAAGGTCGACAATTACTCCACAACCGATCCGGCATCATCCCGTGGGAATGCTACGCTGCCGCCCCTCGCCCAAGCTCCTCTGTCAATGCCCTAAAGTCTTCCATGGTGGGAGTCAAATCATCGTGACGACAGCAGTAAAGACTATTACGACGCTCCCGAGTCCTGCAAGGCTGTGATGCAGCCTCGAAGCAAATCCCTGGCCGACCCTCCAGCCTTTTTAAGGACCAGAGGACACGGCATTACTATACCTCCCGTCAATAAGCTCCCTATGATGCCTCCTATGATAATGTGAAATTTCGCAGAAAGTCTTGGCGGAATTGACGCTCCCGAGAAGCTATTTCCGTTATAATGCTCCATCGCAAACTAAAAGTATCAGCTCTTGGCCACAAAGGATTCGCTTTATCCGACAAGTCAGTGGCAACTGGTTTCCTTCACTCAAGAGACAAAGTTGTTTACAAAATGAAGCCTCGAGCCGATTTTAAAAAGAGCCTCGTTACGAGTCACTCCCGGGCTCGTGACGACACAATAGGCCAAACACATAGCATGCTCTGGCGACACATATTGGTTGATAGCATACAAAGGTGGAAAGGCCTCGCAAGTGGTTACCCCTGCAGCACTTTGACTCGCCGTTGCTATAATACACCTCCTACCCTCATATACATGCCCATGAAAATTCACGGAGTAGAGGACCCCTACTATACACACCTATCCGAGACGGTCCCAAAACCTCATACACAAACCTCGACAAAGCCGAATCTTTAAAACAATGATCGCGTTTCCTTCCTGCAATGCGTACTGTGTGTTCTCGCGCAAAACAAGCTACACATAGGTTAATCTTTGCTAACGAGATAGCTTAGTTAGGATGCAACAGCTTTGGAGTTGTTGTTGTTTCTCCCTCGGGCAGCTAAGCAATGATCAACCTGAGCTCACAAAACCTCGAAGACTCGGCCCTCAGTCAAACCGAAAAAAAAAAAGAAGAAGAAGAATACAAAAAGGCTCCGTGCATTCCGCTGATAGCCTCCTGCAAGTAGCACAACAAAATCAACGCGCCCCAAAGCACCGAAAGAAGCCAGCTCTCCTAGAAAGCAGAGGTCTCCGGCTTATCAAAACAAAAGCAAGCAAAATCAACGGCCCCAAAGCATCCGAAAAGAAGCCAAACCCCCGTAAAGCTGTAGTCTCCGGCTTATCAAAAATCAAAAAGCAACAACAGAATCAACGGCCCCCAAGCAAAAAAAGAAGAAGCCGACTCCGTAAAAAATGCAAAGAGTCCCCCGCTTACTAAGCAAAAAGAAAGAAGCCAACTCCCCGTAAATGCAGAGTCCTCGGCTACTACCAAGCTAAAAAGAAAGAAGCCGACCTCCCAGAAATGGGTCAGAGTCCCCGGTTTACCAAGGAAGATCAAGAACCTCGAGGCGCGTACAAAAGCGTAGTCCCCCTGGCTTCCCAAGCAAAGCTCAGACACAATAAGAAAAGCAAACAATCAACAAAGACAGTCCAAAGAACAAAAACCGGTAAAAGAACAACACAGAAAGCAAATAAGAAGTAGCGGAGACCCTCGGGCAAGCCTACACTTATCCCCAATGTAATAGAAGAAGTAGCTGTGAGACCCTCGGCAAAACAATTACCTATCCCCCATCAAAGCGTAGTGGTATGAGCATCCTCTCCAAAGAAGATCCACGAAGAGAAACAAAGAACAAAGAGCGTGAGTCCCCCGGCGCCTACCTTTGGCGTAAACAAAAGTGGTATGTGTCCCTCTCGGCATCCACGAGAAGCAAGAAAGCGTTGAAGAAGTGCGAGACCCTCCTGCAACTACCCCCGCCTGGGTGATTGAATGTGTCCCGCCGCGATTTTTCTTTTGAAAATCATTAAGAAACGGGAGTCGCTAATTCATTTCTTTATTTTAAGGGCCAAAACTTTGAAAATGCTCGAGATTAGAGATTTGAGTTCGGAGGTCACGTTTACACTCCGGGAAAGAACGTTAGGGTTCACTCCTAATGCCTCGTAAAATGAGTCTTCCTAATTTAAAACCATTTGTACGTGTCGTGTGTGTGTGTAGTGTGTATTTCTTTTCTGGGTTAAAATAAATGCAAACTGAGAGAACTAAAAATAAATTGAGAACTCTTTGTAAGACATTAAAAAAAGTCTCATGATTTTTGGTATGATTTTAGGGTTGAGTTTTGGTACTCAAAAGACTCCTTGAAGCTGAAAGTCAATTCTGCCAGAATGAAAAAGTCAGTGGACACTCTCGATTTTAGAATTGATTTAAGGGTTTTAAAACTTCAGAATATGGGAAAAGTCAGAGAATGAAAGTTGTTCAAAACATCTTAAATAAAGGTTACTGAAGATTATTTTTATGATTGGAGATGATTTGATGGACAAAAAAGTCCCTCTGGAAATACAGATGTGGAAATCTGGGATTTCTAGAAACTGCTAAACTGACTTTTGGAAAATAATTTGAAAAGGGAGTTAGACTCAATGCGTAAACAAAATTAGGTAAAAATATTTCTGAAATCCTATGGATGTGTGGCTATTACAAAAAGTATTTTGTAGTCAACACAAAATTCCAAGTTTTTCTGTCCAAAAAATTAGACAATGGACAGAGGTCTTAGAGAAAAGGCTACTGGACAGCAACATTCTTCAAGAAAGGAAAATGTGATTTAAAAGGGGGCCTTGCATCCATGCTTGTCCCCATTTCCTTAGGCTTTGATTAGTGATCACTAAACATGTTTAGTGGTGATCTACTATATCAAGCCATCTCTTAGGGTACATTAGGACTTAAAGCACTCTCATTTGCTTCTTGGGATGGGGGAAATTTAACTTGAAATCAAGATTTTATGTATGAAAAATTGATTTTAGGTTTGGAAAATGCTTTCAAGGAAAGTAAAACAAACTAAGAGAATGTAGCATCCTCGTGGAGCATTCTCTTTGGAAAATCCTTGGGCAACAAATGGATTGAACAAGTTACATCTTTAAAGCTTTGAGATGCATGCATGGATGCCAGGGAGGTTTAAGGTATGGAGAAGGAGGGTTTAGCCTCAAATGGTGGTATCCTTATCTTCCTCTGTGCTCTGTTTGTGTTTCGAGACTTCGAATTTTGAAGTGGAGTGTTTGTGATGTGAGATTTGGGAAAATGATATAAGAAAAAGGTGGCAATTCAAAGGAATTCCCACTGTTTTCTACAATATTTTCGCCAAGGTGTCCGTGTAAGTGAATTGTTGTTCTTTCATGGCTCTTCTAAGATCGAGGGGCTCTATTTATAGGCCTCTGAAAAATCTCAATTCTTGTCGCAGCGGATGAGTATGTAAGCGTGCACCGTTCATTAAATGCCGCTCCAGTGCTTTGGACAAGAGGAATATATTTTCAAAATACTCAACCATTGTGTTTTACTTAAAATTATCGGCTTAATTTTACCTTTCGTAACATTCTTTACCTCACTTTAACTTGGGTCAAGCAATCCTCAACTTGCCCTTGCTCTGTTAGTAAAGTTAGGTACTTGTTAGCAGTGCCAAGGCTTGTGCCAAGAATGTGAAGGCTTTCGCCAGTTTTCTAACGGAAATAGTCAGCACAACTTCAAATTGGAGCACTTACAGTAGCCCTCTCGGCGACGATGCTTTCGAAGGAAGCGGGGTCGCCGATAGTAGTAAGGCTCCATATTTCCACAAGGGGTGACTAAAGTAGTCGGCTACCGGACTCCGGTGATAGGGCTATCTACATATCCTTAAGAGGAATCAAGCCGGTCGTAGTTTGGGTCTTTGACCCTGGAGCTGATCGTTTTAGATGTCAACCTCAAGCGATAAACTTGGCACGGTTGTCGGAAAGAAACTCACGCTAGGGATAGGAAATGACCGTTTTAGTCTCGATAAAGTTGTCATATCCAAGATCAGCCGGGGTAAAGGAATGACCATTTTAGTCTCGATGGCTCGACCTAATGGTAGCATACCCACGTGTCCTGCAGCCGCCTGGGCCGAGGTCTCGCTCCGATGCCGACCTCCCGAATGACCGGCTTTAGGCGTCAACTGCGATGATGCCAAAGTCTTCGACCTGAAGATTTACGCTTTAGTGCCCAAAGTCTGGGGTTTTAGGTATACCGGGATCTGGACGCATGGCGCTTTAAAAAGTGCCTCGAATCTGACGATTTAATAGCGCTTAGTGTGCCTCGCCTTGATGATGACATGGCATTTAGGTACCTCGAAACCTTGGTGATGCCAGCAGGGTGCCTCGCTAGATGATGGCATTTAGGTGTTCTGAACCTCGATTGATGATGAGCAAGTAGGTGCTCGAAACCTTCGACGGCAAGACGTTTTAGGTGCCTCAACTTTGTAAGATGATGATGTTAGGTGCCTCGAACCTGATTTATTTATATTTTAGGTGCCTCGGAGCCTCGTGATGATATTAGGTGTCTCAACCTTAAAGAAGACGGCGCATTTTAGGTGCCTCGCACTGATGATGGCGAGGGTGCCTCGAATCCCTGTTATTTGGCATTTTGAGTGCCTCAAACTCGCATCACATGGCGTTTTAGGTGCCTCGCACTGACGATGGCGATTTTGTGCCTTGAACCTGATTTATTGCTGCCTCTTTTAGTGCCTGGTATTCAGCATTCGGGGATTGACGGGTCCTTCGCGGACGTCTACTGGAAGGCCTGCCTTTGACAGCACGAAAAGGGTGACCATTTTGGTCGAAGCGGTCGACCTGGCCTGTATGGCGTACCCATACAGGAATCCGACCTGAACGGGATTCCGCTAACTTAGGTGCCTAGAGAATCGGACTTAATGCTTTTAGGTGCGTCGTCGATGATGAAAGAAACGGATTCCTGCTTAACCCTTTGTTGAGAGAACCTTGATGATGCCGTTATTTAGGTGCCGCCGCTGATGACATGGCGTTTTTTTGTAAAAAGAAACGGACTCGCTAAATGATCGTCGCCGAGAAATGGTCCACAAAGCTTTTACTGCCGCCGCTGACGACTTATGAGGAAAGAAACGGGACTCCGCTTATCTTTCTCGATCGGAGAGCGACTTACGCTTCATGATCGCCGTCGAGAGAAAGAAACGGGATTCCGCTATCTGCTTCGCTGACTGATAATCGGATTACATTGTTTTATCGCCGCTTGATGATAATGAGGAAAGAAATCCAGATCTGACCGTTAGTACCGAAGAATCGACTTACGCTTAATCGCCGCCGATGATAATGAAAAGTGAAAGAAACGATCTTCAACTTTCCGATCTACGAGAAATCGTGACCAATTTACGCTTCTTTGCCGTTGATGAAAATGAGGAAAGAAACGGGATCTGCTTATCCGCAATGGGAGAAACCGCTGCTTACGTATGCCGCCGCCAAGGGCTGATGATTGGCGAGGAAAGAAACTTAGATCTCCATTACCACTGAGAAATCGAGAAAGACGATGCTTTTATCAAGCCGTCGCTTCGATGAAAATGAGGAAAGAAACGGGATTTCCGCGACCCGCCGAGAAATCGGGTTTACGTTTCATATCGCCGCCGATGAAAATGAGGAAAGAAACGGGACTCCGTTAACTATCATCGGCCGTATCGGACTTATGTTCGCCGCTGTCTGGTAACGAGGAAAGAAACGGGACTCCGCTACGCTGCCGGGAGAAACCGACTTACGTTTAGCGATCGTTACCGATGAAAATGAGGAAAGCAAACGGGATTCCGCTAACTTTCGCTGGAGAAATCTATGGACTTACGCTTTTTACGCGCGCTGATGATAATGAGCGAAAGAAACGGGATTCCGCTGAGTCTTCGATGATGATCTGACTCACGCTTTACCATCGCGATGTTCTTTGGGAGGGGACTAACCTCGCATTCTGGTTAATCCTCCGTTAAATTTAGATTAAACTGCGCAGTCCCCGAATTTTAAAGGGCAAAAATAGCTTCGCTGCCCTTCATTCCAGAACCGCGCGATTGTAGAACGTAATCTCCAGATCAGTTCTTAAAAGAGGGTCGTGGCCTTTCCTCTTCTTCTTTTCATTGCTTTCTTGAACGCAAACAGAGACGAGAGAGAGATCGAGAGAGCGAAATCGCTCATTGTTGGCCTAGGAGCTTCAAAATACTCGCATTTTCTTTGATTTTTCGGTTAATGGAACACCTGGGGAGTTGCCAGCTATCATGATCTGTTCGCTGCCGGGTCGCGGAGAGGCGATTAGAATCTCAGAGGATGAGGAGGCACATTTCTCAAGCAATCGACAAGTGAGGAGTTATATCCCGATGCGCAGGCAACATTGGTCCATCGATCCGAGCCGCCGCGACGGGTATACTTCGAATTCTCTCTTCATTTCTTGTCGACTGTTGCATTTGAAATCGATTTTCTTTATTTTTTCAAAAAATTCGAAAATTATGGCGTTTCCTTTTGGCTTTTAAGTCGACTCGATGATTTGCATGTATTTAGCATGGGTAATCAAAATATACATTACCTGTGGAAAAGTATGGGCGATTTGCCATTTTTTTTTTTTTCTTCGAAACATGATTTACGGTCTAAATTTGCCCGAATCCGGGACCGACTCTTTTTTTTTTTCTCGTTGCATGTAGGATTTTTTGCAATGAGATGAGGTTTTATGAATGCCATGAATGGGAAGGTGCATGCATGCGCCAGTAGAAATACGATTTTTCGCGAAAATGGGACTTGATTTTTTGCTTCCGCTGATTGAATGTATGAATGCGGAAAATCGCTTTCCGCATGCTACTTGTGAAAATGCAAATGGGCTTCCGCTGACTCAATGTTATTGACATGTCTCTTATGCATGAATGGATGATGAATGGCGATCGTCGGTGTCTTTCTGCGCCGTAGGTCGGAACAATCCGAGTCCATGATCGGCCGTTCTTCGTACCATCTTTATGTCTATGATGCATGCGTATGCTTTTAAACGCAAATGCAATTTTTCTTTTTTTTTTTCGACATTATTCTTCTTCTTTCAACTGCAGGCGAGACTGCGCCTTGTTGAAATGAATAAGTCGAAGACCTGGGATCAGCGGAGGCTGCGATCGGCCTGTGATCGGCCTGCCTTGGGCAGAGTGAAATTCTGATGAGTCCGAGACAGATCGTCATCGAGACTGGGTTGCATGAGTTTGCTGAGTGTTTGAGGTTGCTCAAGCCCCCGTTAGTAAGCGGCTTGATTTTTGCTTGGCGCAAGAGCTGCGTGGGATGCGACCCACATTCCATTTCTTCCGGGTGAGGCTACGGTCACATCTCTGATTATGTTGCGATCACGAGTCTGTCTCAGGACGCAGCATCGAGCGGGTTAGAGGTTGCCATTTACCCAGAGCTTCCAGCACTTCATCGGCTTGTCCCTCATTCCCGGCTAGCTGACGTGATGGAGTATGCGCAGTTCGCGGGAAGATCACGAGAGGCGAAGTGCGACGATTGCAGTGTCGCCGCCGTGTCCTTCTGCGGTTCACTTTCGAGCTGGTCAACGCTTGGGACACGTAGGGGATGATCGCTGGTGCTGCTCGCCGAGACATGATTGACGTGAGACGCCCAGGTGAGCTCCGGCCACGCTCTGCATACCGCCGACGCGCTTGGGAGCCTCCCGAGCTATAAGCTTGCTTCTTCATTCTCCCAAGCACGCATTGTTTCCTTCCGCACTTCATCGATGTGATCTGCCTCGCTCGGAGTTCTTTCATGCCGCGATGGTGCAGCCGGGCGAGCACATCGGGTGATATCTCAAGAGTAGCCTCTCCCGGACTGCTATTTAGAAGATAAACCTGTGGGGCGCACGACTCCTACAAGGATTGTCGCTCTGAGAGAGTCGCAGACGACTCCAGGGACGGTGGCTCCGCGACGTGAGCAATGTAAGGGCCGAGGATCGTGGAGCCGAGGATTGAGGGGTTGATCAAGGATGCGTATTACTTGGGGAGAGATCAACATGCATGGAGGTTCGACATAATGATGGAGTTTCCTTCCCATCGACATGATGCATCCGATCGAGAGTCTGGAGACCTGTGGTGATATCGAGGGTAGACAAATATTCGAGGTTTGGCGTTTGGTGATTGTCACGCGATTTATCTCGAGTGAGCGTCATAAACGCTCCAGCACTTCGAGAGGCGACTTCCATCGACTTTTCATATGCTCAGATGGGCAGAGTGCAGATTTCTATCTGATGGAATCATCTAGCTTTCTGTCTGCCCCATTATGAAGGCACGGGCTTTTTATTTATTTATCTTCTTCTCGCATCAAATCATTTCGACGCTTTTGTTTCCATACTGCCTGCCGACGAACAGTGATTGAGCCGCTATGCTCCCCAGGAGGATGGCATGGTTGCTCAGTATGGCTGAATGGCCGTAGAGCGGATTGCCGAGCATTCTACCGAGACTCCTCTTTCTCCTCTCATAGATCCAAAGATAAAGTCAGCCCAAATATTCCGCCTAGATACCACGGTGGATCATCTGTACGGCCAGACTGCACACACTTCCGATATGATTTCTTGCGATCTCATTGCCTTATCAGTATGTCGTTGATCTGTGCGAAGTTCCTTTCCGGAGATTAAGATGATGATTTATGCCTGGTATTACTCATGACTACGGTGATATGTCTCGAAGTCAGCAAGAGGGATCAAGCGCGCCATCGAGGATTCCGATTGATGATCTGCCATTCCCCGAGATTATACATACTTCGGGCAGCATACACATTTTTCATGCACACTTCTTTTATTTTTTTTTGGAATGTAATAATCTAGGATTTCTATTTTTATTTTTTGACGCATGTTGCATGAGTTCTGGAAGTATTGTTGCGCGAATTTGGTATACACCGTTATAAAGATAGTTTATGCTCTTAGATACATCTTCCGTAGCTGTACATTTAAATCCTCCAGAGCTTTTTCGATGGTGACACTGTGGTCCGCTGCGATGCCTCTATCGACATCGGCATTTATTGCTTCAGATCCGGGAGCCTTCTTACTCAATAACATCAACTGCTTGAATTAAACAGGAGAGGTTCAGGCTGAGTGTAAATTATAGCATTGAGAGTCTCATTCAATTGTCCTTTAAAGAATTCCAAATGTTCTTCAACTAGTTTATATGTGTCTCGGGAGATTATATCTAGAGAGCAAGCCATTCTCTGAAGAAAGGGCATAAAGACAGGTTCTCTCAAAGAATTGATTATGATCTTTGAGGGCTTCCTTCATTTTGGGGAGCTACAAGAGGAATGTCTTATTTTTTTCACGAGTGAACCCCGATCGAATTCCGGCTTTCAGAGAACCGGCAGGAGAGTCACATTCCTTTCGCCCGATTTGTCTTCTCGTCGGACAGTTGCGCAACCTTCTTCATCTTTCTCCGCATGAAAGGTCAGAATATGGTCCCCATCACTTGACTCTATTAGCTTCCAGCTTGTGCTCGACTAGCCGATGATCACGATGTTTGCTCTGTTTATGGTTTACTTTCAGTATTTGTCATCTACCATCTAGATGTGTAGATCGCCGTTGCCAAAGATGTTGTGCCTCGACTGGAGTATCTTTCATGCTCTTGAAATGGTTACCGGAGGCAAGAGGTGATGTGGGTACCGCTTTGACTATAGAAACATGGTTGTTCACAACCTGATGCAAACAACTTTCGTTGTGAGGGTCAGATCGTATTCACGGGAGGTTGTATTGTCAGATCGATCGCGGTTATCGTAGACTGGCAGCGTTTCACGATAGTCTCATGCGGTTATGCCCGGGCTACCGTCGTCGTCTCGAGGCGCTTGCTGGCTTACCTTCTGAGGATTTTTGGCGCTATAGCTGTTGCGAGATTCCTTCAAAGGTTCCCATTTCTTTCCGGTTAATGGCATGACGCCTTCTCCCTCTTCTCCTAGGGAAGACCAGCGCCGGGCACGAGTTTTCGACCACTCGCACTGACAGTGGTACGAGTATTTGTGCGGCTCAGGTTTGAGACGGGCGTGACATGGAAGACGTGCCTTCTCTAGAGTGGTCGAGGCTTGGTGGCCAACCCTCATGATAGAGCGGAGATGAGCCGCGACCTTATCATTTGTCTTGGCGGTCACATGAGTGACGGCGCGCCGGGTCAGCAGAGAGAGACGCAGGCTGTATACTACAGCCAGCACGCTGGTTTGACAGACTCCTCGCCTACACTGCAGCTTGGTGGTGAGGAAGACCGATTTTCCTCGCAAAATGAAGAAGACCAAGTTATGAGCAGGAGAAAGCCAAGATTTAGCCGTCAGAGGTGACACCTGAGGCTCGACATCCCTTTCACGTAGCACATTAGTTAATATGTATCTTAGTTTCTTAGCAAAGTTGTAGAGCCAACCGAAAGCTTAGACTCATCAAATAGTTTTTAACTGTATCGAATATGATTGCTCGAAATGCTGAACGTTACGGCTTGATCACTGTATTGATATTAGCATGATTTTTATTTGCGTTTTGGGATCAATGTTGCCGCTTCACGCTCCCTTGGGACTAAAGGCTCGTCTCCTAGTTCGACATTTGTTTTTTTTTTTGGTGCAACCCCTGCTTTACCCAGTTCTTTCCTTTTGCTTCAACCTGTCGGGTATTTTTTTAGCACTCCTTTTTTTTTTTTTTTTTTTTGTTGGTTTTTATGCAACGTTGTTTATTTAGGTTTGTTGTTCCAGTTTTAAATTCTGTTTTTGTTGTTTTTTTTTGTTTTTGACTAACAGCTTACGCGTATATCCACAAGATTTTACGCCATTCACCGGGTACAGCGATTTCCCTCGCCGAGGTCCGCTAGGTTGCATGGAGAAGATCTTCCTCAACGGTCACTGGCCTTGGCCTGCATGGCCTAATTCTGTCAAGCGGAAGGAGGCGACTCCTTCTTTCAAAACGGTAAGATCACCATCTTCCCGCTACTACTTCTGCTTCTCGCTATCTTTCCGGTAAGCCGATTTCCATTGTTTTTCATCGGCGTTGATTATATGTCAATTCAACATGGTTTTACTCGAGCCATTCGAACTCATTGATATGACTTTCCAATAAGACTGAGTGAGGGGCTTCGCCGATCAAGACGGCTTCCACTCCGTAGGTAAGAGCAAACGTGCGCTTCTCGTCGCGATGATGTTCAGATCCCCAGGAAATGCGCCGTCTCTCGATGCTTATTTAATGATGTTTTCCGGTCTGCTTGTCGCTTCATCCAGCGGGGTTCCCAGATGACTATGATAGCATCACCCTCTCGCTAACTCAGTAATCCATTATTCAGATGATTCTCGTCAACTCGCATTCCATATGATGTACTCTTCTTGATTTATGGGTTACTTTCTTGTTGGAATGAAGGTGCCTCTATGTTCAACTAATGATGGTGTAGGCCTGGCATACTTATAGACATATTAAACATATCCACAAATTTCTCTACTGCTGTCCTCAAACTACACTGCCAGTCTTAGTTTCTTCAGCCTTCTGCTCACACTGCCGTGTCGCCATTTTAGTCAAATGTATTTTCCCTCTCTTTCAAATGGCCGCTTAAAGATTTCTTTTAATATATCGCTCATTTGGTCGCGGTTCGCTTATCTAGTGAATCACATTAATCGCTTTTTTGCTATTATTATCATCATTAGTTAAAGCGGCAACAAGGATACTGCAAGGTTCAATACTACTGAGAACTTAAAAGGGAATACAAATAAAAGCCAGCTGTTGCCTCGCAGCTTCGCGTAGCGTTAATAAATGACTCGAAGAGATTGACCTGGTTTGGTACTCTATTATTAGGCCGATTGGGGACGGGACAACTGGCTTGGCGATCATTCTCTCCCGGGTCGCTAGTGATCGCCCGGAGAGGAGTTCTCACTTTGTCGGCACATCGTTAAAATATACCGAGATTTGGCGCTATTTTTCCTTCGTCATTGTTAACAGCCCACTGGAACCGGGAAAGTCTGGCACTGACTTTCCGAACATAGAGATCGATTATCTCAATCATTGAAAGATTGCATTGCTGCATTGTCGCTGAATCAGCTGTCTTTCTTGATATTGGGACATTAGCGTACGAGATCGCTTAATAGGCTTGAACGCTTCGAAAAGTGCACGGCGTAGCCTCGTGGTAGATCCGCTCCACGCGGTCGAGCCTGCTCGCCCTTCCGAAGCCGCTAAGGTCATGCCGCACCTCATCCATCTTCTTCAGCCGAGAAGGTTCTTTCGATCAAGATCGCCGCTATGACCTTGTTGTCGTAGTCATTCAGTCAGCGATCGAAGGAGATCTATGGCGCTGACGCATCTTCGTGGCGCTTCTTTCTAGCTGCCTACCAGGCGGTTCATATTAAAGTCGTGGCGAAGCCGTCTTTCACTGGTCAACTCTGTGAGTTCTGTCGAGCAGCCTTTCAGCAGTAGCTCGCCTGCCACCGGAGGATCCCTCGCCTCTCAGTGATGGTCGATCTATGCCAGCAAACTTGCTTGGGAGGCGCCGAGACCATGAAGCCTGGCAGCATGATATCTTCCTTCGCCATGCTTGGATCTCCAGATATCCACTGCACGCTGTCTCTCCAAAGTGATCAGGGTCTCCCGCAGTCGGCCGCCTTCATCTCCGAACACCACATCGATGGAGGCTCATGTTCCTCACTGATAAAACACGCCTAAACAGGTATTAAAGGTGATTGGGATATTCGGGAACTCCACAGTATCATCTTTTGCCAAAACCAAACTCAAAGCGGCAACCCCAAGTATTGCGTGGGATGCAAATAGCAGCGCCTGATCGAGTGAAAGCCGTATTCGCAGCTTCGATATCGAGTGAAACATTTATCTATCGGGAGATATTCATCCTCGACCCATTGTCAACCGTAACCGGAAGACGCCGTTCACTGGATCGCGATGAAGAGGCCGAAGAGATCGCTCTCCGACCGAGGAGGTCGAGACCGTGAGTGATTATGCTTTTACTTGATATTCCCACACGCACCACATCATCAGAGGCATCAACAGGACTGGGCGCGCGTGGCTGTGCTGCCTGGCACGATGGTGTTAATCACAGATGCTGGCCCGAGCTTCATTCACTAGAGTTGTCGGAGTCCTGCCTTCTTTCCGAGGCCGAGATTAGCCACTTAGGGAGTATTTGCCTTCCTTTCGTAGTCCGCCATTTGTTCCTCAGACCGTCGATCGTCAAGGCCAGCTTGACTAGATGCCACGTCGCCAAGTCAACGCGGGAGTTTGCGTTACCGCCATCGAGTTTCGACGAGCAGAGCATGAGGTCGACGTTTCGCTGGCAGCTTCTTTAGAATCGGCCTTCTGTTAGCGCCAACCTGTCTTCGATGGCCCACGATTAGAAGTCAGCTCGCTCATAGTTATCATATTGTCAGAATGCTATTCAGGGCCGCTGAGCCATCTCGGTGATAGCAGTGCTACTGGTGCCTCTTCAGACTTTCAGAATGAGTGATCTATTATAAGAGCTGGCAGTGGCACATGCTCAGACTTCGAGAGGTTTCCATATTCTAGGAAGGTGACTTTCTGGTGGCCCCTCGACAGGATTGTTACTTTAATGTGGCGATTTGACTGCACATGGTCACTTTCACTGGGAGATGGAGCCGCCTCTCTACCATCTTCAATCATCTTGATCGCGTTCGGTAACCCTTTCCCGATGGTAGTAAATAATAACTCTCTACGATACACATGCTCACCCCCGCATTCATTTGGCCATAGTCCAAGCCATATCATCCTCCGGTTTCTTCTCAATCTTACGTCGCTTCGCCTTCATCCGCCATACATCTTCTTCGCCTCAGCAAGGTACCACACGCAGATAGACACTTCGCTCGACGCACAGCGGTGACTGAACCAGCTCGACCCATCGCCGCAGCCAGGAGTTAATTAAGAAAGCGCCATACGGGTCCACGGGGCACGAGCAGCATCGGGACATTTAGATCATCAACTCCTCTTTGCGCTCCATGCAGTGCCGAATTTATTGCCGCGATTACCGCTTGTGGCGAAGAAAGGAACATGACGGTTCACGCTCGACAATAAAACCTCCTTTCACCAGGTTGCTTCACGAATCCTCTCCATTCGCCGTTGTGTCTCTCGCAGGGAACACGCGATGTTTAATTTTATACCGTAGTCGGTACTCGGCTACATCCTTCGAGAGCCTGGCACCGACCATTGGCGTATCTTATGAGGAGGGGGTTAACTCATCGCCGACTAAGACATCGGGCGGTCTTTTTCATCGCGCTATCGAGCACAACCATTGTGAACGGGCCGATAAATATCGATCGTTTGCATTGATTCCGACCTGGGCTTTCAGGGGCTGACCATTCGCCGTCATCATCATCATCATCAGTTATCGGTCATCTTCCCCATATTATCGGATTTTCCGTCGAGCATCGTCACCTATTCTCGGACGGTGCAGTAAACAGCAAATTGTCAGTATTCGTCGCCACGAAGCGCATCGATCACGCTTCTTCCTTCAGCGACTAGTGAAGATGAGGTGACATTGACCGAAAGAGCGAATCCTCCTCCTTCAATCCTTCATCGCCGTGATCGCATCGCTTCTCCTTCAACTTGTAGTCGCATTAATCACTGCCTTCAGCCGCAAGCCCAAAGATGCTCACCGAACTTTCTTGCTCAATCTTCTTCGACGCTTTAATTATCTGTGTAACATTATGATTTATCAATACTTCAAAGATCGGGCCAGCAATGTGGTTTATACTTCTTGCAAGAGGGGCCTCTAACAAGAGATTTAAGGAGGGTTGGTTTGTTCAATATCCGTGGCCGAGGGGAATCCGAATTGCAGTGCCACATGGTATTTCCATCTTCATCAGCTTCGCGCCTCTGGCATGCGAGAATTCTCTGGCTTCACTGTTTCGGTTTTGATTTTTAGAAGGATTTTGACTGCACAGGCCCCGAGGGGCCTGGCGCTCAAAATCCTTCCCAAGAAATCAAAACCAGCGAACATGATTGAAGCCAGTATAACCTTCGCATGCCCAAAGAGGATGCGGAAACTCGACGAAGATCTCCTAAATACCTACGGCTAACCTTGTCGAGGATCCCGAATTCGGATTCCTCACTTTGAGAGGATGGTGAACAAACCAACCCTCCTTCGTCTCTTGTTAGAAATTTCTTGCAAAAGTACTGCTTCTCCGCTACTTTCTGGGGAAGGGAAATCCAAGGCCGAAGAACTGGGCTGCTCCCATTAAATCATGAGAGAAACCATTTACACGAGACGGTTAGAGCAAGCCAAGGAAGATTGAGCAAGAAAGTTTCAAAGTGGCGTCTCTGTGCCGGGCTTATCAAAGAAAGAGGTCGAAGAGCACCTGGAGTTAGTACATTTCGCAAGTCGTTTGGGAGAAGCCGAATACGATCCCGAGAACAAGTGGAAAATGAAGAATTGTAGGAGGAGGATTGCTTCTGTTATCCTTCCCCGGAGTCAAGTACGTGCCACCCTCTCACTCTTCCCCCTCTCACGGGAGGAGAAGCGGAGTCACACCTGCCGCTTCCAGAATGGGGGCATATTGATAATTTCATGCGGCCGCACGCACCCGTCTTCCCGAATAGATTTCACCAAAGGTTTCCTCTCCGAAATCCCAGAGTAATGGGAAGATGGACCCTTGATGGCAAGTGATGATGATGATTGACGACGAAAGTGAGGAGTCAATCGAGGCCTAAGATCCGGAATCAATGCTGGAACAACATCATGCTTAGGAAATGACATCGTGGGAGCTTGGACATGATGGTTGGTTGTCGACAAAGAAGCTGATTTACGAAGGACCGCCGTAAAATGCCCGGTCGGATGACCGAAGTGGGGACGAACCCTCACGAGAAGTACTCTCTCATAAGATGCACTTCAGTGGTCGGTGCCCGGATACCTCGAAGGATGTAAGAACAACAAAGTTCCCACTTACGCATCCGCATACATATCCAAAATCCTGAAGAGGTACAACAATGTTCCCTACAAGGACCTAGCGGGCAGTTTAATGGAGAAGGTTCATTGAAGCACTTTGGTTGAAAAGGGAGGTTTTCAAGAATCGGAGAGAGCTTGATGAATTCGTAAACGTCATCGGTTCCTTTCTTCCTTCCCTAAACAGATGGCATCACAACCGTGAAGAAGTCACCGCCGAGGCCAGCTTGAACACACCTTGCTTCAAAATGGAGTCAATAAAGAGGGTTATTGATCTAAATGTCTCCCCGGCCGCCTTCATACCCATACGTGGACCCGTATGGCCAGCTTTCTTAATGTTCTGCATCCTGTGCAGACAATGGACCCGGGTACTCCCTCATTTGGACCAGCA
This sequence comes from Adenophora triphylla var. japonica, assembly GCA_022495995.1. Taxonomy (NCBI): domain Eukaryota; kingdom Viridiplantae; phylum Streptophyta; class Magnoliopsida; order Asterales; family Campanulaceae; genus Adenophora; species Adenophora triphylla. The sequence continues at coordinate 30,632 of JAFEMH010003850.1, forward strand.
TCTACCGAAAGCATTACAAGGTCCAAACTACTTAAGGGGAGCGTTGTCTATCCTTTACGTGGGTGGGTTGCCTTGCTTGCAAGGGTGAAAGAAAGAAGATGTATGACGAGACGGAGGCGGCAATAGCCGTAAGATTGAAGAAACTTTGAGGATGATTATGAAACACAGGACATGATACGGCGTCATGGATATTCACCGTAAATGCCGAGCATGTGTGGACATCATAGAGTTCAACAACTGCCCTACCATGCTTTGGGGAAAGAGGTTTTGAATTGCGACATCCAAGAAGATAGTTGAAGATCTCGTTAGAGAGAGGGAAGCTGACTCCCGTGTTGTCCTCCCAATGAGAAAGTGACCATGGTCGAGATTTCAAATCATCCCAGAAACAATGTAATAATCCTCGTGTCGGGGTTACCCAAGAAAAGAGGTCACCTTCCCGAATGTATTTCGGCTCTCGGCCAGAAGTCCTGGAAAACCGGCATGATACCCGATGCTCCTCCCACCACGAGAATGCTGCTATAATCGTCCAAATTTCCGAAAATTACGTAAAATTGAAGGAACCCGAGATGGCCGCACTATACCGGAGATGAAATCGAAAAGCCGCGAAGCCCCCGAGAATAGCAATTCCCTGTTGTATGATAACTATGAAAGCATGGCAAAGCTATGAGAGCGAATCGGAGAAGAGACGCCTAGCCTCAGGTGGCCAAATCCAGGGACAAAGGACACAACCCTGTGTTCGAAAGCTCGTAACTTGGGAAGCGAGTCTAAAGGCCGCCCTGTGAAGGAGCCATTAGATAACTCAAGCTCCGGCCTCTCACCATTACTAAGCTCCGTCGTAACCAAATGGCCAGAGTAGCCCAAAAGGCTCCCCCGATTGACTTTGGCGCAAAGATTGAAGAATTCTAGTCTAAGAAGCACCGGGATGAGGAAGTCAACCTTGTTGAACCCGATCCGAACAGATCTACCAGGGAACCCCGAAGACGGAGATAAGCAAGGTAGCGGATCAAGCACCAAGGGGAAAGACCGTCTCCCTATGCCAGCCGTAAGGCCGAAACTCCCGACCTCGAGAAGGAGGATCCCGTGCTCACCCAAAAATAAAACAAACTCTCAGCCAACATCTCTTTGTGGTCCCTCGCTTACCTCATCGTGACCCCCACAAGCTAAAGCCGAGAAGAAAGCCTAGCCCGCACGCCTAGTCCCTATTTGATGCTACTCGATGATGTGGGTGCAAGCGAATTGGGAATATCCAGCTACGGAAACATAATCACTTTCACACACTCGACCTCCTCGCCCGGAGTTCCGAGTCATAACGAGCTCCCTCTTCATCACGATCCCGAGTTTGGATGAACGGCGTCTTCCCGAAGTTTTTTGGTTCGACAATGGTCCGGGACTGAATATCCTCCTGGCGACTAAGATCATGAGCCTGCTCGACATCAAGACTACGGATGTGCGAAGCCCGTTTTCCTCCCTGCACCAGTCAATGGCAGCATATGATCAGACATCCCACCGCGCCTAATACTTGGGGTTGCCACTTTGAACCTATGGCTTTGGCAAAAGATGATACCTTGCTGTGGAATTCTGTGTTGTGATCGATATCCCAATCACCTTTAATGCCCTCAATGCTGGAAGACATATTTTGGCCGCTTATCAAGAGCGGTTCAGCCTCGAGCCTCTCATCACAGGTACATGAAGTTTGTTTTGATGGGAATTCTGACAAACTGACATATTACGGAGACCTTAGCTCAAATGTTTGGAGGGCACCTGATAATAGCGTGTGGAGATACCTATTCTCGGAGATCAAACATGACGAGGAAGGTCTCATGCTAACAAAGCTTCACGGTGGCCGAGCCTCCCCAAAAAGCCGCCCAAGCTTGTGTAACATAGATCTCGAGCCCATCACTCGGGACAGATCCTCCGAGCTTCGCGAAGATGATGAGAAGAATGTGAGCTACCCGCCCGGCTTCTCGGGGCTGGGAAACACTTCAAGGCAGGAACTCACAAAGTTATTGAGGTGAAAAGGGACAGAAAACCTCGCCACGGCCCGGGATATGAGGCCACCTCGGTAGACACTACGAAAGAAAAGGAAAATTGCCCGAAAAAGGGGAGAAGCCGCCACGAGGAAGGGTCCCCGATCCAACGGCCATATGCAGATCTCTCCTCTTTCACCCTTATTTGGATGACTACATTGTAAAAGGTCCTCACATACTTGAGGGCGGTGCCCACGGTACCAAAGAGCCTTCTCACCTGCGAGGAGGGATGGATTGAAGTTACAAAGCCTTGACCTTAACAAGCTCCTCGAAGTGTAACCTAAGGCGAAATCCGGATTCCGTAGAGCTATTTTTGGATCTACCGCAAGATACCCGGGGCTACCGCACTCACCATGGAGAGCGAGTACACTTTCAAAGGCGTTCCAAGCCTAGTAGAAAGCAGTTCGAGAAAGCTTGCAGCACTGTGGTCCCAACTCTGTCCAAGAAGGCCCAAAGCCCGAGTTTGAGCCGACAATCTTGCCGAAAGCCAAAGTTCCAACGTAAGCTCTTTTCTTCCAAATGATTGGGATGGTCCGATTATGCAACGCTTATTCGGAGAAAGGCAGTCCGGTCCAGTGCTTGCGTATCTGACTTGACTTCGGTTCACCAAAGAGATGATAGCAATGATTGAGAAAGGAAGAATAAAATAGCGCAAATCCCGAAAGTTGGCGAGGCCCAGCCGAAGCCAATGCCATTAAAGGATTGGGAAACTCTTCTCGTGCCCGTCTGCGACCAAGTGAGGAAATGATCCACAAAGCTTGATTGGTCCTCCGTCCCACTTGTGTCAACCTATGTAAAGTCCTCCCGAGCTCTCTCATTATTGAAGTTCTGAGTCTCTCTTGGGTCATTTGATGGCCCCTTACGCCTAAAGACTCACGAGGTGTCAGGTGAGCGAACGCCGTATTCCCTTTCGTTTCTCAATGAAATGATGAACCTTTCCGAGTATCCCTTTTGATTGCCACTTTAACTAATGATGAAATAACTAATAACTTAAAAAACAAGCTTAATAATGATTCACTAGGATAAAGAAATGAGCGCACACATTAAATGAACAAATATATTAAAGAAATCTTTAAGCGTGTTGTTCGGAAAGAGGAAAATCGAGCCCAAGTCAGCGTAGAGTGTTTTGACTTGAGTGTGAACTAGTGGAACTCCAGGTAAGATTTCTTCCAAAGAGATCTTCTTCCATCGCTTAGATTGGTAGTTTCCTTTGAGGACCGGTGCGATACTCGAAAAGGATACTCGATTGAGCTGCTCTGATTAGTTGCTAAGAATTTGTGGATGTTTGTATTGGTCCTATAAGGATATGCTGTGCCTCGAACGACCTTCCACGCTAGTTGAAGACACCGGGCAACAAACTGCTCGAATTCAAAGCAAAAAAGAAAAGTAGCCCACTTCATCAAAGAGAACATCATATGCAGATACGGTTGTCACAAATTTCCGAAATCATCTCAGTAGATAATGGGATCCCACTTTGAAGGGGAATGCGACAGTGCCAGCCGCGCGTAATCTAGAATAACCCGTCACAAGTCATCTCCCTACAAGGCCCCAAACTAATCGGAGCCGTTGTTGAAGCGTAAAGAACAAGACTTTGGAAAACATCATTCGGAAAATGGTCTTTCGGTCCGAGGTAGAGATTGGCCTCGACAAGCTTCACCTTTGCTCTTCTGGGGATACAGTAACATCCGTCAGATGGCGACCTGGGAAACACCGTTTGCTCTTACCTACGGAATGGAAGCCGTGCTCCCAATCGAGCTAGAAATCCCCTCACTCCTGTGTACCTGTTGGAAAGTCATATCAATGAGTTCCGAATGGCTCCCGTAGTCGCCATGATGCAATTGGCCTCCGCTAGATGAACTTGCCGATTGAGAGCCATGGAACATAGATCCGGCTTACTGGGAAGGATGGCCCTGTGAGTTTCTTCGATAAGAAAAAGTAAAAACATCTGGGAGACTCGGGGAAGGTGACCTCAAGTTTTGAAAGAGAAGCCCCTCGGTCCGCTCAACCCGGCTTGACAAATTGGAGTCTGCGTCCGCAGGTTTCGGGCCATATGTTGTCTCCGAAGATCTTCTCCATGCAACTCATGCGTACCTCGACGGAAATCCTTTTGTACACCCGGTTGAATGGTGCAATAAGATGCGCAGATACTACGCATAAAACATTGAGTCAAAAAAAAAACAAAAAAAAAAAAAAAAAACAACAAAAAAAAAAAAAAACAAAAAAAAAAAACAACAAAAAAAAAAAAAAAAGCAAAAAAAGAGTGCTAAAAGAGTAATACCCAACTAGGTTGAAAACCCGAAAAGGGCGCGCCTAGGTAAAAAAACTATATAAATGTAAAAAAACCTACGTTAAAAAAAAAAAAACCAACAAAAAAAAAATGCAAAAAAAAAAAAAAAAAAAAAAAAAAAAAAGAGTGCTGGGAAAGAGTAATACCCAACTAGGTTGAAAACCCGAAAGGGCGGCCTCCAGGTAAAAAAGAAACAAAGGTTGCACCAAAAAAAAAAAAAAAAAAAAACAAATTAATCGGGTCGAACTACGGAGACCTTTGAGCCCTTTAGTCCAAGCGGAACGTAGGCGCAAACTGAAACGGTTCGGTCTAAAACACAAATAAAAATCATACTTTTGTTATCAATCACATTTGATCAAGCCATGAAGGCGCTTTCGAAAAACTCAAAGCAATTTCACATATCATCATTACAGCTTAAAAACTATTTGATGAGTCTAAGCTCTGGTTCACTCCTACGAATTTTTTACAGCAATCTCCTCGCTACAAAGAAACTAAGATACATAATAACTAATGTAGTCCTGCCTTACTGACAAGAAAGAGATAATCGGAAACCTCAAGGTAGTCACTCCAAGCCACTCTTGTAATCCGGCTTGCTCCCTCTCTTTTTCCTCCCTCTTCGGGTCTTCTTCCATTGCCAGCACAGGAAAATGTCAGTCTTTCCTCCTACCAAGCTCAGTGTAGGGACAGGTCTATCAAACCGGCTCGTCAAGGCCTTAGTAGCCCTAGCCTCGTCTCTCGTCTCCCGGCCGAGCCGCAACATAGGAATCCGCCTCCCGTCTCTTGACATAAGACTCGTAGTCACAGGCATCTCCGCTCCTATCGAGGGTTGGCCCTCGCCCTCCTCCTCTCGAAAGCCGTCACGTCTTCCACACCAATAATGGCCTCACGCCGTCTCAAAATAGCCACCTGAGTCTCCCCCAAATGCCTCTCGTACCAATCCAAGTACCAAGTGGTCAAAAATACATGCCCCGGACGCCTGAGGATAACCCTAGGAGGAAAGACGTCATACCTCCATGCTCGGGAAGGAAATGGGAACACTGAAGGATCATCCATTGAAGCACAAGCCACCACCCTGGTAGCTATATCCTCAAAATCCTCCAAGGGAGTCTGCTCCAAGCCAAACTGCCTCCGAACCAGAGCCTGAATATAAAAACTTGACTGAGAAAGCCCCGAAAGCATAACCACATGAGACCCATCCTGAAGCACTCTTCGAGTCTCTACCCGCCAATGAGGCACCAACCACCTGATATCCCAGTCTGACGAAAAGCTACCCAATACTCCCATGAGCCCTGATCATCAAGATCCACAGTGACCCCTCTCCTGGCAAAGGTCCAAAGTTTGACCGCATCAGAAGTTTCGCGGAGGACCCCCAAACGCTCCATCAGCCACATAGTCAAAAGAAACGGGCTACCCCCGTGCATATACTGCCTCCCGGTAGCCAACCTGTCAAGAGCATGAAGGGTCTCTCTCCCAGGATCAAGGGCACAACATCCTGGCCCAAACGGCAGTGTACAACCACATCCAGCAAAGCCCGATGACAAATACCAAAGGAGTAAACCATAAACAAGGTACCAAACATGCAGAGTGCAAAATCATCCCAATAGGCATCATCAATCAAGCCTAAGCCCCTAAATCTATCAGGAAGAACAGAAATGTCAAAATGATCAGGACCACGGATCATACCTTGTGCTTCCTCCGGAGAAAGATGAAGAAGGTTGCACAACTTGTCAACAAAAGAGGCTCCTCCGGGCAAAGGAATCGCAATCTCCTCCACCTCGGGACCACCAAACAAAGCCCGGAATTCTTCAACAGTCGGGACCATTTCATTGTAAGAAAAATAAAAGACATTCCTCCTTGTATCCCAAAATGAAGAAGAAGCCCTCAAAAGATCATAATCCGGAATCAATTCTTTGAGAGACCACAAGCATCGTATCTTGTACCTTTCTTCAAAGAATGACATCCTCTCGTGCATAATCTCCCGGGACCACTCCTTGAACTTGTTGAAGAAAGAAATTTGAGATTCTTGGGACAATTTGGATGGATTTCTCATGCTCACAATTTTCTCCATGGATTTTCTCTCCTTCTCCCCGAAAATGGCTGTTTGAATGGGCAGTTGGAGTGGTTGTTTGAATTAAAAGAAGGAAAACCAGATCTGAAGCAAAAATTAAATGCCAGTGTCGGGACATTGTCCGCGCGGATACAATTGTCACCATCGGGGAAAATCTGCAAAGAAGCTTAAATACCGCTGCAACACGGAGGAATATTACATCCCGCCGCTCGAAACCTCAGCAAAGCCCGGCCCAAACAGTTCATATACCAAACATTCACACCCTCGCCAAAAAACCGGGCTCATGCAACATCGCATTCATAAAAAAATAAAAATAGAAATCCTAGATTATTACATTCCAAAAATAAAAAAAAGTGTGCATGAAAAATAAACTGTATCTGTCAAAATATGTACAATCTCAGAATCAACCAAAGATCATCAATCAGAATCCTCAGTGGCTGGCGCTTACCCCCGGTCCCTCTTGCGACTCGGGCCCGCCTCCTCAGTAGTCATGAATATCTCGGGCTCGGGATCGTCATCCTTGTCTCCAGAGAGAGGCTCGCCTGGATCAACCGGCACGCCACGATAAGGCAAGCCGAGATCCGCAAAGAAATCATATCCGAACGTGTACGCATCGGATCCCTGGCCATGCGAAGATGATCCACCGTGGTGCCAAACATGTCCCTGTCCATGCAAATCCCCGAGAATGACATGGTCCGGAGGCAGCTCCATGCTGGGATCTATGAGAGGAGAAAGAGGAGTCTCGGTAGAATGCTCGAAAGGAATAGGGGAAGTCTCCCGCTCTACGTGCGCCGGCGTGTGCTGTCTCGCTCCGCCCGAGCAGCCTCACTGTGTAACCATCCTCCTAAGGAACCTCTTGGCTCCAATCACCTGCTTCGTCAGCTTCTCCACAACCACAGCCGGGAATTGCATGGAAACAAAAGCGTCAGAAATGATTTGATGCGAAAGAAAAGAGGGAAGAGATAGAAGTAGTAAAAAGCCGTACCTTCATATCCGGACGAGGACGGAAAGCTCGTGGGACCCGATCAGGGATAGGGATCTGCACTCTCAATCTGACCCCATCCTGGACATATGAAAAGTCCGATCGAGGGTACCGCAAAACCTCCTCCCCCTCTCTCTCAAGTACCTGGGGCGTTCTCAACCTCCTCAAGATAAATCGCGAATAATCCTCGCTTACCACAAACCTCGAGAAGTGCTGGCCACCTCGATAATCACCCCAGGTCTCCGAACTCTCAGTCGGATGCATCATGTCAGCAGGAGGCTCCATCGGTGCCATCAAAGGCGCACCCTCGCCATGTTGGCGCGTCACCCTCTCCCCCAAGTAATACGCATCACAGGTCAAACCCCTCAAAATCCTCCGCTCCACAGTCCACCTCTCCGCACCCTTCACCGCTTCCACGTCGAAGCGGCCCTGTGGGTAGAACCTCATCCCCTCGTCCGTCTCGGCTCTCATCAAAGGCGGGCAATCCAGACTTGTACTTAAGGGTCGTGCGCCCCCTGGAACCTATCTTCTCCCGAGCATGCTTGGTCCAGGAGAGCATAGCCGGATATGCCCCGATGTGCTCCGCCGGCTGCCGCCACATCGTGACATGAAAGAACTCCAGAGCCCTTACCTGCGAAAGGCAAAGATCACATCAATGAAGTGCGGAAAGAAACAATGCGTGCTTAAGGAAATGAAAAAGCAAAAGCAAAAGCTTATACCTCCAGAGGAAACTCAAAGCACGTCAGAGAGCTGACAGCCTTCCGGCTATACCTATCTAGAGCAAAGTAAAGCTCTGCCAGCCCGGCCTCCCCCGAAGATACCTCTCCAGCCATCTCCACGTCAATCAATGTCCTCAGCAGAGCAAACACCACCGTCCCCTCGGCATGTCCAAACAGTGTGCTCGAAAAAGTGAACCACAAGAAGGACCTGGCAATCTGCTCAGCAGCTACTCTGTCATCACCCGCCTCATATCTCTCAATGGTCTCCACAATCTTCCCCTGAACCACCGCATACTCCATCCCCATCCCCTTCTTGGGAATGGGGACAAAGCCTAAGAGGTCCTGCAGCTCCCGGTCGCTGTAGCCATCTCTCCACTCGATGCTACGTCCCTTAAAGGACAGACTCGTGATCGCAGCATAATCAGAAGATGTGACCGTAGCCTCACCCCAGAAGAAATGGAATGTGTGGGTCACGTCCCACCAATGCTGCGCCAAAGCAAAAATCAAGCCCTTACTCTTGGGGAACTTGAGCAACCCCCTCAAACACTCAACAAACTCATATAACCCAGTCTCAATGACAATCTGTCTCGGACTCATCAAATTTCCTCTGCCCAAGACTGGAAACCGATCCCACAGGCCGATCACAGCCTCCACTGATCCCCGAGTCTTCAGCTTATTCAGCTGCTCCGTCACAAAACGATCTCCACCCTGCAATTGAAAGAAAAAGAAAAATGTCAAAAAAAAAAAAATTTGCATTTGCATTTAAAAGCATACACATGCATCATAGACATAAAGTTTTGAAGAAAATTCGGCAGCATAACGGCATATAATGGACTCAGCCCCATTTTTCTGGCACAAAAGAAAAGATTTTTCAGCAATCACCATTCATCATCCATGCATGCATAAAGAGACATGTCAATAACATTGAGTCAACGGAAGCTAAACTCCGTCCCATTTTGCCTAAAATAGCATACAGAAACAATTTTCCACATTCATACATTCAATCAACGGAAGCAAAAATCCGTCCCATTTTTCACAAAAAAACATATTTCTACAAAAAGCATGCATGCATACATTCATATCATTCATAAAAACATATCTCATTGCAAAAATCCTACATGCAACAAAAAAAAGTCCGTCCCGGATTCGGGCAAATTTTCGTCATCTCATATTTCAAAAAAAAATGGCAAATCGCCCATACTTTTTTCAAACAAAATGCATATTTTGATTACCCACATACTCACTACAACATGCAAATCATCAGAGTCCCATTTCAAAGCCAAAAAAAAAAAACATAATTTTCGAATTTTTTTTTTTTAAAAAAAGGAAAAAAATAAAAAAAAATCAATTTCAAACAAAAATCGACAATGGAAATGAAGAAATTCGAAGTATACCGTGCGAAGACTCGGATCAGTGGACCAATGTTGCCACGCATCGGGATATGGCTCCTCCGCAATCGATTGCGAAAGTAAGTAATGCCTCCTCATCCTCACAAGTTCTAATCGCCTCTCCGCAACCGGGCCGCGTCCTTGGCCTTGAATAGCAACTTCCCCGTGTTCCATTGCTCGAAAAATCAAAGAAAACGAAATATTTTTGAAGCTCCTAGGCCAACAATGGCGGTTTCGCTCTCTCTCTCTCTCTCTCTCTCTCTCTCGTCTGCGTTCAAAATTGTGAAAAAGAAGAAGAGAAAAGGCCACGGCCTTTTAAAAACCAGTCTGGGTTACGTTCCTGTCCGCGCGGACAGGAATGAAGGGCCAAAAAGACTATTTTGCCCTTTAAAATTCCAGGACTCTGCAGTTTAGTCCTAAATTTAACGGAGGATAACCAAAGTCTACCTAGGTTAGTCCCCTTCCAAAAGAACATCACGATAGTAAAACGTAAGTCCGATATCTCCAGCGAAAGATAACGGAATCCCGTTTCTTTCCTCATTTTCATCAACGGCAGTAAAACATAAGTCCGATTTCTCCAACGAAAGTTAACGGAATCCCGTTTCTTTCCTCATTTTCATCAGCGGCAGTAAAACATAAGTCCGATTTCTCCAGCGAAAGTTAACGGAATCCCGTTTCTTTCCTCATTTTCAAGAACGGCAAGAAACGTAAGTCCGATTTCTCCAAATGAAGTTAACGGAATCCCGTTTCTTGCCTCATTTTCATCAACGGCAGTAAAACGTAAGTCCGATTTCTCCAGCGAAAGTTAACGGAATCCCGTTTCTTTCCTCATTTTCATCAACGGCAGTAAAACGTAAGTCTGATTTCTCCAGTGAAAGTTAATGGAATCTCGTTTCTTTCCTCATAATCATCAACGGCAGTAAAACGTAAGCCCGTTCTCTCCAACGAAAGTTAACAGAATCCCGTTTCTTTCCTCATTTTCATCAACGACAGTAAAACGTAAGTCCGATTTCTCCAGCGAAAGTTAACGGAATCTCGTTTCTTTCCTCATTATCATCAACGGCAGTAAAACGTAAGTCCGATTTCTCCAGCGAAAGTTAACGGAATCTCGTTTCTTTCCTCATTATCATCAACGGCAGTAAAACGTAAGTCCGATTTATCCATCGAAAGATAACGGAATCCCGTTTCTTTCCTCATTATCATCAACGGCAGTAGAATGTAAGTCCGCTTTCTCCAGTGAAAGATAACGGAATTCCGTTTCTTTCCTCATAATCATCAACGGCAGTAAAACGTAAGTTCGATTTCTCCGACGAAAGTTAACGGAATCCCGTTTCTTTCCTCATAATCATCAACGGCAGTAAAATGTAAGCTCGTTCTCTCCAACAAAAGTTAACGGAATCCCGTTTCTTTCCTCATTTTCATCAACGACAGTAAAACGTAAGTCCGATTTCTCTAGCGAAAGTTAACGGAATCCCGTTCCCAGCAGCTTTCGAACTACGATTGGCTTGATTCCTCTTAAGATACGTAGGTAGCCTACCATAGGTCCAGCCACTCGACCAAAATGGTCACCCTTTTTCCCGGTAGCAAACATAAGACCGGCCCCTTCAAATGAAGTCCACCAAAGGACCATCAATCCCAAATCTTTAAGGTCTGAGGCACCTAAAACGCCATCATCAAGGTTCAAGGCACCTAAAATGCCATCATCCAGGTCTGAGGCACCTAAAACACCATCATCCAGGTCTGAGGCACCTAAAATGCCATCTTTAAGGTTCGAGGCACCTAAAACGCCATCATCCAGGTCTGAGGCACCTAAAACGCCATCTTTAAGGTTCGAGGCACCTAAAACGCCATCATCCTGGTCCGAGGCACCTAAAATGCCATCATCAAGGTTCGAGGCACCTAAAACGCCATCATCTTTAAAGTTCAAGGCACCTAAAACGCCATCATCACCAAAGGTTCGAGGCACCTAAAACGCCATCATCATCAAGGTCCGAGGCACCTAAAATGCCATCATCTTTAAGGTTCGAGGCACCTAAAACGACGTCATCACCAAAGGTTCGAGGCACCTAAAACGCCATCATCATCAAGGCTTGAGGCACCTAAAACGCCATCATCATCAAGGTTCGAGGCACCTAAAACGCCATCATCAAGGTCCGAGGTACCTAAAATGCCATCTTCAAGGCCTGAGGCACCTAAAACGCCATCTTCAAGGTCCGAGGCACCTGAAACGCCATCATCGCCAGGTTGACACCCTAAAACAGTCATTCCAGGGTCGGCATCGAAAGACCCGAACTACGACCGGCTTGATTCCTCTTAAGGATACGTAGGTAGCCTACCATTAGGTTCAGCCATCAGACTAAAATGGTCATTCCTTTCCCCAGCAGTGCGGATATACAACTCTAGCTATCAGACTAAAATGGTCATTTCCTATCCCCAGCAGAGTTTCTTTCAGCAACCGACTGCAGAACTCGCTCACCAGGTTGACATCCTAAAACAGTCACTCCAGGGTCAAAGACCCAAACTACGACCGGCTTGATTCCTCTTAAGGATATGTAGGTAGCCTATCACCAGGTCCAGCCAACCGACTACTTTGGTCACCCCTTGTCAAATATGGAGCCTTACTCTTATCGACGACCCCGCTTCCTTCGAAAGCGCCGTCGCCGAGGGGCTACTGTAAGTGCTCCAATTTGAGTTGTTAGCATTTCCGTTAGAAAACTAACGAAAGCCTTCACATTCTTAACCTAAGCCTTAACTTTTCTAACAAAACCTAACTTTTCTAACAAAGCAAGGGTAAGTTGGGGATTGCTATTTAGAGTTAAACAAGGGAAAGAATCTTACAAAAGGTAAAATTCCGAAACCAGTAAGCTGTAAAACACAACTGGTTGAGTATTTTGAAAATATATTCCCTTTGTCCAAAGCCTGGAGCAGCATTTAATGAACAGTGCACGCTGACAAGAAGATCCGCGCGGATGGAATTGATTTTTTCAAAGGCCTATAAATAGAGCCCCTCAGTCTTAGAAAAACCATGAACAACAATTCACTTACACAGCACCTTGGCGAAAATATTGTAGAAAACAGTGGGAATTCCTTTGAATTGCCACCTTTTTCTTAATCATTTTCCCAAATCTCACTCACCAAACACTCACTAAATTCAAGTCTCAAACACAAACACAAGGAAGATAGGATACCACCATTGGTAAACCCTCCTTCTCCTTACCTTAAACCTCCCTCATCCATGCATGCATCTCAAACTTTAAAGATGTAACTTGTTCATCCATTTGTTGCCCAAGTTTCAAGAGAATCTCCAAGGATATACATTCTCTTAGTTTGTTTTTACTTCCTTGAAAGCATTTTCCAAACCTAAAATCAATTTTCATACATAAAATCTTGATTTCAAGTTAAATTTCCCCCATCCCAAGCAAATGAAGTGCTTTAAGTCCTAATGTACCCTAAGGATGGCTTGATATAGTAGATCACCACTAAACATGTTTAGTGATCACTAATCAAAGCCTAAGGAAATGGGGACAAGCATGGATGCAAAACCCCCTTTTAAATCACATTTTCCTTCTTGAGAATGTTGCTGTCCAGTAGCCTTTCTCTAAGACCTCTGTCCATTGTCTAATTTTTTGGACAGAGAAAAACTTGGAATTTTGTGTTGACTACAAAATACTTTTTGTAGCCAACATCCATAGGATTCCAGAAATATTTTTACCTAATTTTTTACGTGAGTCTAACTCCCTTTTTCAAATTATTTTCCAAAAGTCAGTTTAGCAGTTTCTAGAAATCCAGATTTCACATCTGTGATTTCCAGAGGGTTTTTGTCCATCAAATCATCTCCAATCATAAAAATAATCTTCAGTAACCTTATTTAAGATGTTTTGAACAACTTTCATTCTCTGACTTTTCCCATATTCTGAAGTTTTAAAACCCTTAAATCAATTCTAAAATCAAGTGTCCACTGACTTTTTCATTCTGGCAGAATTGACTTTCAACTTCAAGGAGTCTTTTGAGTACCAAAACTCAACCCTAAAATCATACCAAAAATCATGAGACTTTTTTAATGTCTTACAAAGAGTTCTCAATTTTTAGTTCTCTCAGTTTGCATTTATTTTAACCAAAGAAATACACACACACACACACACACACACGTACAAATGGTTTTAAATTAGGAAGACTCATTTTACGAGGCATTCCGGGTGAACCCTAACGTTCTTCCCGGAGTGTAACGTGACCTCCGAACTCAAATCTCTAATCTCGAGCATTTTTCAAAGTTTTGGCCCTTAAAATAAAAATGGAGTGGCGACTCCCGTTTCTTAATGATTTTCAAAAGAAAAATCACGGCGGGGCACATTCATCACAGCAGGGTAGTTGCCGGAGGGTCTCACACTACTGCTGCTTCTCTTCGTGGATGCCGGAGGGACACATACCACTTTTGTTTCTGCAAGGTAGCTGCCAGGGGACTCACGCTACTGCTGTTTCTCTTCGTGGATGCTGGAGGGACTCATACCACTTCTGCTTTGATGGGGATAGGTGTAGCTGCCAGGGGTCTCACGCTACTTCTTCTATTCTGTTGGGGATAAGTGTAGCTGCCAGGGGTCTCACGCTACTTCTTCTGCTCTGTGTTGTTCTTTTACCGGTTTTGTTGCTGGACTGTCTTTGTTGATTGTTTGCTTTTCTTTTGTGTCCTGAGCTTTGCTTGGGAAGCCGGGGACTCTGCTTTTGTCTGCGCCTCGAGGTTACTGATCTTCTCGCTTGGTAAACCGGGGACTCTGCATTTCTGGGGAGTCGGCTTCTTTCTTTTTGCTTGGTAGCGGCCGGGACTCTGCATTTACGGGAGTTGGCTTCTTTCTTTTTTGCTTGGTAAGCGGGGACTCCCGCATTTCCGGGCTCGGCTTCTTCTTTCTTTTTGCTTGGGCCGTTGATTCTTGCTTTTGTTTGATAAGCGGGAGACTCCGCTTTACGGGAGCTGGCTTCTTTCGGTGCTTTGGGGCCGTTGATTTTGTTGCTTTTGTTTGATAAGCCGGAGACTCTGCTTTCTAGGGAGCTGGCTTCTTTCGGTGCTTTGGGGCCGTTGATTTTGTTGTGCTCTACTTGGGAGGCTATCACAGATACGGGCCTTTTTGTATTCTTCTTCTTCTTTTTTTTTTCGGTTTGACCTGAGGGCCAGTCTTCGAGGTTTTGTGAAACTCAGTTGATCATTGTAACTGCGAGGGAGAAACAACAACTCCAAGCGCTGCATCTAACTAAGCTATCTCGTTAGCAAAGATTAACCTATGTTAGCTTGTTTGCACGAGCCTGTCTGTTCTGGGAAGGAAACGCGATCATTGTTTTAAAAGGTCGGCTTTGTCAGGTTTGTGTATGAGGTTTTGGGACCGTCTCGGATAGGTGTGTATAGTAGGGGTCCTCTCCCGTGAATTTTCATGGGCATGTATATGAGGGTAGGAGGTGTATTATAGCAACGGCGAGTCAAAAAGTGCTCTGGGGTAACCACTGCAGGCCTTTCCACACTGTATGCTATCAACCAATATGTGTCGCCCGACATGCTATGTCTGTTTGGCCTATTGTGTCGTACGACCAGGAGTGACTCGTAACAGGCTCTTTTTAAAATCGGCTCAGGCTTCATTTTGTAAACACTGTCTCTTCAGTGAAGGAAACCAGCTGCCCTGACTTGTCAGATAAGCGAATCCTTTGGCCAAGACTGATACTTTTAGTTGCGATGGAGCATTATAACAGGGAAATAGCTTCTCGAGAGCGTCAATTCCGCCAAGACTTTCTCGAAATTTCACATTATCACCGGAGGCATCATAGGGAGCTTATTGACAGGAGGTATAGTATGCCGTGTCTCTGGTCCTTAAAAGACTGGAGGGTCGACTGGGATTTGCTTCGGCCGCATGCATCGCTTTCTGGGACTCAGAGCGTCATGTCTTTACTCTGTCGTACAATGATTTGACTCCCACCATGGAAGACTTTAGGGCATTGACAGGCCTGGGCGAGGCGGCAACTGTAGCATTCCCACGGGATGGCCGGTCGGTTGTGGAGCAATTGTCAGCCTTCCTTCGTCAATGGGGATCGTGTGTCATCTATGATTCTGGGTGGTGGGTCCATAGACTTGACTCGGATGGCTAGGTTATGCTTGTCCAATCCTGAGCTGTTTGATCTTTCTACGTCTCTGGATATGTTCATGCTGTTGTAAGTACGCCAATCCAAATTCGCGACCTTTCCAGATGCATTTTAAGTAATAAAATTGCATTTAGGGGCATTTTGGTAAATTCCCGGTCCGTTCCGAGACTTCCGGGAACTTTTTATAAGTTTCCCGCGAAGGAAGTATTTTTTTAGTACTTTTCCCGGACAAAAGGACCTAAAAGGAATAAACTGGTTTGGGCTTTTAAAGAATTAACCCGGAATGTTCCAGAAGCAGGTTTTGGCGCCAGAAACGGTTATGGACGTGGCCCGTCGTGCGACAGCTTGAGGCAAGGAATTTGGGAGCAGGAGGTCGTGCGACCAAATAAACCCATTTCCCAATTCCCATATAAATACCCAATTTGCATTCATTTCAAAGGAAGCTCACAATTCTCACACACAGTTAACACACACAGACTCTCTCCTTCTCTCTCAACCTCACCCTTTCTCTCTCTATCCGGATTCCTCTCTCTCTATACGTAAACTCCCCCTCTCCGGCCAAGCTTCCCCAACCTCAACCTAACCTCTTCCTCACCAAGGCTCCCTCAACACCATCCTCACCGGAAAACCTCACCAAACAATCTCCGGCCAAGTCTTCACCGCTCCCTTCCTCTAAACACCAATCTACTCCCTTCCAATTTCCTTGTTCTTCCCCAAAACCAACTCTCCGGCCAAACACCAATTCCCCATTACAATCGCCCTAAACCGCTTCAACACCAATCTAACCTCCTTCGATTCCCTCCTTCTCCGATCCCAACACCAACCGGCAAACAACCCAACCTCAACCTCTCCATTACCGGCGACCTTCTCCTTCCCCAAATACCTTCTCTGCGACCTCCAACTCTCCCTCAATCGACAACCACCGAGCTCTCCCTCTCTCCAATTCCAATCGCCAACAACCGCTCCCCTGTTCCGGCCCCTTAAACCGTCGACCACCTAACCCAATCCAATCTCAGCCAACCTTACCTGTTATTCCCCCGGCCTTATTCCAATCCTCTTAGCGTCTCCCTCTGTCCAAATTACACTGAAGTGGAAGCAAGCATTCAAGCCCCAAGCCATTTCCGCTCCAACACCCACGCACGCACTGGAAATTACCCAAGCTGTTCAATCTGGAAGTCTGAGATTCGAATCCTGTTCCGAAGCTGATTGTGAAGGTTCTCTATACCGACGGGGTATAGAGAATTGTGGATCTACGAGGGTAACGACTTCCCTCACCTCTATCTCGCATTTTACTATTATTTGTCTCGTTGCAATCTATTCCCCGGACTTGATAATTATACTCTATACGTCCCCAATTATCAAGTCCCAACTGCCGATCTCTCTGTTTAATTAGTTTTGCTTGGTATTGTTGATGTTCTTAATGTGATTGTTTGGGACTTGTTGTTTATTGGCCAAGGGAGTGTGGATCTCCCTATATCCACATCCCCTTGGTCAATCTATTCTGAATTCATTGGTATTTTTGAGTTGTTTGGATATCGTGTTGGGATTTGATTTGTCCTCTGTTGATCTGTGCTCAAATTGTAAAGTGTCTGCAAACGGCAAGGTTATGTCACGCGACACAACGGACCTTATCAGTCCTGTGTAGCGCGACATAACGTGTCCTATGCAGAGACTACTTTCAGTTGTAATCTGTATTCCTTCCTCGATGTAAAGTGGGATGTGGCCTCCCACGGCAAATGGCTTACAAGTTGTATTCCCTTGTTGAGTAATAAAGCAAAGCACATTTATGCATTTCATACATATTCTTGTCATACACACTTTTGCACACACTTTTGGATGAATGAATGTTGAACATAGAAAGACTCGTCTACGGACGAGGCGTGTTGGGTGAACTCTCGGTTCTTCCCGACACGTAACTTGACCCCCGAACCCATTTTCTCTGTCAAAAAGGTTTTCAATGTTTCCTCTTAAAACGGCGTGACGACTCCTTATTTTTTATAAATTTCGGCGAGCGTTCATTCAGTGGCGACTCTGCTGGGGACAACTTGAAACTTGTTTTTCAAAAGTGGGTCAGACTTTCGTTCTTGTTCAACATTCACTTCATTCACTTGTGTGTGCTTTGTGTGTGACATTATATGTGTTGATTGCATCTTATATGCTTTGTTTTATTCCGTTCCCTTCTTGTATCCCATCTTTGATTGATTGTGTTGCTGTTGCTGGGGCTTGTTGATATTGCTTGCGCTTGGAGGTGGCCGATTTGGTTCTTGTTCAAAATTCTAAAAGGGGATCCTTCGTCACGCGACAAATCGTACCTTTGATGTCTGTGTAGCGCGACGTAAGGTGCCACTCAGCAGGATTATATTTCTTTGATGCAGATTGTGATTGTGGGGCAATCCCCCACGATCGATTATTGATCATCTGATTATTGTGTCTCTGTGGGAGTGTGTGTGGTGTTGTTTTTCTTTATCACCCTCTTTTCAAATAAAAAAAAAAATCATTTTCATAAA
Source organism: Adenophora triphylla var. japonica (assembly GCA_022495995.1). Taxonomy (NCBI): domain Eukaryota; kingdom Viridiplantae; phylum Streptophyta; class Magnoliopsida; order Asterales; family Campanulaceae; genus Adenophora; species Adenophora triphylla. The sequence continues at coordinate 48,730 of JAFEMH010003850.1, forward strand.
TAAAGGAACATAGCCATCCCGCACACTACACCACGTAGATCTAGAACCCTCGGGTGCGATTGACGGCATCGCGGACGGCCATAAAATTCGCCTACGCTTGAGCGCCTAATGTCAAACCCATACCCCTAGTGCATTATAGGTGGCACCACACTTTTAAACTTCACCCAAAACGGTTGGTTTTTGACACGACATTTTTCAAATACACTAAAATGAATTTTTTCAAAATTTCTAATGGACTTTCATACCTTCCTCAAACCCTAGCACGTGTGGGCATGTTGTCAACGCAACATGGCTTCACGAGAGGACATGTCGTTCCCACGGCATGTTCTAACGAGAGATCATGTCGCTTTGTCAACGTGCACCAACGAGAGGTCATGCCAGATTTTTCCTTGAAATTCTTCAGGAATACCCGTTATGCTGCCCAAATTTCTTCAGATTTTGAAACAACGCATTTGGTGTGTTTGTGGATGATGTGTCATAGGTTCCCCAGATCTAGATTGCGTGAAATAAAGGATTAGCCTTTCCCAACCGGCTCTAGGACTTAAAAGACACCGATTTCTACTTGAAGATTTATAAAGTGTTGCACGAGTCCGTCTCCTTTCCCGTCCTTCCCTCTCCCGTACCTCCTCAAAGATTCTCTATCCTCCGCCTTATACACGCTCTCACCTCTTTAACTTTGCAAAGGTTACGGCAAGTTGGGTGTGCACTCTCATTCCCGGCGCTCAGTAGTCCATATTCCTGAGGCGGAAGTAGTTCAAGTGCCCGAGCAGTCGTTCATATGATGCAGAATCCAAAACGCTCGGTGCAGAGAAGACTATGGCCCACGAATCTAGAAGTGCATATCCCATGGGTCAGCAGCAGAGTGCAAATGGTGCGTCCATCGAAAGCGAGCTACACTTGAAGATATTTTTCCTCGCAAGCGGGAGGCCCGGTTGTTTGCTCAGATTGCTAAAGATAAGGAGGACGACTTGTGAATGACAAAGAGATCGAGAAGGGTCCTCACCGCACCGATGGCAACAATACTCTTCCTCCCGTCCAAATGTTGATGCAGTCAAACAGTCCTCGTAGGGTCTAGAATGTCCATTGTTGGACATGAGTCTGTCGAGTCCAAGTTGGACCAATTTTTCTTTGCAGTGATAAAATCTTTGTTTCTATTCTTGCTAGACTCGAGACATTACTAGTACACCTGCGTTACACTTAATTGAAATGGTCTTATTCCAAATGATCACTTGTGCTGCTCACCGACCAATGCTTTGAAATGGCTAATGTTTTAATTTGATCGGAGCGAGAAAATCGACTGATATCCTTCTTAAAGAGGGGCTTACCAATTTCCCACCTCGATTCCCCATATGCTCACTCGCTTCTTCGTCTCGCTAATCTCGTTCGATGAATTTGCATGGATCTTCCGCGAAGTAAGCTTAAGCCAGCAATGAAGACTCAATCTCGTTCGGATCATCCGGTAGGGACCGCGGTTGAAACCTCTCACCCCTAGGAAAACCTTTACCTTACCCTCACCTAAACAGATACCCTTTCATTTCAAGATCGGCACATTTTGAAACCCATTTAGCCATCACCCGAAGAAGAGGGACTATCCTTGAGACTCCCGTGATTCAAAGAAAGATCGACCGGCTCCAAGCTCAAGAATAACGGCAGAAAGCAATGATTCATCCTGGGGACTATCTGAAATTCTCCTCTCAAAAGAAAAAAAAAGAGAGACAAAAATACAAAAAAAAAGAAAAAATAAAAAAAAGAAAAGACAAGAAAGAGAGCCTAGTCCCCAGTGATTCTCTCAGAAGCGAAAGTCAAAGGATTCGGTCGTTACTCAAAGGGAGTCTCAGAGTGAATAAAGAGACAGCACGGATGTCCCCTCACCATTACCTCTAACCGATCCCAAGCCATCCTCTCGATTCTAGAGGATATTCCCATTACCCTTACTTTTGCCTTTAGCCAAAGCTAAAATTGACCTCTCATTATTAGAGGCATTGAAGATGCAATCATGGATTCCCTCACCTTAGAAATCCCAAACACCTACCCAAGAGCCAACCTCTCATCTTTAGAGGATCAGTCAGCAAAAAAAGCCTAGCCGACCTCTCATTTTAAGAGGTCATGATATCATAAATCACCCGAAGACCGATCAAAACCCCGAAGCCCAGTCGCAGTTCCTACCGGATAGCAGTTTCACTCCAATATCGCCGAGATCTAAAACAGAATATTGCTTAAAGCGAAGCCAAGTCCATCCCGGCTCAAAGATTACCAAGCGAAGACTGTGCAAATTCCGTCCGTTCATTCGACGTTGTATGTGAGCATATTTCATTTCTCCTTCACAAACACTTACCGTGGACGTCCCACCGGGGCTTCACATCTATGTCCCCCATCGACACTCTGAGAGGACATTTTCTTCCAAATCTCAAAATCCTCAAAAGTCCTCAAATCCTCAAATTCCAACGTTCATTCTTCATTCGGGATAAACCCGAACTACGGCGACCTGAGCTCCTCCTATGGAGGGGAACGTAGGCAACCACTTGTGGTCCGGTCGAAATCACGAGCAAATCTCGGAAAACCTGGCCTCGGCGGGCGGACGTCGATACACCTTTCCATATCCTTCGGAGTTTGATTCTCGATATCAGTGGGTTTTCTCCTCATGATTGATTGAAACATTTGTTCATAACGGCTTTGACGGTTGAGTAACCCGAACATCAATTAAGGGTTTTAAGCAGCTTTGTGATCATCACGAATAAGACAGGTTTTCAAGTGTCTTGACAAGTCTTCTATTTATACATCATAGGAAGATAGAGCTAAACACCGTTTCGGTCGGCAGGGGCTTCCATACACTTTCCACACCTTGTGATGCTTATACTCTCTCAAAAGAGTCAAACCCAAAGCGAGAGTGTCATACACAGAACTCGGGATTCATTTCCCACCCTCGAAGGATGTACCCCTGCACGTAAACACTTCCGAGTCTTGTCCGATCGATTTGACTACGATTTGAAACGATGAATTGCCTTTGCGCCACAAGATGACTCCCGCCGCGATGAAGCTGCATGGAATTGCCTCAAGCTGGGGCTTTGGTTAAGGTATCCCTCCGGCTCTTCTTACCAGATTCCCTCCAAGATTGCTTTGCACTATCAACTGGGGCTTCGCCAAGCTGGGATCATTCTCTGCACCTTCTCTGCTGCTTGCTCAGACGCGCGACGTACTTTGTCCTCACTAGCAATGGACTCGCTGCAATCTGTACTCCCGGAAGCATCCCCGACTTGCCTAGCTGCACCGTATCATCCTATAATGGGAGAGGGTCCACCTCATTATAAACACTTTTGTCCCATACACAATCCCTCATAGCATAATGGCTACCTACACATCTGCTCATCAAGCCGTGCAAAACCCTCCCTACTCCCTATTCTCCTCAGCCGAGATGGACTCGTGCAATGAATTTAACAATGCTTAGAGCTAGTAATAACTAATTTCAATAAAATGTAGAGAGCCTAGAGTGTTATGTTTCCCCCCGCAGGGTACAATAATCAGGTGATCGTATTTTTGATTGTGAGGATTGCCCCTCAAATCACAATCTTGGACAGAGATTCCAAACCCCGCAGGTGGCAGACCCCGCTTCTATTATCTTCATAAGGCCTAGAACTACGATCTGGCTTGATTTCCTTTTCAAGGGATACGTAGGAATCCTTTCTCCAAAGGTCCAGCCATCTGATCTCACCAAAGATCATATAAGAAGAGCCCCCGGTCTGCAAAAACAAGGCTGATTGTCAAAAAAGAGCCCATTATGCATGATAATTTCGAGACAAAGAGTCCGTGTCAAAGAAAGAAGAGAAGAAGAGCCCAAACCGCTACGTAATCCAAAGAAATAAAGCTCGCGGCCCCGACGACTTCAAGAGCCCATTCTACATGGCCACTCCAACAAGCATCCGTATGAGAGTCCGTAGCCACAACCTTCCCAAGCGTCAACAAGTGGTAGCCTAAAACCCAAACGAATGCTTGTCAAGAAGAAAAGAGCCCCAATCCTTCCTCGCAGGTACAAACAATAATGCATCACCGAACCTCGAAGATCGATCCTCTAAGACGAGCCGAGAAAAGAAAGAACAAGAGCCTATCTCCCAACAGCAATGGTAGTCTAAGACCTTCCAAAAGAGGGAAGAGAAAAAATCAGCCTCCCAAAGCAGAGCACCCCAAAAGAGATAGAAGCATTAATTCCCAAAGCAGAGATGCCTTCAATTGATCTCGTTTAGGTCAAGAGACCTTCAAATAATCCCTTTCAGGTTGAGATGCCTTCAAATGATCTCGTTTAGGTCAAGAGACCTTCAAATAATCCCTTTCAGGTTGAGATGCCTTCAAATGATCTCGTTTAGGTCAAGAGACCTTCAAATAATCCCTTTCAGGTTGAGATGCCTTCAAATGATCTCGTTTAGGTCAAGAGACCTTCAAATAATCCTTTCACGTTGAGTGGTATGAGTCCCTTTGGCATCCACAAAGAGCAGAAAAAAAAGTAGCATGAGTCCCCTGGCAGCTACACCTATCCGCAGTAAAGCAGAAGCAGAAGTAGTGTGAGTCCCCTGGCAACTACCCTGCACCGACATAATGGTATGAGTCCCTTTGGCATCCACACAAAAAAAGAAGGAAAGCAGAGATAGCGTGAGTCCCTTGGCAGCTATACTTATCAATAACAAAGAGCAGAGCAAAATGGAAGTAGCGTGAGACCCCTGGCAGCTACATTTATCCCCGCCAGGCGTAAGTGTGAGTCCCCCCGGCAACTACTCCCGCACCAACATAGTGGTATGAGTCCCTTTGGCATCCACAAAGAAGAAAAGCAGAGATAGCGTGAGTCCCCTGGCAGCTATACTTATCAACACAGAACAGAAAGGAGATAGCGTGAGTCCCCTGGCAGCTATACTTATTAGCAAAGAACAGAAAGGAGATAGCGTGAGTCCCCTGGCAGCTATACTTATTAGCAGAGAACAGAAAGGAGATAGCGTGAGTCCCCTGGCAGCTATACTTATCAGAACAAAACAGAAAGGAGATAGCGTGAGTCCCCTGGGCAGCCTATACTTATCCCCATAGAAGAAGAAGAGAAGTGGCGTGAGACTCGGCCCACGAAGAGAAGCAAAGATACTCAGTCCCTCGTGCAACTACCCCGAATCGAAGGAAAAGTGGTATGAGTCCCTCCGGCATCCACGAAGAGAAGCAGCAGTAGTGTGAGACCCTCCGGCAACTACCCTGCGTGAGAGAAGTGGTATGAGACCCTCCAGCATCCACGAAGAGAAGCAGCAGTAGTGTGAGACCCTCCGGCAACTACCCTGCATAAGAGAAGTGGTATGAGACCCTCCGGCGTCCACGAAGAGAAGCAGCAGTAGTGTGAGACCCTCCGGCAACTACCCTGCATAAGATAAGTGGTATGAGACCCCTGGCATCCACAAAAGACCCGTTGCAGCATGAGACCCTCCGGCAGCTACAACTCGTCAAACAAAGCGATAGCGTGAGACCCCCGGCATCTACTCGCAAAAATACCAGTTGCAGCATGAGACCCTTCGGCAGCTACAACCTGGTGAGAAAGGAAGCAACTATCCAACCGCAGTAATATCGACCCCGCAGGAAACTACAGGTAAGCACAACAAAGGTATGAAGATCCTTTCCTTGCTTATGATTTTGATTTTGATAATTCCGAACTACGATTTGGCTTGATTCCCTTGTTTAAGGGATACGTAGGAATCCTTTCTCAGAAAGGTCTAGCCATCATTTCCCCTTCTCACCCTTCTAGCCCTTCACCTTATCCCCTGGTGCTCATTGGGATTGGGCCTTATTTTATCGACAACCTCACTTTTTCCAAAAGTGACGTTGCCGAGGGGCTCTGTAAGTACGCCAATCCAAATTCGCGACCTTTCCAGATGCATTTTAGGTAATAAAATTGCATTTAGGGGCGTTTTGGTAAATTCTCGGTCCGTTCCGAGACTTTCGGGAACTTTTTATAAGTTTCCCGCGAAGGAAGTATTTTTTAGTACTTTTCCCGGACAAAAGGACCTAAAAGGAATAAATCGCTGGGGCTTTTAAAGAATTAACCCGGAATGTTCCGTATAAGCGAGGTTTGGCGCCTGTAAAACGGTGTTATGGACGTGGCCCGTCGTGCGACAGCTTGAGGCATGGAATTTGGGAGCAGGAGGTCGTGCGACCAAATAAACCCATTTCCCAATTCCCATATAAATACCCAATTTGCGTTCATTTCAAAGGAAGCTCACAATTCTCACACACAGTTAACACACACAGACTCTCTCCTTCTCTCTCAACCTCACCCTTTCTCTCTCTATCCGGATTCCTCTCTCTCTATACGTAAACTCCCCCTCTCCGGCCAAGCTTACCCAACCTCAACCTAACCTCTTCCTCACCAAGGCTCCCTCAACACCATCCTCACCGGAAAACCTCACCAAACAATCTCCGGCCAAGTCTTCACCGCTCCCTTCCTCTAAACACCAATCTACTCCCTTCCAATTTCCTTGTTCTTCCCCAAAACCAACTCTCCGGCCAAACACCAATTCCCCATTACTATCGCCCTAAACCGCTTTAACACCAATCTAACCTCCTTCGATTCCCTCCTTCTCCGATCCCAACACCAACCGGCAAACAACCCAACCTCAACCTCTCCATTACCGGCGACCTTCCCCTTCCCCAAATACCTTCTCTGCGACCTCCAACTCTCCCTCAATCGACAACCACCGAGCTCTCCCGCTCTCCAATTCCAATCGCCAACAACCACTCCCCTGTTCTGGCCCCTTAAACCGTCGACCACCTAACCCAATCCAATCTCAGCCAACCTTACCTGTTATTCCCCCGGCCTTATTCCAATCCTCTTAGCGTCTCCCTCTGTCCAAATTACACTGAAGTGGAAGCAAGCATTCAAGCCCCAAGCCATTTCCGCTCCAACACTCACGCACGCATTGGAAATTACCCAAGCTGTTCAATCTGGAAGTCTGAGATTCGAATCCTGTTCCAAAGCTGATTGTGAAGGTTCTCTATACCGACAGGGTATAGAGAATTGTTGATCTACGAGGGTAACGACTTCCCTCACCTCTATCTCGCATTTTACTATTATTTGTCTCGTTGCAATCGATTCCCCGGACTTGATAATTATACTCTATACGTCCCCAATTATCAAGTCCCAACTGCCAATCTCTCTGTTTAATTAGTTTTGCTTGGTATTGTTGATGTTCTTAATGTGATTGTTTGGGACTTGTTGTTTATTGGCCAAGGGAGTGTGGATCTCCCTATATCCACATCCCCTCGTCAATCTATTCTGGAATTCATTGGTATTTTTGAGTTGTTTGGATATCGTGTTGGGATTTGATTTGTCATCTGTTGATCTGTGCTCAAATTGTAAAGTGTCTGCAAACGGCAAGGTTATGTCACGGGACACAACGGACCTTATCAGTCCTGTGTAGCGCGACATAACGTGTCCTATGCAGAGACTACTTTCAGTTGTAATCTGTATTCCTTCCTCGATGTAAAGTGGGATGTGGCCTCCCACGGCTAATGGCTTACAAGTTATATTCCCTTGTTGAGTAATAAAGCAAAGCACATTTATGCATTTCATACATATTCTTGTCATACACACTTTTGCACACACTTTTGGATGAATGAATGTTGAACATAGAAAGACTCGTCTACGACGAGGGCGTGTGGGTGAACTCTCGGTTCTTCCCAACACGTAACTTGACCCCCGAACCCATTTTCTCTGTCAAAAAGGTTTTCAATGTTTCCTCTTAAAACGGCGTGGCGACTCCTTATTTTTTATAAATTTCGGCGAGCATTCATTCAGCTGTTTAGCTTGTCGGCTCACTACTTCTGTGGATATGCCGGAGTCTGCTCAAGTACGTTGCTGGAGACTGTTAGGCAACTGAGAGGTGACCGGGGTGTGAATCTTCATCAAATCAGGTCGGGTCAAGGGGAGATGGACATCGTACCACTATTGCTGGCTAAGACTTACCATGGCATTGACAGGCTAGCAGGGGGATCAGATTTCATGGGAGCAGAGTGCTGAGGGCTGAGGCTGCTGACAGTTGGCAGATGAGATTGTCATGGTACGGGACTACTGATCTGAGCTTTTTGATTCCTGCCTGGAATTTACTCACTGAGAGACATTCGTGATGGATCGGCAGTAGTCGGACCTGTGCTTGCATGTATCTTCTTTCTGTGTCCCATCATTGGTGAGCAGACAATATAGGTACCCTCAGCAGATTGTCCGAGCTTTGAGGGAGAGACTGGTGACCGATGCTGTTCCAATGTCTATGATCGAGCCCCAGGTTATACAGTTTTTCAACAGATCCTTTCTGGAGGGTTTTCTTCCCACTCATGTACTTCTTCGGTAGTCCAGAAGGTTTACATTTCTGACCACAGAGTATTTGATTTGGTAAGAGGAGCATCAGGGTCTCTCACAGCTGGCTATAGAGGCTCGCCGCCGGGAATACTTGGGAGCAGATTATCCATCCAGTCGGTCTTTAAGGGATACAGAGGCACGGGGAAACCCAGACAATATTACCGGTGATGCTGCTGAGGACTATCGAAGACAAGAAATCCGTAGGGCTGCTTTAAGGGATGATCCAGAGGTGATGGCTTGCAGAGAAGTCTTGAGACAAGAGAGGATTGCTAGGGCCGCCTTGAGGGAGACTGGTCTGATTGAACCACTGGTGCGTGTTATTCCTGAATTGGGACGGGCTCAAACCGATTTATTCGATATTCTGAAGCCAAAGACCTCCCGGGGACCGAGGAAGAGGAAGGACAGAGGAGCGAGTTCGGGAGCGGGGACGAATTTCTAGACACTTTTCTGAGAGACAGGAGACTTTTTTTTTTGTTTTTGTGTTTTGAGAGTAGGAATTATTTGTATGGAAACTGAGTATCCTTTGATCACTTAATGCAGACGAAATAGATGTTAGCAATGTTTTCTTTTTTATTCGCAGCAAATTATTTGAGTCAAAAGTAGGCCGTGCTTGAACTCATCAAAAAGAATATTAACTCAAAATGAACCTTTGAAAAGCTTTGGAACTGTAATCAAAACACTTTTTGGCCAGATGAGAGGTTTTGCAGCGATTTAGACTGAACCACATGTGGTTGCCTACGTTCCCCTTTTGTAAGAGAACTAAGGGGCTCAGGTCTCCGTAGTTTGACTCAATCAATTTGTGTTTAAGAAAGGGGAAGATAGAAGGGGGACATGGTACAACCCTATTTTTTACCTAGACCGCCCTTTTTAGGGTTTTCGGTATAGCTGGGTATATTCTTTAGCACCGCGCGCGTCCCTTATTTTTGTATGGACTGCCTTTTGAGAGGTTTTCAGTCTCATCTGGGACAATTTTGTTGCGCCTTTATTTATCATTTTCTCTTCTTTTTTTTTTTATAGAGGGGGAAAAAGACTCGATCATACACAATACCTCCGCAACTTGTCGCCGTTGACGGGGTGCAAAAATGGGTTGCCATCCAAGTTTGTCAGCTGCATAGCTCCTCCGGAGAATATTTTCTTCACTATAAACGGTCCGAACCCAAACAGGTGCCCATTTGCCCAATGTGCTGTTCTGGTTCGAGGGCTTCATCTTAAGGACCAGATCACCAACCTTGATGTCTCTGGGTTTCACTTTCTTGTCAAAAGCATGGGCCATTCTTCTCTGGTACGCCCGGTTATGCTCCATGGCTTTTAGTCTGCGTTCGTCTAACAGATCCAATTCATTGTATCGACTTTGGATCCATTCAATCTCATTCACCTCATTTTCGAGCAAAACCCTGAGGGATGGAATTTCTAATTCAATGGGCATGACAGCCTCCATTCTGTAAGTCAGAGCGTATGGAGTTGCACCGGTGGCCATTCGAATTGAAGTGCGGTAGCCCCATAATGCTAAATGTAGCTTCTCCAGCCAGTCTCGTCCTCGCTCGACCATCTTCTTTATGATTCTCTCCAAGTTCTTATTGGCAGCCTCAACAGCACCGTTCGTCTGCGGTCTGTAAGGTGAAGATTTATGGCGCTTGACCTTGTATTCAGTGAGTAACCGATCAGTTTCTCCTTTGAAATGGGTTCCATTGTCAGAAATAATCTCATTTGGGACTCCGTAGCGGCAGAAGATCTGTTCTTTTATGAAGCAAGCGACCTTCTTGGCTGTGAGCACTTTGTAAGACGCAGCTTCTACCCACTTTGTGAAGTAATCTACCGCAACCAATACAAACGAATGTCCATTGCTCTCGGGCGGAGTTATTTTCCCAATGACATCAATCCCCCATGTTGCGAAGGGCCACGGAGTTTTCATACAGTAAAGGTCATGAGGAGGGATGTGATTAAGGTTGGAGAATCGCTAGCATTTATCACAAGTCCGCACAAACTGGATGCAATCCGTCTCCATAGTAATCCAGAAGTAACCCAGTCTGATGATGCTATGAATGAAGGATCGAGCGTTCATATGAGGTCCGCAAGCACCGTTATGAACATCTTCCATTACTCTTTGGGCCTTTTCTTTGCTGATACAGAGCAAGAGTGGGCAACCTTCCCTTTTTTTCCATAACTCATTGCCAAGTATGACGTACTGTGCTGATAGTCTCTTTAGAGCTTGCAAGCTTTTGGCATGGACACCTTTTAAGTCTCCTTCTTTGTCAACAGGGAAGGATGCTTCACCATGCTTGAGATATTGAAAGATCTGGTTGTACCACGGCTCACTAACGGTTTTGATCTCCATTTCACAACAATATGCAGGATTTTCTCGCCTATCGACCCTGAATGGTTTGATTGACTTTCCTTCTGGAATTTCTACCAAAGAGGCCAGAGTGGAATTTCTACCAAAGAGGCCAGAGTGGCTAAGGCATCAGCGAATCTGTTCTTGTCTCGTGGCAGGAACTGGAATGACACTTCCTTGAACTAACCGACGAGTTCTGCAATGTAAGCGTGATACTTCTGGAGACACGGATCTATAATTTTCCATTTGTTGGCGGCCTGATTGATTATCAATTGGGAATCACCGAATACTTCTAACTCTTCCACATGTCGCTCGAGGGCAGCCTCTAGACCAGCTATGCAAGCTTCGTACTCGGCGGCATTGTTGGTAACCGAGAAGTTCAGCTTGATAGCTATGGGGGTATGCATGTCGTTCGGATCTACTAGTACCATCCCGATGCCATTACCTCTTTTGTTTGCTGCTCCATCAAAGAATAACTGCCACCAGTTGCCATTTTTTATAGCAAGAATCCCCTCGTCTGGAAATTGGAGGTCTAGTCCTCGGGCTTCTGTACTGGGGAAGTCAGCCAACTGATCCGCCAATGCCTGTCCTTTGATTGATTTTTGGATCACATATTTGATATCAAACTCAGCTAAGAAGAAAGTCCACTTTGCCAATCTGGTAGAGATGTTACCTCTGTCACCTTGGAACATATATCTGATTGGGTCCATCTTGGAGACCAAGTGTACAGTGTGGGATAGCATATAGTGCTTTAGCTTTCCGACCACCCAGACCAGAGCTGCGCATGTCTTCTCGAGGGCAGAGTAGTTTAACTCGCTACCTTAGAATTTGCGGCTAACAAAGTATATGGCATTCTCAATCTTTGAAACCTTCTTCTCTTGTGCTAGCATAGCCCCGAGGCCGTGGTCTCGCGACCGTCAAGTATAACAGTAAAGGCTTGCTCCCGTGAGGCGGACAAAGAATGGGAGGATTGACAAGGTAAGCTTTGATCCTCTCGAAGGCCAGTTGGCATTCCTCATTCCAAACCACTTCCTGATTCTTCTTTAGTAGCTTGAAGATCGGCTCGCACATGGAGGTCGGTTGGTTGACAAATGTGCTGATGTACTGTAGACGACCCATGAATCCTTTCACTTCGAAGACAGTTCTGGGCGGCTTCATTTCAACGATTGCCTTAACCTTTCTGGGATCTACTTCGATGCCGCGTTCTGTGACCATATACCCCAGGACCTTACCTCGAATAACCCGAAAGGTGCACTTGGCTGGATTTAGTCTCATGGAGTGCTCTCGGAGTCTGTTGAAGAATTTCCTCAAATCAATGAAATGCTGTCCATCTGACCCTTTCGAGTGAATAATCATATCATCTACATACACTTCAATCTCCTTGTGGATCATGTCGTGAAACAGGGTGGTGACGGCTCTCTGATAGGTAGCCCCAGCATTCTTCAGACCAAACGGCATTACTGTGTAACAATAAGTACCCCATGGAGTTGTAAATGTTGTCTTGTCTTGATCTTCCTCATCCATTTTGATCTGATTGTAACCCGCGAAACCATCAAAGAAGGACTTGACCTCGAAGTTTGCGGTTGCATCTACTAGCATATCAATATTGGGCAAAGGGAAGTCATCTTTGGGACTAGCCTTATTGATATCTCGGAAATCTACGCAGACCCGCACCTTTCCGTTTGCTTTTGTGATTGTTACAATGTTTGCCAACCAAGTCGGATATTCAAACACTTTGATGAAGCCCACCCGTAGGAGTTTTTCAATTTCTTCTTTCACCTGCAAGGATCACTCAGGTTTTATCCGCCTCAACTTCTGCTTGATTGGCTTAATTTCTGGATTTAGAGGAATCCGGTGCTCTACGATAGAAGTATCCAGCCCAGGCATATCTTTGTAGGACCAAGCAAAGACGTCCATATATTCTTTAAGCAATTCAATCAGGGCAACCCGTTCATCTCCAGAGAAGAAGCTACCAATCTGCGTTTCTTTGGGTTCTTCTACTGCTCCTGTGTTCACCGTTGTCAATACCTCATCGGCAGCTTGGGCCCGACTTTCCTTTTGTTCGCAAACCTGCTTTGAACCATTTTCTAAAATTTGCTCGTCTATTAAGTCTGCATTATCTTCAATTGAATTAGGCTTAATTATTTTTAAATCTTGATGATTATTTTTTTGTTAAGCTTTTAATTGTTAGATTTGCAATCACGGGATACTCAGAAAGGTCAACCATTTTATTCAGAGCATAGGGAAAAACAGTGTTTACAACTCGAAGACGGTCTTCTGTCGTGAGGACATCAGACCGATCGGAAGACTCGAATTCAATAACAAGAGATTCAGGAGACCGACTCAAGACATGAGGAACAAATTTAGACTTGGAGGGACAAGGACGAGGCTTGAGCCCAAGCTTTTCAATCATAGTCTCCCTGTCGGCGACCGGTCCTCGGAACGAAGTCCAATTCTGTAACGGTCCCTCTGCAATAGTCTCCAACCTGTTTAGCTCCACAACTGGCTCCTTCTCGAATTCTAACATAGCCACCACCTCGCTATCAGAGGAAAATTCAATCAAATCACTCGGCTCTTTAACAACAACCACTCCTCCTGTAGGTACTTCTGTCAAAGACATACCATCCCCAGGCTCTGACAGCCCCTGCTCTTTAAACAAATCTGCCAAATCACCATCAATATCCACAGGGTCACCACCGCGGATCTTGCATATTGTGGGTTCGTCTAAAGCAAGCTTTTCGAACTGATTCACATGATCAGGCCCCCAGAAATGGTAGCTGTTCTCGTAAGTGGCGGTCACACCTGGCCTTTTGGGCAAGCTATCAAACATTTCCTTCACCGGACTTTGGCTGCTAGCGAACCTCCGAATTGTTCTCATTCTTTCTTCCATTTGGCTCAGTCTTGGTTCTGGACAAACAAACATATCTCCATCTTCTCTGACAAAATGCTTGTTCAAAGACCAACTGTACGGGCGCATCTCAGGCCTCTTGTACCTCTTACCACGGCCGAGGTCATCTTTTCTTTAAAAGCTTCAGTCTTGTCATACGCCTTATCTTCTCTAGTCACGGCATATCCTGTGCCTTGCTTGTTTCTCTTGGCTTCGGCAACACAAGCCTACACGGTCCCTGTTGGCGTTTTCCCTGCCCTGCACTGTGGATATAGCTCATACCTCTTAGCATTTTCAACACAGGAGGAATCTTGTCTGAAGATGTCGTCAGATCTATGGTGCAGAACTGTCCTTTAGGTTTCTCTATTGTGAATCCACTGAGCATCGGATTTTCCTGGTCGAGCTTGATTTCCATTACTGGTAAGGTGTTGGTGCTGGTTTCCCCAATTGTAATGCTATCACCATAAATGGTCGTCAGCACTCCTTCTTGCACAAATTTTAAACACTGGTGAAGAGTGGAGGCTACCGCTCAAATCTCATGGATCTAGGGTCTGCCCAGTAATGCTGATAATGTGACCGGAATGTCGATAACTTGAAATTCTACCATCATCTCTTTGCCTCCAAACATCAAATTCAGAGAGACTATCCCCAACACCGCCCTAGATGTCAAATCGTAGGCCTTTATGGTTTGGTTGGATGGTTTAAGATTCTGCGCATTAATGTCCAACATACTCATCATTTTAGCAGGGAGCACATTCATAGCTGACCCATTATCTACCAACACATGGGGAATCCGCCGTCCTTCCAGGGGCACCGTGATGTGTAGAGACTCATTATACTTCGCACCATAAGCAGGCAAGTCAAGATCCGTGAAAGTAATGATGTTCCCATACTGCGCAGTTCCAATCAGCTGACAGGCCTCATCAGGGGTGGCGTTGACAGACACTTTCGTTTTGGATAGGGCCTCTTCCAACTTTAATTTGTGAGGGTAGGAGGATGTGAGTAGAGACCATAAGGAGATATCGACTTGTGTTCTCTTTAACTGCGTTAGGATTGGGTTTTCCTAAACTTCTTCGTTTCCTACCAGTCTGTAGGGGTTTTGAGAGGACTGAGGATTAGAGACCGCAACTGCCTTACCTTTCCCGGACGGATCTAAATTGTTCACTCCCAACATTCTCCCTGAACGAGTCAACAGATTAACTTCTTGATCTTTCTCAACCACAAAATCCTTACTGGCCTCCTTGAGTTCTGCTAGCGTAATCGGAACAGGACGAGTGCTGTATGGCCACGCCGCCCGCCTTATTTCATTTATGGACAATGGCGCCTCTACATTAGCCGCTACCCTGAGTTCCTCCAAGGAGATTGGGGAATCTCTAGGAACCATGGAGGATATAGTGTTGGCAACCACATGCTCTTCATAATCGTCATAATCAGCAGTATTATTCAAACCATACAGATCATCAAGATACAAAACATAGCAGAAATTATCTTTCATTTCATCAGAAAATGGGATTACATCAGTCACAATCTCATTTCAACCAGCACTATCACTTTCATCTATTGACTTCCCAAACTCTATTACATTAACAAAATAGTCTTGCCCGAAGTCGATAAGATTCACGTTGTTACTTGGCAGAGGATTGCTGACCACATTCGGGCGAGGAGATTTCTCAATCTTCTTGTCGTCTACCAAACCTTGAATTATCTTTTTAAGGGTTATGCAGTAATTTGTGGTGTGCCCTGGGAACTCGTGAAATCGACAGTACTTGCTAGTATCCATATGGGGATTAGGACGAGCAGGACTATAATTCTCCAATGGCTTGATCATACCGGTACGAAGCAATCCGTTAAAAACTTCCTCTGTAGACATGCCCAAATCATCAAACCTCGGCTGCGGCTTAGGCTGAAATCTTACTGCGTTCTGCACATTACTACCTCCTCTTTGTAGATTGTTGATACTGTTGTCTTTGGTCACTTCTCTTCCCCTCGGCGCCATTGCTGAAACAGGGTTGGGTGCTCGGTATCAGTAACCTCCACTACCGCTGTTACCACTGGCGTTTGCATTCGGGGTTTGATTGAACAATCTGTTTTCACTTCTAGCTCCCATTCCGACCATCTCTCGCAGATCTGGGTACCAACCTTTTCCGATGGCTTCCCTGAGCACTGGATTAACACATGACAAGAAAATGTCTTTTTGGTCCTGGAGGGGGATTGGCTCTGATAGCTCATTAAGCTTAGCATTCCACCATTTGTAAAATTCTGTAATTGACTCATCAGCCTTCTGGATAGTCCCCACTAAATCATCCCGAGTGGTACGCCACTCCAAATTGCCTTTGTACTTCTCCAAAAAGGTTTCTGTTATCTGGCTCCAGGTGGAGCGACACTCTTGTTTCAAAGCCATAAACCATGTGAGCGCTGATCCCTTCAAAGTCAGATGGAAATGGGATGCCATGAACTCGGGTGTGCAACCCATTGCTCCCATTGTCATAACATAAGTATCTATATGAGTTTTCGGGCAAGCGGTACCATCAAAATCCATTTTGGGCATTTTAAACTTGTGCGACAAAGGCGTTACTTGAGCGGGATCCACAACCTTAAGACCACTAGAACCCACGGTCAATTTATCGATCTATTGCTGCATCTGCTTCAACAAGGCTGTCACTTCTAGCGTCAAACCTGAAATCTGGGGAATAGCGGGAGCCACTGTTGATGATGGCACTGGGAAATCAGAATTAGGTCCAACAGGCAAAGCGGCCAGTGGGAGACCAAAAGTACTCGGAATTCCAATATTACTGTCCAACAAGCTGACCGAGCTAGGGATCCTGTTCCCATACATATCATAACCGTTAAACTGCACACCAGGGTTTGGGAACTGTACTGGGTTGACTGACCTCTGAATTAACCAAGAGTAGAGAGTCCTGTACTGATGCATGGGCCGGAATACGGAGTGGAACCATATAAATGCTGAGTAAGGGGAGAACACACTGCGAGTTGAGGGACATTGCCTTGGGTCTGAAACTGCTGATATCTTGAAACACTGTCTTGACAAATTTGATTCCCTGAAAGACGATATTCACCACTCTGGGAACTGTCGGGATATACTCTGGACTGGAGTTGGGGATACCCTGCTTGAAACTGAGATCCATACTGAAACTGTGATGCTGGGACATTGGGAGTTGGAGAGGCAGTGAGATCGAAGAAATTTGCTGCTTGACCGCCATTCTTGCTAGCACCTTGCTGAATAACCTGGTTATACCCTTGAGAAGATGGGGGAATGAACCTTCCTTGGTCACTCACAAACATTCCCGGAGATGAAATTTGAATGGGGCGCGGGGCATAGCTTACTGGAGGAGGCATCGCATTGTAACTGGGCTAAGTAGGCTGGGAAGGTGAAGCGGATCCAATCTCATTGTGACTGTCTTCTGTGATCTCTTCATAAGAACCATCCTCCCGACGAAGTACTGCAATCCCTTTGGCTCTCATTGCCTCTACAAAGCGGTTATGAGCTTCTTCCTCACGGGCCTTGGCATTCTGAGCCAATAGACAGGCCTCACGTTCTCGGGCTAGAGCAGCTTCCAACGTCACCCTCAATTCCTCTGTGGTCATATCATTCAAACTTGGCTAACCCATTGTCACTGAGCCTCCAGCGGACTGAGCAGAAAATACATCTCCGTTCCTGGCCATCTCTGATTCTACACCAACTGAAACTGCTTGAACACGAACCAAACGAGCTCCTGGGACAGATAAGCGGGTCCAACTCGCCGTAGCTGCAGGGGTAGAGACGGGTTTATAAGGTATTGAAGGGAAATTTTCGAGGAACGGGAGAGGGAAAGGAACGGGACAGACTCGCACAAACAATCTTATTCATCTTCAAGTATAAATTAGTGTTTTAAATCCTAAGTACGGTTGGAAAAGGGGAAGCCTTTATTCATGCTAACTATACCTCCGGGAAGCCTAGGGACGCAACGTTCAAATTACACTAAATGCCTTGCTTTGAAATATATAATAGGTAATGATACCTAACCAAAGCCTAACATCATTATGGAACGGAGAGGTTGTCCAAATTTCTAGGGAAATTTGGGCAGCATAACGGGTCTTTTCGAAGAATTTCGTAGAAAAATCCGGCATGACCTCTCGTCAGTGCACGTTGACAATGCGGCATGACCTCTCGTTTAGGACATGCCACGGGAGTGACATGTCCCTACGTGAAATCATGTTGCATTTGGCAACATGCCCACAAGATGCGAGGTTTTTAGGGGAAGGTATAAGGACCTACGATATGTTTCAAAAACAATTCATTTTGTTGCAATGAAAACATTGTATCAAAAACCAACCACGGGTAAAGTTTAAGTGTGGTGCCACCTATAACGCACTAGGGGGTTAGGTTTGATTTCAGGCGCTCAAGCGTAGGCGACATATATCACCGTCCGCGATGCCGTCAATCGCACCCGAGGGTTCTAAGTCTAAGTGATGTAGTGTGCGGATGACTATATTCTTTTATTTACAAAAACAAGATTTTTTTTTAATATTTTTTTTATTTTTTATTATTATTTTTTTTTGAAAAAGAAAGAAAACACACACACACTCACAGGAGATACAGGGAACAACAATCAACTGAGCCACATTCGATCCAAGGGACTGCCCTCAAACCAGCCTTCTGAGTATCAGTTCAGTGGCCACTCCTTTTCGCGTGACACAGGACATCAAGAGACAAAGATGTCGCACGACCTGGGTGGTCACTGAACCAACATTCTGCAACCATCAAATCAGCCCCTGTCTCTCCATGGCAAGAACAAAGCAAGAATATCTAATGCACAACACAGTGACCAAAAAAATACATAAAGCTCACAAGTTTCATATTCAACAAAATGCATGATCCCCAAATGATTGTCAAAGATGCACAACCAAAATGGATGTATTGGATGTCTAATTTAATGAAAGTTTGACCCACTTAACATTTGAAAAATAGGTTTTCAAAGTCAATTGTCCCCAGCAGAGTCGCCACTGAATGCGCGCTCGCCCGAAAATTTGGGTTTTCGAAAATAAATGAGGGAGTCGCCACGCCGTTTTTGAGAGGAAACATTGAGAACGTTTTTTTTAGAGAGAGAAAACACGGGTTCGGGGGTCAGGTTACGTGTTGGGAAGAACCGAGAGTTCACCCAACACGCCTCGTCCGTAGACAAGTCTTTCAATTAAACATCCAAGCAAATCCAATAGTGTGTGCAAATATTGGCAATGAAAAAGTGTGGTAAACATGCATTTTATTTAATATGAATCGAGATTTACAACTCGTGAGCCCATTATTTAGGGAGGCCACATCCCTGCTACAACAATCTAAAACAGATTACAAGAGAAAAGGTTTCTGCAGATATGTCACGATATGTCGCATGACACATGATACAGGTGACCACATATGTCTCGTGACACAGGATCACCTTGGAACAATGTGTCGCGTGACATACGGAGGCCATCTGCAGAAACATACACAATGAACACCAGAATCAACAACAACTAATACAGATCTAATTAATTGACTAGATTAGATACGAAATATAGAAATAATGACAAATCGACACCCCCCGGGAGTGTGGATATGGGTAGATCCACACCCCCTTGGGGTTTGAACACCAAATTCAAGCAAGTATTCAACAATAGTAATTCAATTACACAGATTAAACAAGTTAAACCGAGAGATTACGATTGGGATTCAGTAATCTAGACAGATAGAGTCTGATTCCTGAATCCTAACAGAAGTAGACAATAGAATTATGAAGAATTGAATAGAAGGAAGAGAGATGAGGGAGTTTGAGATTTGTTACTCTTGTTGCTTCCATGAGTTCTGTATCAAGTTAGATATAGAACCCTTCAATTCACTGCTTCTGGTCCTGGGGTCCTGGGAGAATTGGTGCAAAGGATCTAAGTGGCTTGGTTTGAGAAAATGGGTTTGGATTGGAGGGAATTGGGTAGGTTGAAGGTAGGAGAGAGAGAGAATTGTGTTTGGGGGGCTTTGTTACGATGCAATTTCTGCAGAGTAACAGTAGGCTGAAGTTGGGAACCATTTCTGAGAGGGGGAGGGTCTTATTTATAGGCTGCAGTTAGTGGTCACCTTGTATCGCACGACTATACGCAACCACTTTCCATGCCTCGACTTGTCGCGTGACACAAGGTGGCCTCAACCGTTTTTGGCGTCAAAACCAGTTTCTGGAACATTCAGGCCTAAATACCTAAAAAGTCCAAAAAGGTTTATTCCCAACAAGTCCCTTGGCATGAGTAAGGTACCAAAAGGTACTTCCTTCGCGGGAAACTTATAAAATGTTTCCGGAAGTCTCGGGATAGGCAGGGAATTTACCAAAACGCCCATTAATGCAATTTTATTACATTAAAATGCATCTAAAAGGTTGCGAATTGGATTGGCGTACTTACAGATGTTGGGGGCATGCTCTTGGAAAGTGCGTAGTTTGATGGAGGTCTTGGTTGACATTCAAACTTTGACTTTTTTGTGTGTTTTTAGATCGAACCAATTAAGGTTGCCTACGTTCCCCCGGACTAGAGGGCTCAGGTCTGCGTAGTTCGACACTACATGGAGTGCCAAGAGATGCACAGTTGGTCTTCTTTAGGCAAAGTATCTGCGAAGTTTGCTTCCATTGACTGGATTCATGAAGGGATTGCCGTCTAGGTCTGTCAGCTTCATGGCACCTCCGGAGAAGATCTTTTGAACCACGAAAGGGCCGATCCATGTTGGTTCCCATTTTCCCACTGGGTTGGTTCGAGTGGGAGGCTTTTCTTTGAGTACCAGATCGCCTTCCCTGATGTCTTGGGACTTGACTTTCTTGTCGAAAGCTCTAGCCATTCTGCTTTGGTAGGCTCGGACGTGTTCCATGGCCTTTAGTTATCGCTCGTCTAGCAGAACCAGTTCGTCGTGTTGTCTTCGGAGCCATTCGACTTCGTTGATTTCGTTTTCTAGCAACACTCGAAGTGAGGGAATTTCCAATTCCACGGGTAGTACTCTTCCATCCCGTATGTCAGGGCGAATGGAGTTTCTCCTGTGGCTGTTCTGACTGATGTTCGGTAGCCCCAAAGTGCAAGATGTAGCTTTTCGGGCAAATCACGTCCTCGGGTGGTCATTTTTCGGATGATCCGTTTGAGGGTCTTGTTTGCTGCTTCTACGGCGCCGTTTGTTTATGGCTGGTAGGGAGAAGACTTGTGGCGTGTGATCTTGAATTCGGCCAGCAGTCTGTCGCATTCTCCTTCAAAATGGGAGCCGTTGTCTGATATGACCTCGTTCGGGATGCCGTATCGGCAGATGATGTTTTCCTTGAGGAAATGTGCAACTTTCTTTGAGGTGAGCACCTTGTAGGACTTGGCTTCGACCCATTTTGTGAAGTAGTCGATTGTAAGTACGCTAATCCAATTTGCTCCCTTTTTTAGATGCATTTTAGTACGATAAAATTGCATTAAGGGACGTTTTGGTAAATTCCCGGTCTATTCCGAGACTTCCGGAAACATTCCATAAGTTTCTCGCGAAGGAAGTACCTTTTGGTACTTTGCTCGTGCTAAAGGACCTGCTGGGAATAAACCTTTTTGAACCTTTTGGGTAATTATCCCTCAATATTCCAGAAACTGGTTTTGGCGCCAAAAGCAATTGGTGACACCTTGTGTCACGTGACAAGTCGAGGCTTGGAAAATGGTTACAGAAGGTCGTGCGACACACTGTGACCATCAACTGCAGCCTATAAATAAGACCCTACCCCTCTTAGAAAGAGATCCCAACTTCACATACTGTTACTCTGCCAATATTGGAGCATAACACACACACTAAACACACACCTCTCTCTCTCTCTCTCATCCCAATCCACCTCCAATTCCCCCCCAATTCAACCCACTTCCTCCATCACATCTTAGATCCACCATCAACCAATCCTCTCAAGCTCACCAGGACCAGAAGCAGTTGTTGAAGGATTCTATACCTAACTTGGTATAGAATTCGTGGAATCAACAAGGGTAACACTCTCAATTCCCTTCTCTCTCTCTCTCTCTCCTACCTTGCTACTTTGTTAGTTCCATCATTCTATCTTCCTTGGATTCAGTAATCAGACTCCATCCGTCTTGATTACTAAATCCCAATCGCAATCTCTCTGTTTAACATAGTTGATTTGTGTAATTGGATGCTCTTGGTTTGATTATTGTGGAAATTATTGTTTAGATCCCAAGGGAGTGTGGATCTATCCATATCCACACTCCCTGGGTTGAATTGTTGTTAATTTGTTCATTCTGAAGTTAATCTGGGTGTATAGTTAGATCCGTGTTGGTTGTTTGTTCTTCTATGTTCAAGCTGTGAGGTATCTGCATACGGACGTCCCGTGTCACGCGACACATCGTGTTTGGTTGATCCTGTGTCACGCGACACATTCAGCCATGCATGTCATGTGTCACGCGACACTCTATGTCTGTTTGCAGAGACCATTTTCCTCTTGTAATCTGTTCTGATCTGTGTATATGGGATGTGGCCTCCCTGATTAAACGGTTCACAAGATGTAAGTTTCCAAGTTCAAATCAATAAAATACATGTTTACTACATTTGTTCATTATCATTGCTTGCATACGTTTTTGGATTACTTGGATGTTTAGTTAGAAAGACTCGTCCACGGACGAGGCGTGTTGGGTGAAATCTCGGTTCTTCCCAACACGTAACCTGACCCCCATACCCATTTTCTCTCAAAGGTTTTTCAAAGTGTACCTCTAAAACATGGCGTGGTGACTCCTTTTCTTTTTTCAACATTGGAAAACAAAAATTTCGGGCGAGCGCACATTCAGTGGCGACTCCGATGGGGAAACATTTTTGAAAACCTATTTTTCAAAGTTGAGAGGGTCAAGCTTTCATTCAATTAAACATCCAACATATCTAATCTTTGTGTGCATCATTGATGATCTTTTGTGGTACATGCGTTTTATTGCATTAAGAGGCTTGTGAGCCTTTTTGTGTGTCTTTTGTGGCCATCTTGTTGTATTCTGTCTTTGTGCTTTATCCTTTGTCATGGGAAGGCAGGGGTTGAATTTCAATTGCAGGTTCTGGTTCAGTGACTTGTCTGGTCGTGCGACATCTTTGTTCACTGCTGTCCTGTGTCACGCGACAGGATTGGTCACTGAACATAATCTCAGATGCTATTTTAAGGGCAGTCCCTTGAATCAAGTAGCTCAGTTGATTGTTGTACCCCTTTGCCCCCTGTGAGAGTGTGTGTGTTTCCTATTTGTTTTTTTTTTTTTCAAAAATAATAAAAAATAATAATAAAAAGTTTTGTTTTTCATAAATAAAAGAACATAGTCATCCGCACACTACACCACATAGATTTAGAACCCTCGGGTGCGATTGACGGCATCACGGACGGTGATAATATTCGCCTACGCTTGAGCGCCTAATGTCAAACCCATCCCCCTAGCGCGTTACAGGTGGCGCCACACTTAAACCTTACCCACGGTTGGTATTTTGGATATAACGTTTTAATCACATTAAAATGAATTGTTTTTGAAATGTACTATAGGTCCTTATACCTTTTCCAAAGCCTTGCAACTTGTGGGCATGTTGCCAATGTAACATTGTTTCATGTGGGGACATGTCACTCTCGTGGCATGTTCTAACGAGAGATCATGCCGCATTGTCACCGTGCACCGACGAGAGGTCATGCCGGATTTTTCTCGAAAATTCTTCGAGAATACCCGTTAGGCTGCCCAAATTTCTCCAGAAAGTTAGACCACTCGTCCGTCTCACATCGTGTTAGGTCTTGTTTAGGTATCATCACCTATTATCAATTTCAAATGCAAAGCATTTGGCGTGATTTGAATGTTGCGTCCTTTGGTTTCCCCAAGGTGTAGTTTGTGTAAATAAAGGCTTATCCTTTCCCAATCATATTTAGGTTTTAAAACACCGATTTATACTTGAAGATAAATAATTTGTTTGCGCGAGTCCGTCCCTCTTTTCATTTACCTCTCCCGTATTTCCTCAAACCCTTCTCCCTTTACTATCTCATCAATCCGCAATTACACTCTGTAGTTGTGACAAGTCGGGTGCGTGCTTCGACCTCCAGTGTTCGTTGGATTCACGTCTCCGAAGTAATTGCAGTTCTTGCGAAGCTCTCCCCTGTTCAGATATTTGAGATGTCTGGTGCAAAAGATATGCCATCTGCTCAGTCGGGAGTTCCTCTTACTTCGGGTCAATTGGACATGAATGATTTGTCAGTGGTAGAGTTGCGAGCCGCTCTTGAGGCTTCTATGGTTCGCGAGTGCAAGGCCCAATTGCTAGCCCAAATCGCTAAAGCCCGAGAGGAAGAAACGCACGCTAGGTTTGTAGAAGCTATGCGTGTCCGAGGAATCACAATAGTTCGTCATGAAGATGGGTCGTACGATGAAATCATTAGGGCTAGTAGTGTTGAACATGGGACTGGAAATGTGATGAAAGGGATAAATGGGAATGAGCAAGATAAGATTCCTCCTCCAGCGCTCCAAGTTAGCCCAACTCAGATTCCGGATGGGCAACAAATCCCCAACACTTCTGGATCTTCTAGTCAGTTTGGGTTGTTGAGTCAGTATCAGCAAGATTCCCAAGGATCATGTCATTATATGAACAGTCAATTCGATCAAAAAGGATCACTGCCAATCCAAGCTGACCAAGCTCCATTTCAAGGGGTTTTCTTTCAACCATCAACATGTTCACCTTATGGTTTCAACTCATCATTTGGACAAGGACAATACTCAGGGCCAAACCCGTTCATGACCGATAATCAGATGTCCTTCATTCCAGCCGTGAACCCCATCCAACAAGAGTCACCTGTACCCGAGTCACCTCCAAAAATGGTTCGAATGAGGGAAAGAAAATAGTATTGTTTTGATGCGGGAATGCCAATGGAGAAATTCTTCAAGGTTTTGGTAAGCAGAGGATTGATTCAGCCGCTGGTCAATTATAACCTCCTTATCACAACCCAAAGCTAGATACAAGCAGGTATTGCCAATTCCACCAGTACCCTGGGCATACTACCAGCACATGCATCACGCTCAGGAAAATCATCCAAGGACTCATTGATGAAGGGAAGATCGAAAAGGGCTCCCATGAGGAAAGTGGTGTCTGGAATCGTGGTCAGTTTCTACCTCGCAAGCAGCGAGAATTTGATGACCTTGGAATACAACTGAAGAAGCTTTCAACGGGTTGATGTGAAGAGGAATGATCAAGCCACTTGACAATTACAACCCCGTCAAACCCAATCTTGTTCTGGATCGTAGCAAGTATTGCTACTATCATCAGTATCCCGGCCACGTCACCAATGATTGTACCCCTCTGAAGGTGCTCATTCAGAAGCTCGTCAATGAAGGCAGGATTGAGAAAGCTCCTCCCAAGGTGGTCAATAATCCTCTTCCGCAATTCCAAGGATTCCCCATGTGAAGAAATCAGTCAGTCAATCATCGTAGGGTCTAGTTTGTTTTTATTTTGATAGCGAGTGTTTCTTTTATGATTTGAATCTACTATGTCCATGTTATGATGTCTTTTATTTCAATAATATAATATTTGTTTCTATTCTTGCTAGACTCCAGATATAACTTGCACACCTTCATTACGCTTAATTGAAATGGTTTTATTCTACATGATCACTTGTGCTGCTCAATTACTAATGCTTTGAAATGACTAATGTTCAAATTAAGGGAAGTAAGAAAATTGACTGATATCATTCCCAAATTGGGGCTTACCAACTCCCCATCTTGCACCTCATATGCTCACATCCCTTTCATCGCATTCATCGTTCCGTCGCTCAGAGAATTTGCATGAAGTAAGCTTAAGCAAGAAATGAAGGCTCAATCTCGTTCGGATCATCCGGTAGGGACTGCAGCTGAAACCTTTCACCCCTAGGGAAACCATCGCCTCACCCTCACTAAACAATACCCTTTCATTTCAAGATCGGCATGTTTTGAAACCCGTCTAGCCATCTCCAGAAGAAGAGGGACTATCCTTGAGACTCCCATGATTCAAAAGAAGATTGACTGTCCCCCAGTTCAAAGAACGGTAGAATGCAATGATCCATCCTGGGGACTAGCTGAAACTCTCTCTCAAAAACAAAATTGGAAAGAGAGAAGAATAAAAGAAAAAGAAAGAAAAAAAAAGAAAAACAAGGAAATAAAAAAAAAAAGAAAGCTTAGTCCCCGGTGATTCTCTCAAAAGCAAAAGTCAAAGGACCGAGTGGTTACTCAAAAAGGGAGTCTCAAAGAAAATTAAAGACAACGTAGATGTCCCTCACCTTTACCTAAACCAATCCTAAGCCATCCTCTCGATTTTAGAGGATATTCCCATTACCATTACCCTTACCCTTGGCAAAGCCAATTTGGACCTCTCACTCTTAGAGGCAATCAATTCCCTCACTTTAGGAATCCTAAACACATCCCCAGAAAGCCAACCTCTCGTCTTTAGAGGTTCATTCAGTAAAAGGCCCGGCCGACCTCTCATCCTAAGAGGTCATGATATTCCAAAATCACCCAAAGGCCGATCGAAACCCTGAAACCCAGTAGCAATTCCTACCGGATAGTAGTTTCACTCTAACATCTTCAAGAGGCAAATCAAATAAACTCTTCGTTGCTTGCTTAAACCAGAGCCAAATCCATCCCGGCTCGAAGGATCGTCAATCGAAGATCGTGCAAATTCCACTCGTTCATTCGACGTTTCATGTGAGCATGTTCCATTTCTCCTCCGCAAAACACCTCCCATGAATGTCCCACTAGGGCTTCGCATTAGTATCCTTCATCGACGCTCCAAAGAAACTTGTGCGTCAACTCTCCAAAGCTCAGAAAATCTGGTCCCCTCAATGACCATCCTCATACACAGATCCACTTTCCATCGTTAGGAGTTTGATTCTCGATATCAGTTGGTTTTCTCCTCGGGATTAATTGAAATATTTGTTCATATCAGGATTGGTGATTGAATAACCCGAATATCAATAAAGGGTTTTAAGCAGCTTTGTGATCATCACGAATAAGACATGTTTTCAAGTGTCTCGACAAGTCTTCTCTTTCTACATCATAGGAAGATAGAGCCAAACACTGTATTTATGTCAAGCAGGGGCTTCCATACACTTTCCACACCTTGTGATGCTTATACTCTCCCAAAAGAGTCAAACCCAAAAGCGAGAGTGTCATACATAAGTTCGGGAGCCATTCCCACCTTTCGAAAAATGCGCCCCTGCACGTAAACATTTTCGAGTCTTGTCCATCGACTGATTGACTGAAGTTTGCGAAAAATCTCCTCCTTGGTTACATGATGTGTTGTCTGCAATGAGGCTACGTGTCAAACTGGGGCTTGGTCAAAGAAGAAGAATGATGTGTGCATTTGTGCAGTTCTCGGGGCTGGCTTTATAATCTCGATCCTTGGGAATTAATTTGTTACTTAAGGTCTACTTCATGTTGGGGCTGCTGAATTTCTTGCCCTAAGCAAAAGGGAGAAGTCTTGAGGCAATGTGGAAGCTTAGTTTGGAAGACCTGTCAATATGACTTGTTGTGTCACGCGACAAAACGTGCACCTGCTGTCCTGAGTCGTGCGACACCATGAGTCCAACATCAGACATCAGCAAGCTGCAATCTGTTATGCACCAGGGCACGCCCCGACTTGTTCAAGAGCTGCAATTATCAATCATCCTACAATAAACTTGGGAGAGGGGTTCATTCAACTCGTATACGCATTTACCATACACATACAACTATCAAACCATATACACATTCCACAATCCAAACCATACAAACCATACACATCAAATACCATAACCATTCAACTCCGTTCATTCCCATCTTCCCAAAATTGGACTCGTGCAAACAACAAAGATAACATAAGCTAATAATAATGTGCTAAGTCTAGAAGTGCAAAGAAAATAAGTTAAAAAAAAGAGAAAGAGAGTGTTTGCTTGTTTCCTTCCAAGGGGTACAACAATCAAAAAAGAGCTGTGATTTGGTCCAAGAGGCTACTCCGAGCCATCACCCTCCGAAGCGTCATCACCGCCATCATCAGAATCGTCATCGTCATCATCAGTACCCTCGCTATCCTCCCCATTTGCATCATCCTCCTCAGCCTGGGCAGGATCCTGATCAACAACAGGGCCTCGGTAAACAATGGGATCATAAAGGAAAAAATCATCACCATCGGGGATGACATGGGTCTCAATCTCGTGGGGATCTCTAGAAGCATCACTCTCATACTCTGAACTAGGAGGACTGGGGGGACGATGTGAAGCGTTCTTGGTCCTGGGTTTATGCGGATTGCTCGTAGCCGTATCAGTCCGAGCCCTTATCCTATCGGGCAAACTGGGTGTAGAATCATCATCATCTGAGCTCCGGGCCAGGCACCGCTCCTTCCAGTAATGAGCACTCCTCTCCAGCTGCTCGATCATATCCAGGGATCCAGTGTAGTATCGAGCTAAGCTCCAATAAATATCAGCCGAGACCTAGTACAACCAAACAAAGGAAGAATCAGGGAGCTAATCATGACAAAGGGCAAAAGATATAAGCAGTTCAAATAGCAAAGAAAGGGAAGATAGTACTTACAGATCGGGTACCCTTCGGAAGCCGAAAATGAGGACGAATCCTACTAACATCAAGAGGAGCCCGTCTCAGGTAGTCCCCATCCTGGAAATCAACAAACACAGGAGGTAAAGGCGCATCTGCCACAAATCTTGTAGAAGGGCCTGCACCCTGAGCATCACGCCTCGATCCCACCTGCGGTGATCTCAATCTCGTCACCACATAAACTCCGTAATCTCCCTCAACAGTATGGTTGAATGCAGCCTCCCCCTAGATCAAAGCAACCAGATCATCTAGTTTTCGGGGAAACCACATATCCGCCGGAGGATCAACCGGGACCCGTGCAACACTACCTGGACCATGCAGTCTGCAGACTCTCTCTCCCAAGTACAAGGCATCCCCAGACAGACCTACAAGAAGCTTGCGACACTCGGTAAAGTGCACAGCATGTCCTAGATCGAGCTTATCATATCGGCCAGCCCAGGGGAACAGATTCAGGCTCCCGGGAGTCCCTCGCAAGCAAATCATCGTATCAGGGTAAGAGGCTGTCACCCGTCCTCTGGTATCAGTTGTCCGGACCTTCTGCCGCGCATCCTTCACCCAACATCTCAGGGCAGGGAAAAAAGTAGCTGGATACTCATCCTGGACCCGCCAAGCATAGCAACTAAAGACCTCATAGGCCCAAGCCTGAAAGAGAAAAGTCAAAGCAAGTGAGGATGGCAGTAATGAATAACAGAAATTGGCATGTCAAAGAAATAGTCAAGAAGGGAAGTACCTCAAAAGCCAAATGAAAGCAGTTGAAGGTCTTCGCCTCCCCCCTGCTGATATCGTCCAAGGCCAGGTACATCTCAGCAAGTACTGCCTCTCCCCAAAATAAAGTCCCAACAGCGTTCCAATCCCTCAGAAGCTCCAACAGTGAAACCAGAGCAGAAGATGTGCCATTAATGAAAAGCATATCAGAGAAACAAACCCACACAAATGCTCTAGCCAACCTCTCGGCCCTCAGACGGCCCTCCTCAGTATCATCCAAATCAACCGAATAATCCCTACTCTGCACAACAATGTGACCATGAAGCTCCCCTAGCTCATACCCATTCCCCTTCTTATCCTGGGGAACAAAGCCGATCAGCTCCATGAAATATGCCTCAGTGAGGGGCTGAGGGTCATCCGCAGGTGCAAGCTCCTCAAGGTATAAAGGCTCAGCAGTAAACAGTAGACCGGTGATAACAGCGAAATCATAAGGCGTAACCGTCGCCTCTCCCAAGAAAAAGTGAAAGGAGTGGGTAGTCTCCCACCAGAACTCCCTGAAGGCCTTCATCAACTCGATACTCCGTTGAGTATCCCCGATAGCTCTCGCCATCTCGAAAAACTGTCCAAGCCTGGCAGCATAGACCATGCCCTTCGACGACTAAGCCACCTCCTGGCTACCAGGCAAGCTGTCCCACAGCCTACCAATGACCTCCGGTGAGCCTCAGGTGCGCAATCCCTGCAGGTAAACACAACACAGGTATGAATATCTCAAGTTTTTCCCAAAGAAGCATGTCAATCAATTGTTCCTAATTACAATTTTGTACTTCCCTTTTCCTAAGTAAAATTAGGGTTGAATCATTTAACATGCATCCATAATTTCTCATAGCTCAGATCCATGCAGCAAATTCATGATTTCGCAGGTAAAATTCAAACCTTTTGACACAAAACCCAATTTTCAATGCAATGAAGGGCAAGGGTTACAGTAATACCGTATTCTTCTTCTCAGGCGCAGACGTATGTTCCTGGAGTTGCGGATAGAATTCTCCCCTCACAGCTGAAGGGATGAATGGCCTCTGATTCCGCTGAACACTCTTTCTGTGAGCGGCCAATATAGCTTGTTGAGGTCCCTTCTTCGTGGGACGTGACCTAGGAGGCATTGTTGCAAACTAAAACCGAATCAACACCCTTGATTTGCTTGATTTCCCTTGAGTTCGTACGTATCACTTAGGTTTTCTCTCAAAAACCAC
The DNA here is from genome assembly GCA_022495995.1 of Adenophora triphylla var. japonica. NCBI lineage: Eukaryota > Viridiplantae > Streptophyta > Magnoliopsida > Asterales > Campanulaceae > Adenophora > Adenophora triphylla. The sequence continues at coordinate 78,858 of JAFEMH010003850.1, forward strand.
TCGTCTCCCTCTAAACTGTATTTTCAAAATGGCGACTGTTCAGCGTTATATGGGTCTGTCCATGTGCTTTATTACGTCGTGCGACACAATGTGTCCCTTTGGCCAAATTTTTCAAAAATACCCCTGTGCCTTGCTATTTTGCGCTTTAACCCCTGAAGCATGTTTCGCAGTTTCCCCCACAGGTACAATGATCAACTGAGCACTATAAAATTTCAAGGACTGCCCCCTCGAAGCCAAAACCGAGACAAGGATTCAACATCTGTCAGTCTCCCCAACAACGATAGCATCAGACCCCCCGACAGCCACACCTATCCCCAGCAGAGTCAACAGTAACGTGAGTCCCCTGGCAGCTACTCCTCACCAACACCCCGTGGTATGAGTCCCTCCGGCATCCACAACCGCCATCCACAGTAGCATGAGTCCCTCTGGCAGCTAATCGCCACCATCAGTTGCAGCATGAGTCCCTCCGCCAGCTACAACCTTGCACCATCAGCAGTAGCATGAGACCCTCCGGCAGCTACTCGCCAACATCAGTTGCAACATAAGTCCCTCCGGCAGCTACAACCTTGCACCATCAGCAGTAGCATGAGACCCTCCGGCAGCTACTCGCCACCATCAGTTGCAGCATGAGTCCCTCCGACAGCTATAACCTTGCACCATCAGGAGTAGCATGAGACCCTCCGGTAGTGAAATTACCCGGATTCGCGCGAGCGAAGGCGGTTGTCTTTTGCGGGGGGTTGGTGTCTGAGACCTCGCTTCATGGGAAGGAAAAATGAGGAGTCGCCACGCGGTTTTTGTATTTTGAGCCCAAACGTTGAGAAACGGCTTTAGAAAATGGTGTCATTTTTATTGGTAGCAAAAACTTAGGAAAAGTCTTTGAAAACAGGGGATCATTTTTATTGGTAGCAAAAACGAGTAAAAAGCTTTTTTCGTACCAGAGATTGTTAGGTTCGGAGGTCAAGTTACGTTTCGGGTAGAGTATGACGAGATCGCCCGAAACGCCTCGCATGACGAGTCTTTCTACCTTTCTCGAAATCGTGTGTGTGTGTGTGTGTCTTTTGAAATGGGGGCTTGATTGACAAGCTTAATCTTGGTTTGAGTGACAAACGTTAATTAGGTGACTTTGTTTGAACAGACGAGCGTTTGAATGACAAACGTCGGTTTTGAGGGGGAAATGAGCGTTTGCGTGGCAAACGTCGATTTTGAGTTTGAAATGAGCATTTGTGTGGCAAACGTCGATTTTGAGTTTGAAATGAGCGTTTGCGTGGCAAACGTCGACTTTGAGATGGAAATGAGCGTTTGCGTGGCAAACGTCGACTTTGAGTTTGAAATGAGTGTTTGCGTGGCAAACGTTGACTTTGAGCTTGAAATGAGCGTTTGCGTGGCAAACGTCGACTTTGAACCGTGCGAGTCATTGTTAACGATTTTTACTGAAAAAATGCGTATTAAATGATTTTGAATGTCAAATGGCGGCTTTTAGTTTGAAGATGAGCATTCGGAGGCCGAACGTCATTTCGCGCGTTTTGAAAGAGAGTTCGACGGACGAACTCCGATTTTGAACCGGGCATTACATTGTTAACGATTTTTACGAGAAAATGCGTATTAAATGATATGCGATCAACGAATCGGGTTGCGACTCGGACTTTGAAAAGTAAATACTATCACGATCCAAATGGGTCGGACTTTGTAAATGACAATATTTAAAGTGCGGTATCAACGGAATCAAACGATCCGGATTCGTAAATGACGATCAACGAGGCCAAACGGCTCGGATTTGTAAATGACGATCAACGAGGCCAAACGGCTCGGATTTGTAAATGACGATCAACGAGGCCAAACGGCTCGGATTTGTAAATGACAGAAATTAAAATGACGATCGACGGATCGATCGATCCGGAATTGGTAAATGACAATAAAAGTAAACGGAACGTGGTCGGAACGCCGTTTTAACCCGTGATTACTTCTCTTACAGAAAGAGAAGAGGATCGAGGGGCTAAAACGTATCGGACCCCATTAGACGGAGGCGTCTATATTTCGATAACGACGTTCGAAACGGTTGTAGCGACTGGCGCATAAACCGAGACGGAACGAGAGATTTAGAGAGAGGGAGTTATACCTATGGCTAGGGTTGACTCCTTTGGCTCGGGAGGTGTGTACGGGACACAGAAAGTGATTTGAAAGGTTGTTTCGAAGTAGTAAGGTGCGTATTTGATCGAAATACGAAGGTTTCACGTGAATCGAGACGAAACGGGAGCTCGAAAGGTGCGAAAACTGCTTAGGGCCGTGAGGTAGTGAATTTTTGGTGTTAAAAATCCCTTTTCTTTTGCCTTTGACAGCAACTTCTATTTATAGGGTGAAAATTGCAGTAGGAGTCCGGACGGACTTGGACTGAATCTAGGGGGTTTTTGGGTATTTTGGAAATCTGGGGGACTTGCTGGCAATTTCAGGAAAAGTGCACAGGGAGTCCGGCCGGACTTTGACTGTATACCAGGGGTATTTTAGTCTTTTCCATTTGAATTTGATTGAAGGGTGACTAGAGGGAGGTGGCATGCGTGCCAAGTGTCCCTCTGAGTCACCAGCCATGTGGGATTTTGTCCCCCGGTCCCGGTTTTGTCCGTTTTTTAAAATAACAACCGAAAATGTCCGAAACGCCCGAAAGTGCCGTAAAATGCGTTTTTGTGGAAAGCCATACTTTTACGTGAGATGACACGTGTTAAGTACGGTTCGACGTCGGGATGCACGGGCAGCCCCGGACGTCTCGTTGGCACATCAACGGGAGTTTAACGAGTTCCATAACCTGAGCGCCGCTAACGGATTTCGGTTAACTTTCCGACGGATTTGGACGATCCGGATTTGGGTACTTACGCTAGCCCTCGCCGACGTCACTTCCGAAGGAGGTAGGGTCGTTGAAAAAGATAAGGATCCAAATCGGGATGCCATACTTTGAAAGAGACCTGAGCGGTCAGCTGGCTGGACCCTTAGCGAAAAGGATTCCTACGTATCCCGAGCGGGAATCAAGCCGATCGTAGTTCGAAAGGGGGCAAGGGCCGCGCATTGGGACCTTGACCTGAGCGAGACTGTTAGGAGGCGTCTAAACCTGGATGAGACCATTCGTGAGGTACCTGTACCTGAATGGAGACTGTTGGGAGGCGTCTGAACCTGGGACTTCTGAAACCTTCGAGGGCGTGTGGCGCCTCAAACCGGAGTTGCGATGCTGACGAGGGCGTTCGTGCCTTGGGTGCTGGGCTTATTGCTGTTGCCAGTTTTTATCCTGCTGGGGATGAGCGTTCGGGCTTACCTGGATGGCCGAAGAGGTATTGTTGTGCGGGCTTATTGCAACTGCCGTTGAGGTGGAACGATCGGGCTTACGACTGGCGGCCGAGGAGATGAATGTTCACTTGCTGAAGTGAAAAGGTGTTCGGGCTTACGAGGATAGCCGAAGAGGGATTGTTGCAAGGCATTCGTGCCTTGGGGTTCGGGCTTATTGCTGTTGCCGGGAAGACGAATAGCGAAGGTCTCGATAGGAGAGTGGAGGTCGGACCGCCAAGGTCGGGATTGACTGTTTGAGATCGGACCGTGAAAGGTTGCGATGGGATTGAAATTGGACCGTGAAAGGTCGCGGTTAAGGATTGAAATCGGACCGTGAAAGGTCGCGGTTGAGAGTTGGAATCGGACCGTGAAAGGTCGCGATTGAGAGTTGGAATCGGACCGTGAAAGGTCGCGATTGAGGATTGAAATCGGACCGTGAAAGGTCGCGATTGAGGATTGGAATCGGACCGTGAAAGGTCGCGATTGAGAATTGAAATCGGACCGTGAAAGGTCGCGATTGAGGATTGGAATCGGACCGTGAAAGGTCGCGATTGAGGATTGAAATCGGACCGTGAAAGGTCGCGATTGAGGATTGGGATCGGACCGTGAAAGGTCGCGGTTGAGACTTTGAAATCGGACCGTGAAAGGTCGCGATTGAGGATTGAAATCGGACCGTGAAAGGTCGCGATTGAGGATTGGAATCGGACCGTGAAAGGTCGCGATTGAGACTTTGAAATCGGACCGTGAAAGGTCGCGATTGAGGATTGGAATCGGACCGTGAAAGGTCGCGATTGAGGATTGGAATCGGACCGTGAAAGGTCGCGATTGAGGATTGAGATCGGACCGTGAAAGGTCGCGATTGAGAGTTGGAATCGGACCGTGAAAGGTCGCGATTGAGGATTGGAATCGGACCGTGAAAGGTCGCGATTAAGGATATAAGTAATGGTGAAAACCATTAGGAATTTTAACGTCTGGAGACGAGCGTTAGTGAAAACTAACTGGGAATTTATCCTCGGGGGATGGGGTGTTAGAAATGTCTAACTGGGGAAATTTTATACTTTTGGGGGAGCCAAAAGAGGTAAAATAGGAACTGCATAAAGCTGAGGGGCCAAAGTGGCAAATATTTTTCAGGTGCAGTAAGAGTCCGGCCGTACGTACAACGACGCCATGAGGCTGGTGGACGGGTGGTCCGCCTACGCTGGGAGGCTCGTGGAGTTCATGCGGTGCAGTTCCCGGAGGAGCGTGGATGTCCGTGATCGGGGGCCGTCTAGGCCGAGAGATTCGCCTGCTCCCACAGCTGGTGGGGAGGACTTTACACAGGGTTCGCGCCGCCGCGGGCGGAACGGCTGGATTTGGAGCTCCTTCTTCTCGCGCACTCGGGCGCGAGAGGGGGAGTCCTCGAGTTCGCGTATTCCGAGGAGGCCCTTCGCCTATTCCCTACCGGGAGGAGTTTGGCGAGTTCCCGTTTGCGACGGATCCGGCAATGCGGAGCAAGACGTCGAGTGTACGGATGACGAGCAGACTCGTAGTAGTCCTACTTTTATTGCTTTCTCTTTACCGCTTTGTTTAGACAAAATGCATGTATTTGTCAGAACAAATTTTGATTTGAACCGTATTTGCAAAAAGGCGCCCGTGGGGCGGAACTCCGTTCTCGCATATTTATTCTCGTGATCACCTTCTCGTTATTTTTGGCAAATAAGGAAGTAGGTTAATCAAAAATAAATAAAATGAGAAATGCATTAAAAATTGAACGGGTCAAAAATTAAGCATGTATGCACTAATTATTAATTATTTGCACCGTTGCACGAGCCCTGGGCTAGGGATACCGATATTTGTTTCATGAAACCATGGGCAAAGACGCAGATTTCTCAAAGGTGAACAGGAGTTGCTTGGAAATGTTTCCAATTTAGGGGCAATGGGTCAGCAGAGTTGACCAAGTCAACCGCAGAGGGAGTCCGGCCGGACTTGGAATGAATTTCCGTATTCTTTAAATTGCGCTTCACTTTGCAATTGTTTAAGAAACTCGCGCATAGTTTTTTGTTCATCCGGCTGAATTCCTTTCCATTTCTTAAGGTTCCCTTCATTTTCCGACATGGCTCCCTTTCCCAAGTTATCGTCTCTGATGCAAGAGCGATATTTGGACAACTTTCGCCGTGGGTACGGAACCACACGAGGCGTAACAAAAGGTTTTTCGAAGGTCAACGGATTAAATCTGTTTGGGCTTTGAAGGAGCTCATGCCGATTGGGATCTTTTGAGAGCCGCGTCTCGGTTCGGGACGTACGGAGGAATGTGTACAGCTTTTCGTACAACGAAATCACTCCTACGTTTGAAGATTTCCGCCATTCGGGAGGACCCGAGACGGAATAGCTAGTTCTTCCATATGCCGGTGGCATGGCCACCGTTGAGAAGCTAGTGTCTTTGTTTGGTATCTCTACTGAGAAGCATACGGATGCCGATACAGATACCGATTACGTTGACATTTCGACCGCCCGAAAGATTTGCCTGAGCCGAGGGGAGCGTCTTTTCGTGGGACGCATTTGCTCAGGCGCGATTGCTACTCGTTCACATTCACGTCTCGGGTGTGTGCCATCACAAAGTCCCGGACCTAGTGAGGCAAAGGCCGGAGTGGGGAGACATCGTGCCGCCGGTCTTGGCGAGACGTTCCTCGGGCATAGGCCGGATGGCGACCGGTAGCCGATACATGTGGGGAGGGAGTCCCGCTATGCTTACCATGTGGTTGAGGGAGAGGCTACGCAGATGATGCCCGAGGTGCCAATGTCTCGTGACGCTGGTCTTTCTCGCGACGTCCTTCCGGTGATAGGGGGCGATCAGCCGAGCCGGAGCTCGATGGCCGACTTTGCACGCATCATTTGCGATGGTGGGTTCCCCATTGGAAGTTACAGACTCAGGACCACTCAGAGGGTCTCGTTGATCGTCGAGTGCCGGGCCGTCTCGCACGTCTTTCTATATTCCATCATTGGTTCTCGCGACAAGACGGGCCGGAGCAGTGCCACCGACCGATCCGAGTTATGCCGCTACCTTTGAGGTGGGATCTCTCGCGGATGGAAGATCCTTCGACGCTATTGCCGATCACCCGGTGGTGGCAATACGCGTCCTTTCCCCGCTGTGGTTCTCTTTCACCGGAGAGAGGGCATTGTCTCGTCGACGCAAAGATTCGAACCGGTACGAAGAGTGTATAGGGAGACACAGATGGCTATCTTGTGGAGACGGAGTGAGCATTGGTGCCGATCACCTGGACAGCTCGACCTTGAGGAGGACAGGCAAGGGCTAACCCCTGGAATCGTATCGGCGATGCCATGGCTGATTATGAGGCAAGTGCCGATCGGGAGGCCAATCAAAGCACCGTGATGATGGCTCAAGCGAGGCGGCTCGAGACAGAGCTAGAGAAAGGGTCAAGGCGTTGACACCACAAAGTTTGACGGAGGCGTCTGGAAGAGTCCCCGAGCCAGTAGAAGGCCTACCGGAATATTTCCCGCGAAGGTGAAGAACACTCACGGGGAAAAGGGAAGGGGAAGAAGGATGAAGGACCTAGTACGGGAAACTAGGTTGACCTTGCCGTCCGTAGTATCCACCCATTGTCATTGCGTACACATTAATTGATTAATGTTTTATTGTAGTTTTGCTAGCGTGTAGCGAGTCAAGAGTTGACCGTGCTTGAACTCATCAAAGAATGTTTTAACCGTTATGAATTTGTAGGTTAAATGAAAAGAGTTTTTCGAAACACAAGCAATTGATGCTTATTGTATTTTTTTTTTGTTTTTTAGACCGAACCAATGATGGCTGCCTACGTTCCCCTTTTACAATTGGACTAAGGGGCTCAGGTCACCGTAGTTCGACACTTTAGGTGAATTTGAGAAAACAAAGACAAAAGAAGTGCGACTCGTTTTTTACCCGGATCATTAGCGGGAATGTATCCAAATGGGTATTACTCTTTAGCACTTTTAATTTACCGAGGGGGACGGTGTATGGGGAAGGAGAGTTGACTCGTGCTCTTCCTCAAACGAAGTATTCGCGGAGCTTGCTTCCGTTCACGGGGTTAACGAAAGGGTTTCCGTCCAAGTCTCGCTAGCTTCATGGCTCCTCCTGAGAAGATTCTTTGTACCACGAACGGTCCTATCCAGTAGGCTCCCACTTTCCGAGGGGATTGGTCCGCGTAGGAGGCTTTTCCTTTAGCACCAAGTCGCCTTCTCGATGTCTCGGATCTTGACTTTCTTATCGAATGCTCGTGCCATTCTCGCTCCGGTAGGCTCGAGTGTGTTCCATGGCTTTCAATCTGCGCTCGTCGAGTAGAGCAAGTTCGTCGTGACGGCTCCGTAGCCATTCGACTTCATTGATCCCGTTTTCCAAGAGGACTCCTGAGGGATGGAATTTCCAATTCCACGGGCAACATCGCTTCCATTCCGTAGGTAAGCGCGAACGGAGTCTCCCCGTGGCGGTTCCGACCGACGTTCGTATCCCTGCAGGGCTAGATGTAGCTTTTCGGGCCGCTCCCGACCTCTCGGTGGTCATCTTTCCGATTATCATGGCGAGAGTTTTGTTGGCCGCCTCTACCGCACCATTGGTTTGTGGTCTCGTAAGGAGAAGACTTGTGACGTGTGACTCGAATTCGGGCCGCAGTTGGTCACAATCTCCTTCAAGTGAGTCCCATTGTCTGAGATGATCTCGCTGGGCACTCCGTATCGGCACATGATGTTCTCTCGGATGAACTCGGCCACCTTCTTAGAATTCAAGCACCTTGTACGATCCGGCTTCTACCCATTTGGTGAAGTAGTCGATCGCGACTAAAATGAACTCGTGACCATTGCTCCTCGGGAGGAGTGATCTTGCCGATGACGTCGATTCCCCATGTGGCGAAAGGCCATGGCGTAGTCATGCAATAGAGTTCATGAGGTGGGATGTGATTGAGGTTGGAGAACCGTTGACATTTGTCGCAGCCTTCTGACGAACCGGATGCGCCTGCTTTCCATTGATATCCAATAGTATCCCATACGGAGAATGATCTCGTGTCAATGCTCGAGCGTTCATGTGCGGACCGCAGTTCCGTTGTGAACTTCGCTCATTAGCTCGCCGGCTTTTCTTTGTTTACACACCGAAGGAGTGGCCCTCGTGGCGCTTCTTGTACAACATACCCCTGTAATGACGAAGTGGGATGCCGTGCGTTTTAATGCCATCATGTTTTTGGCTTTGATCCCTTCTTTGTATTTTCCATCTTCATTTGTGAAGGAAGCTTCTCCGCTTTGGAGGTACCGGTAAATCTGATTGTACTGTGGTTCGTCGATCGTTTCTTTTTCTTTTTCGATCTCACAAAGAATAGGCGGGTGTTTCCGTCCGCCTATTCTCGAGGGGTTTTACCGCTTTCCCATCGGGAATTTCGACAAGAGAGGCGAGGGCTGCTGTGGCGCCTCGCGAAGCGGTTCCTCGTCTCTTGGCAAATAGTGAAAAGAGATGTCCTTGAACCGAGCAATGAGCTCTTCCATGTACGCGTGGTACTTCAAGGCCGTAATCTACCGTCTTCCATTTGTTGGACACTTGATTGATGATCAACGCCGAGTCTCCATATACATCCACTTCCGAGATGTTGCGCCGAGGGCGGCTTCCAAACTCCGCCGCACAAGCCAGATTCTCGCCGCATTGTTGGTTGCTTCGAAATTCACTTTGATGGCTATGGGAGTATGCTCGCCCTGGGATCGACAAGGAGCATTCCAATACCATTCCCCTTCTTGTTGGCTGCCCCATCGAAGAAGAGCTGCCGGTTTGTGCTGTCAAGTGAAAAGATTCCGTCGTCCGAAATTGTGGATCGTGACCCTTAGGTTCACCGCTTGGGAAGTCGGCCACTGATCCGCCATTACTCGCCCTTTGTTGATTTTCTCGACCATGTACTTGATGTCGAACTCACCAGAAGAATGACCACTGCTAGCCGCATCGACAGAGATGGCTTGTCAAAGAGATATCTGACGGGGTCCACTTTGGAGACCAGAGCACCGAATGCGACCGCATGTAGTGTTTCAGCTTTCCCGACTACCCATACCAAGGCGGTACAAGTTTTCTCCGATGCCGAGTAGCCGAGTTCACTTCCTTGAAGCTTTTGGCTTACGAAGTAGATTGCATGCTCAACCTTGGAATCTTTCTCGCTCTTGTGCCAAAGCATTGCTCCGATTGACGTGTCTCATCGTCGATACAGAGTAGTGGCTTGTCTTCATGTGGCGGGCACATGCACTGGGGGATTAACCAAGTAGGTCTTGATTTTCTCAAAAGCCGTTTGGCACTCTGAGTCCCATTTGATGCTCGGCATTCTTTTCATCGCTTGAACATGGGCTCGCAGAGAGATGTCAACCGGTTGATGAAGCGACCGATGTACCGAAGTCTTCCCATGAAGCTCTTTACTTCGTCAGTGGTTTGAGGCGGCTTCATGTCGATGATGGCCTTGATTTTCCCGGGATCGGCTTCGATACCTCTTTCGTAACCATGTACCCCAAGACCTTGCCGCGCTTGACGCCGAAGGTGCACTTTGCCGGTTTAGCCTCATGGAGTGCTTTCGAGTCTCGTTGAAGAACTTCCTCGCATCCGTCATGTGCCGCATGTCCGATCCCTCGGAGCGGATGATCATGTCGTCGACGTATACTTCGATTTCTGTGAATCATGTCATGGAAGAGGGCCGCTGCAGCCTCGCCGGTAAGTAGCCCCCAAGCTTCTTCGCACCGAACGGCATGACCGTGTAACAAGATGTCCCCCATGGAGTGGTGAAGGCAGCCTTGGCCTCGATCCTCCTGACATCTTGATCTGGTCAGATCCAGCGAACCCGTCCACGAAGGACTTTACTTCGAAATTTGCCGTGGTGTCGACCAAAGATGTCGATGTTAGGCAAGGGGAAATCATCTTTAGGGCCGGCCTTGTTGAGATCCCGGAAATCCACGCAAAGATCTCGACCTTTCCGTTGGCCTTGGTGACCGTCACGATGTTGGAGAGCCAAGTCGGGTACTCAATCACTCGATGAAACCAACTCTGAGCATTTTCTCAATTTCTTCTTTAACTTGCAAGGACCACTCGCTTGATCTTGCGCAGCCTTCGTTTGATGTGCTTGGATTCGGATCCAGGGAATTCTCGTGCTCCACGATTGAGGGATCGAGTCCCGGCATGTCCCGGTATGACCAGCGAACACGTCAACATACTCCCGAGGAGGTTTATCAGTGGCTTCCTTTTCGCATCGGCGAAGAAACCGCCCACTTGTGTCTCTTTAGGCTCTTGCACCGACCCCAGTTCACTTTGGTCATAACCTCTTCGGCAGCTTGGGCCCGGTTGTCCTCTTGGTCAACTACACGCTCGAGAACTTCTTTAATGTATTGTTCGTTTAATGTGTCTCGCTTCTTTATCAATTGAATTATTAACGTCTTTTAAGTTGTTTGTTAACTTATCGCTGTTAAAGTGGCAATGAGAGGATACTCCGAAAGGTCGACTTTTCATTAAACAAGAACGGGAATACATGATTGGCTACAACATTATAGTCCTCCGCGTAAGGCCGCTGGATGACTCGCAGGACTCGGACTCGACAAGGACCGACTCGCAGGGTTTGAGACCGGGTTTAGGAGATGTGGGTGCGGGCCCGCCTTGTCTTCCACCCCGCCCGGCTTGCCCTCGTCCGGTGAAAGTTACCCAATTCTTCAGGGCATTGCCGGATGCTTGATGAGGGTGCGGATCGAGAGGCTTGGCTTCGCCGTCCCAATCATGGCAATCATGCTATTGTCTGAGCCCCGCCGATCAAGTTTGGCAACTCCATGACTTCTTCAAAAGACTCAGAGAGCCGGTCCACCGAGAGCGTCTTCTATGAATTCCCGGTTCCTTCGCTTTGGACTTACTGTCTCGAATGTGGCCTCTGGGCCGATCCGAACAATTTGTTTCCCATGGAGAGTACCTTGAGTTGCTCCTCCAAGTCTCGGGATTCCCTTGAATGTGTACTCATGCCGGACTCGTGGTGGCAGCTGGTCCAGTAGAGCCGTGATGTCGAGGAACGCTCCCCTTATCGGATTAGCTTTGAGTCCTCTCGAAACGCTGAGGTCCCGTGCTAGCCGTTCCATTCTTCCCGTAGTCTCCGTATCGACTATCTCTCGCTTCTTTCTCATCTTCATCAGCTCCACCGTCGGTCCCCGCCCTCGTTGCTCGCCTGGCCCCTCGCTCTGCCGGCTCCCTGTTGGTCCCCGCTCGTCCGCGGTTCCCTTGTCGGTCCCCCGCTCGCCGCTGGTTCCCTTGGTGAAGTAATGAGCGAGGTCAAAGCCGTAAGGTCCTGAGATTGGGTGTGCCGTCTGAGGTTCCCTTTTGCGGCCGTCGCTTGGTGCGGGCGAGCCTTTGCCTTCCTTGATGTCGCCCTGTTGGCACGTAGCCAAGCCCCCGGACCGTGGTGTGGTCCTCGACTTCAATAACTTGGTGTCGGGCCTTGCAGCCTTTTGCCGAGCCCCACCCCGGGATGAAGTTCATGAGTTTCATCATCCTCACGGCAAGGAGGAATCGATCGTGAGACAAAGGGAAGGTCCACGTTGCATATTTGGATCTTGGAGGTCTCCGCAGTGAATCCAAGCTAATGGCATGTCATCATTATGCTTGATTTCTAACACCGGAATGTCGTTGGTGCCGGGTCCCCTGCGGTGACGCCGTCGCCGTAGACCGTGGTTAGCTCGTTGCCTTGCATGAACTTAAGGCACCGATGAAGGGCGGATGCCACGCCATTGATTTGATGCAGCCTGTGGACGCCCCAGATGGCCGTGAAAGTGATTGGAATGTCCAACACTTGGAATTCGGTGGGGATCACCCGCTTGCCGAACCGCATGTTAAGAGTAGCAACCCCGAGAACCGTACGGAAGTAGAGTCATAGGCCTCGACAAAGGTGGATCAAGGCTTAAGATCTCGTGGGCTTCGATGTCAAGCAGTCCATCATCTTGGCGGGCAAGACATTCATTCCGTAACCTCCGTCTACCAACACGCGGAAGGCGACGCTCGTCCACTGGATCGTGATGTAGAGCGGCTCATTTGTGATCGCCCCCAAATTTTGGAAGGTCCAAATCGTGAAGGTGATAATGTTGCCATAGTGGATGTTACCGATCATCTCGAATGACTTCATCTCGGGGTCATGCGCCCACGGGGACCATGGTACGGGCCAGCTTTCCTCTAGCTTGAGCTTGTGAGGATAAGAGGAGGTGAGCAGAGACCAAAGAGAAATGTTCGCCCGAGTCCGCTTGAGCCGAGTGAGGATCGGGTCCTCTTTCAAGGAATTTGCGTCTTCTGGGCCGGCCGGATTGCAATTCTGCCCGTCGGCTTTTTGGTGGCCTTAGGTGGTAATGCATGGATTTGACCCGATCGGGTTAGGACGCCGACATCGTTTGGTCCCTTCGAACAGCCGCTCCGAGTTGAGCCATAGTTAGAGGAGGATTCCTCGTAGCATAGGGCCATATGTCTTCCTCAACTCATTGATTGTGGATGAATTCCTGAGCTTCGGCAGCCTTGACGGATTCTCGTCCCAGATACCGGCTCGATGCCTCTCGCGGGAGGTAGCCTACGCTTGACGCAGCTTGTTCGAATGTCAGCACAACAAAGGGGTTGCCTCGAATCGAACCGCGTGCTGCTGACCCTCCGGGAGGTTGGAGAGTTCTCGGCTCAAGCGAACGGTCTCCTTGATCTCTTCACGGTATATCGCGTTCCTTTCCTTCTTGCCGAGCATACTGTGGCATTCTCGAGTTGGGTCCGGCGATACTCGTGGTTTGCTAGTTTTCCTCCGCTCCGGGCCTGTATCAACCTTCTGCAATGGAGCTCGCGTCGAGAGTTAGTGCCTCGCGTTTCTTCCCATGTGAGAATAGCCAAGGCTTCTTTGAACCGCGTGCGGCAGCCTAGGTAAAACCTCCATCGGGAGAGTTTTCTCCTTTGCTTTATCTCGAGTGGCGGGTATGTCGGAAGGTGAGTACACGGCTTCCCGAACATCTCGCCCATGTGACCGGTTGCCGCCCCAGCTTGATCATTTCGTAAACGAATGCCGTAGACCGTGGAATTTCCCCGAGTAGTTGCTCGAGACGAATTTCCATCCTCCTCTTGTTTTTAAATAGACCTTCCTCCCCGAGTTGGCCTTTCAATTTGAGTGCGGAAATGATCCGTTCCCATCCTCCCAGACCCTCGGGAGTCCGGTTTTGTTGACTTCATGCCCGGCTTGGAAGAGAATGGTTTCATCGTCTTCGTCGCCGCTTTCACAGAGAACTTGCTTTCCTCGGGAAGGTAAGCGCCGGGATTCGTTTCGCCGTGTCGTTCCATCTCCTAGGTCATCTGGGACCGCTGACCACCCTCGCCTCGGCAGGGGGTTGGATGAGAACAGACGGTAGTCGTGAAGTTGCCATGAGCAAAACTCTTGAGGTCGAACTGTCTAGAGTGGCCTCTAGCTTTCTCGTCCGAAGCCGCCCGTGACACTTTAAGGGCTTGGTCCCCGTAGGTCTTTCGAGCTTGGTCTTCGTCCCAAAGACGACTTTCTTGAGCGGCTAGTTCCATGAGGGCTTTCCTCGCGAGAGCTGCAGCCTCCGTAGGTGCGCACCGTCCGGCTAGTGTCCGTAACCGTGATTACATTCAAATCGCCGAATGGCGGGAACACTTGGATTACGTTGACGAAGGAAGTCTGACTGGGACATTCCATGCGGCCTTCCTTGATCTCGATTACCAAGAAGTTTGCCCATATCTCGTTGATTGACCCCACGGGGTATTGAATTCGCAATGTTGACAGCTCGTGATCTCGCTCGATCGCCAAGTCTATCGAGCTAGCAATGATCGCGTGATGTTCGAATCCGGCCGTGACTACCGGGAGTAGAATCGAACCGGAGCATGTTGATGCCGAGGTGGTCATTTCCTATGTCTGGAGCCGACTTCGCCTCAAGGGGAAGACTTTCACATGTTTTCTGGCGGCCGCCAAGCGTTCCCGAGGTTGATCTCGACTCAGCAGGTGAGGAGCTTGGTCTCCTTCGCCGTTGCCCTTCGCCTCGCGGCGCTGAGGGTATAAGCTTGACCGACGGCACGGGCCGGTTGCCACCGGGCCGGTACTCTGGAAGTAGTGATGAGCTCGAGCTCGCTTGGCCAAAGCCTCGTTTACCATGAGCAGCAATCGAGGGTGACCTTGGTATTGCGTAGACTCGACGATAAGGACCGGATCCTTGGTATCATCGGGATATCTCGAATAGATGATGTTGACGAAGTCGTCGTCAACCACTTGATCGAGGGATTCTTCGTCGTGTCAACCAATTGCTTCCAATTGCCTGGATAGCCGCTTGTACCGGACGTTGAGCTTGACAATTTCCATGGTATTGGAACCTTGGTCGTAGGTGACCCGATCGAAGGAGTTCCGTCCTCAAAACCGAGCATGTGAATGCAGAGGTCCGCCCGCGGGTCCCGCGCGTCCTCGACTCCGAGAGTCCAGATTCATCATCATCTCGATCGGCTCAATCCAAACGTAGGGACGTATTGCGTCCCGGTTGCGTTGCCGAGCACTAGGAAAACATCGTGCTCTTCGTTGGAGAAGAGGGGTGCAATGGGTAGTTCCTCGTGAGGACATCCCATACAACTTCCATGCATTCAAAACGAGAATGACGGTGCTTGTTGACCTTTATCACAAAGATCTCTTCACTGCGGGGCCGTAGAGTTGGTTTGGAGAATGCCGACGAATCTCCGATTGGAGACTGGGGTTTATGTGCCCGCATCATGGCGATATTCGCCGTTTCCTTCCACCCGCTCCAAATGTTGGAAACGACAGCTGAACTTGATGTATCGGACCGCTCTGTGGTCTCGCCCGCTCGAGTACGTTTACATAGTTAGCATCTCCGACTCGAGGGATTCTCGATGAGATTTGCCCCGATAGTCCCTCGTTGATTCGAAGGAGGTAACCCCGTGCCCGAGTGCGGACACGTCACTGCCTCTCGCTTCGTTTCCTATGAGGAAACTATCCCCTGATGACTTCGAGATCTCCCCGCTGCTAATGAACTTAACACACCGATGGAGAGTGGAAGCTATGGCTTTCATGTGGTGTAGCCAAGGGCGTCCTAAAAGAGCCGTGAACTCGATGGAATGTCCATCACATGGAATTTTGCCGGGCACCATTCGGGGTTTCGAACCGTAGTTCCGTAGTCACCGTCCCTGTGATGGGACGAGACGAGCCGTCGTAGGCCTTGATAGTCCGAGCCGACTAATCGATGGCTTTCATTGATGCGGAGAGCTCGCATCATGCCGAGAGGGAGAACATTAACGGCTGACCCGTTATCTACCAATACTCCGGGAGTGATATGGTGTTGAGCTTGAGAGTGATGTACAGAGCTTCACAGTGCCCCGAGGCATCTCTCGGTAGGTCTTCATCACGTAACGTGATCATACCGCCATACAAACGGGAGTCGTAGATCTCGTCTCTATCCGTAGAAGGAGAGTCATCAAGCCATCCGTTTCCTGTCTTCCTCTTGCGAGGTAAAGCCTTTGGCCGGAACCTCGGGAGCGTGTTGAGGCCGCCGGGCGGTTGCCGCCTTGGTTAGCACATTGATCGAGTGCGATTGCCAAGCCGACCTTGATCTTCCTTTACCGGTCCGAGCTCTAAGCCGGACAAATTGAATCTTGGCTGATCCCGCGGAGGGTTAAGGCTTCGACCGGGCAAGAAGATTACCAAGATCTCGAGGTATTCCTGTCCTGTGGTCCGAATTCTCGGGTTTCAATGGGACTTTTCGGCTTTCCCACCCCCGTTTGCTCTAAAGCCGCATGGCCTGGAGGCAAAGAGGACCGGCCGGAGTACAAGACGTAGTAGTCGAACCTCCCGAAAGGTTCTCCGAGTGTACCTACACCGGTGTCCCCAGCCTTCGTATCTTTCTCTCGCCTGCCGCTGAGAGGATTTCTTCTTTTGTTTTCTCTGAGGATTGCTCCTGACAGCTTTCTGACTCGTACTCTGTGCAAAGGAAAGGCCGCAAACATCGTAGCCGATGTGGACATTAGAGGAGGATCCGGAAAGAGGCGGAGAAACCGGTTCTCGTGGCACTCTTCTTGGGCACCCACTCAATGGAATTCACGCTGTTATTGTTCTAAAAGGGATTCCCGATCGTATTGGGCCCACTGGGGCGCTCTAACTTGCCTTCTTCTATCAAGTTCGATTTCGTATCGTAACCCCAAACAGCTTGTCGCTGGTATGGCCGTGATACCGATGGAAGGCGCAAGATTTGCTCTTGTCCGCATTGGCTACGGGAATTTTGGGTTTGTAATTGGCAACGGGCTTAAGGAGACCCTCCTTGATTAACCCTTCCAAAGATCTTGCTCGCGGCATGTCCAACTTGTCGAAGTGTACGGCAGTGCCGCTTCGAGTAGAATTGTTGCTTTGTGGGACTCGGGTTTCGTTACCCGACCGTTGTCCCCGATGGACGTAGTTGACAGACGTATCTTTCCTTTGCCGGGGCCGGCGGGATTGAATGCAACCGCCGAGCGCATTCGTATGGCCGTGCAAGAGCCAACTTTTCCTTGAGATCCTTCTCGAACCGTGAGCCGGCATTGACCATGGCCCGAGATCCGGGAAGAAATTGTGACTCGATGAGAGTTCTCGATGGACGGTCTTAAGCAGACTTCAAGATCCGCACTGCTCGTCTCGAGAGTGGCTCCATGATCTCTGAGAGTTTCCACTCCATCTCTTGTAGAATTCCCCAACACTTTCATCCGCTTCGCTCAAAGGGTGATTAAGTCCTCACGACTTGTTTCCCACTCTAAGTTGGATCCGTACTGCTCCAGGAAGATGTTACCGATCCGTTCCTGTGTGTGGCGATCCGCAGCTTGACCCTCGTAAACCATCGTAACGCCGAACTTTTGAGCGTATGCCGGAAGTGGTCGGCCATTTGCCGGAGGGTTGCTCCTTTTGCTCTCATGCCGAGAACGTAGGTGTCGACGTGCGTTTGAGGACATTCGGTTCCGTCGAATCGGTCCATCTCCCGCATTCTCGAACTTGGCAGGAGAGGCGTGACCATTCCCTGATCTCGTGGATTTGAGCGTTTCCTCGCTTTGAGCCGCTCATGGTGGCTTTCTAGGTCTTTCATCCGCTCGACCATCCAGCTAAGGTCGGGTCCAGGCGGACCTGTGAGGCTCTACCGGTGCTACCACGTGAGCGGTAGTGATTGGAGGTGGAAGGCTTGGTATATGAGAATATACGGGGCCTTTTCGAACCAGACGGGGTTTGTCCCCGTGTTTAGGGATTCGTGTATAGGCAACTGGGACGAACCCGGAGGGTATTGAGGAATATTGGCATCCGTCTCGAGATGGTCCAAATGTGCGCCGGTGGTATTGAGTGATAGGAGTAGCACCGGGCCGAAAAATGACAGGTTGCCCCGAGAGGTGGCAACATGGAGCCTAGGTCACTATTTCCTTGGTTGGAAGGCATCCCGTAAGTTGGCGGGGGAGGAACCCGATTGAAGGTTTGGTGAACCGGTTTCGGGAATCGTCATCCTCGACTGTGACAAAAGTACCGTCTCGACCGGGGGATAGCCGCTATACCACGCTCATTCGTAAGTTGTACCACGAAATTCTCGCCGATCTTCTTCTCGCCTCAGTGAACCTCACAAGCCCTGATGGCTTCTTCCAATGTCATATCTCGTTACCGGTGGCGGGGTCCTTCCCCGTCACGATTTCTCGGTGAGCTAGACATGTCGGAAATTCCGGCCGAGGGAACCGAGGGAACCGAAGAACCGTCTCGACGCCGCCGTTACCGTGATCCCGGCAAGGCGCCGACCCGGAAATCTGAACCACTTTCGCTCGCCGCAGTGGAACGAAAGGAAGGGTTTAGGCTTCGGAAAAGGGTATTTGGCTCAAGGTTTTCGGGCTTGTGCAATGTGCGCTACCGATTAATGTTTACTTAAAGCACGTTTTCTCGTAGTCCTAATCGGTTGGAAAAGAGCGGGTCTTCTTTTTCGCAACTAATCCTAGAGCTCTAATCACTGATCTCGTCACTACGCTTATAAGCCCCTCGTTTCCATTGTAGATCATCTTTCTCAGACGGACTATCCCGAGCGAGGTCCGATAAGGCAAGCGAGTTCCACCGACAAAGGAAAAAGTGAACTTAAGGCTAGCCGATCACGCAAACTTTCAACGTGTGTGACGTACGGCCACAGCCGAAGTCAACGTCCTTAAGTTAAGGCGGATCGTGCCAAAATTTGGGCATGACCTCTCCCGACTCGCTTGTGCGAGAGACCTTAGCTTTTAGCGTTGGCCAAGTTGTGGCCGGCACGATACATACGGCGAGGTTTGGTGACACGGCCACATTGAACCTTCTGGGTATATTTTTTCTACAGAGCTCCGCGTCAAAGTCAAGGCCGAAAAGCTCAAGACTTCGGGTCGGGAACGACCTTTGGTCTCAAACTCTCGAGCTTGACTCTGAGCGGGGCCCTACGTGAAAAACATACACTTAGGCTTTATGACACGAGCTAAGCCAAACCAACCTAGGTCTTGGACAAAGTGTGACACAAAGAGTGCATGGCTTACACCTGCTAGGATGGGATGTTTGGGACGACCCCGTACGCCCGAAAGGCATCTCGGCAGCCAATCGGAGTGCAACCGATAAGGCCATCCCGGTTAGTGGGTCAGAGTGTGCAAAGTGTACCGAGGCAGCAAGTGCACGTGAAGTGCGGTGTTCCGAGGCAAAGAAGTGCGCGTAGTGTGCGGTCACTAAAATTCCTTTTTCCGAGTAAAACAGAGATTTTTTCGTAATGTGTCTTAAAGAATTTATGATGCACAGCTCAAAAGACAAAGAATGAAAATCAAACATGAATGGGGATGCACAAACATGGTATGATTTTGAAAAGTTGACAATGTAATGCCTTTGAAACAAAACCGTTCGAGGTTTAAAGGAACACACACACGAAACGAGGAAGGGTAAACGAAAGTTTGACCCACGGAAGGCTTTTAGAAAACAACGGTAGTTTTGAAAAAGTATCTTTTCCCCAAATGGAGTCGCCAACCGAAATTACCCGGATTCGCGCGAGCGAAGGCGGTTGTCTTTCGCGGAGGGGTTGGTGTCTGAGACCTCGCTTCATGGGAAGGAAAAATGAGGAGTCGCCACGTGGTTTTTGTATTTTGAGCCCAAACGTTGAGAAACGGCTATTGTGAAAAGGTGTCATTTTTATTGGTAGCAAAAACTTAGGAAAAGGCTTTGAAAACGGGGATCATTTTTATTGGCAGCAAAAACGAGTAAAAAGCTTTTTGTACCAGAGATTGTTAGGTTCGGAGGTCAAGTTACGTTTCGGGTAGAGTATTACGAGATCGCCCGAAACGCCTCGCATGACGAGTCTTTCTACCTTTCTCGAAATCGTGTGTGTGTGTGTGTCTCTTTTGAAATGGGGGCTTGAATGACAAGCTTAATCTTGGTTTGAATGACAAACGTTGATTCGGTGACTTTGTTTGAAAAGACGAGCGTTTGAATGACAAACGTCGGGCCACGTCGATTTTGAGTTTGAAATGAGCGTTTGCGTGGCAAACGTCGATTTTGAGTTTGAAATGAGCGTTTGCGTGGCAAACGTCGATTTTGAGTTTGAAATGAGCGTTTGCATGGCAAACGTCGATTTTGAGTTTGAAATGAGCGTTTGCATGGCAAACGTCGATTTTGAGTTTGAAAAGGAGTTCGAAGGTCGAACTCCGGTTTTTTGAACCGGGCGTGTCATTGTTAACGATTTTTATGGGAAAAAAGCGTTTTAAATGATTTTGAGTGTCAAATGGCGGCTTTTAGTTTGAAGATGAGCATTCGGAGGCCGAACGTCATTTCGCGCGTTTTGAAAGAGAGTTCGACGGACGAACTCCGGTTTTGAACCGGGCATTACATTGTTAACGATTTTTACGGGAAAAATGCATTTTAAATGATATGCGATCAACGAATCGGGTTGCGACTCGGACTTTGAAAAGTAAATACTATCACGATCCAAACGGGTCGGACTTTGTAAATGACAGTATTTAAAGTGCGGTATCAACGGAATCAAACGATCCGGATTCGTAAATGACGATCAACGAGGCCAAACGGCTCGGATTTGTAAATGACAGAAATTAAAATGACGATCGACGGATCGATCGATCCGGAATTGGTAAATGACAATAAAGTAAACTAACTGGCCTAACGCCGTTTTAACCCGTGATTACTTCTCTTACGGAAAGAGAAGAGGATCGAGGGGCTAAAACGTATCGGATCCCGTTAGACGGAGGCGTCTACATTTCGATAACGACGTTCGAAACGGTTGTAGCGACTGGCGCGTAAACCGAGACGGAACGAGAGATTTAGAGAGAGGGAGTTATACCTATGGCTAGGGTTGACTCCTTTGGCTCGGGAGGTGTGTACGGGACTCGGAAAGTTATTCGAAAGGTTGTTTCGAAGTAGTAAGGTGCGTATTTGATCGAAATACGAAGGTTTCACGCGAATCGAGACAGAACGGAGGCTCTAAGGGGTGAAAACCGCTGGGCCGAAGGGGTGGTGAATTTTTGGTGTTAAAAATCCCTTTTCTTGCCTTTGACAGCAACTTCTATTTATAGGGTGAAAATTGCAGTAGGAGTCCGGACGGACTTGGACTGAATCTAGGGGGTTTTTGGGTATTTTGGAAATCTGGGAGACTTGCTGGCAATTTCAGGAAAGTGCACAGGAGTCCTACGGACTTTGACCGTATACCAGGGGTATTTTAGTCTTTTCCATTTGAATTTGATTGAAGGGTGACTAGAGGGAGGTGGCATGCGTGCCAAGTGTCCTCCCGAGTCACCACCATGTGGGATTTTGTCCCCTGGTCCCGCTTTGTCCGTTTTTTAAAATAACAAACCAAAATGTCCGAAATGCCCCTTTAAAGAGCCGGAAAATGCTTTTTCAGGGAAAGCCATACTTTTACGTGAGATGACACGTGTTAAGTACGGTTCGACGTCGGGATGCACGGGCGCCCCGGACGCCTCGCTGGCACAAAGCAACGGGAGTTTAACGAGTTCCGCCTAAACCTCGGAGCGGCGCCGTATAACGGATTTCGGTTAACTTTCTGACGGATTTGGACGATCCGGATTTGGGTACTTACACTCCTGTTCAAGCCTTGTCTAAATTACATGCATCCGTAGTTTAATCATTTACTACCGACACCACATCCGCCCCGAGCTCGTGCAACAGTGAAATTAATTAAATAACAGTGCATATAGATATAAATTTTGACCAGTTCGAATTTTTATGCATGTCTCATTATTATTTATTTTTGATCAACCTACTTGCTTATTTGACAAAAATAAAGGAAGGTAATCACTAAATAAATATTCAAAATACAAGGGTTTGCCTCAAATGCCCTTTGAAATGCAAATCAAATTGTTTGGGCAATACACCTAATTGTCTAGCAAAAAAAAGGGACTACTCAGAGTCCTGCTCGTCATCCGAGCACTCGTAATACTGCCCCGCCGCAGCCAAATCCACAGAGGACAGGTAATCACCAAATTCCTCAAGGCGGGAATACGAGAAGTGCCACCTCCGCGCCTGTGTCCCTGAGGACTCTCCTCGCTCGTGTCCCGAATACGAAGAGTGACGAGCTCCGAACCCCACTGTCTCACCGGAGAACTGACCAAACCCCTGCATAAAATCTGCCCCACCAGTCGTGGAGGCAGACGAGTCTCTCGCCGCAGACGGCCTAGACGGCATCGGCTCATGCACAGCCGCGCTCCTCCGGGAACTACACCGCAGGAACTCCACGAGCCTCCTGGCGTAGTTGGCTATCCCATCCATACGTCTCACGGCCTAGTTGTAAGTACGGCCAGACACCTGCAAATCAGAAAAGCCGTCAAAAGACAAACAGCACAGATGCAACATTTGCAGAATGCTACTATCAAGTACAGAAAATCGAAACAAAGCACTCACCAAAGCATCGGGATCCACTTTGTACTGAGGCCTCGCCTCCTCCGGAATGGGGACTGTCAGTCGCCTGCGAGAACCATCAGGCCCCTCATACGCTAGCCGAGCTCGAGGGAGCGGGTAGTCCCGGGGATATGCAGGGCCCTCGCCCTCTTTGTCCAACTCCTGCGGGCTCCTCAGCCTCGTCCTCCCAAAGACCTCATAATCAGCATCCTCTAGGATAAATTCGGCATAGGACACACCCTGCCTGTACCGCTGTAAATCCTCCATCGGTATCAGCATAGGATACTGCATGTGAGGAGGCAGGTCCATCAGAACCAAAGGAATGGACCCCGAACCATGCTGACAAGTCACCCTCTCGCCCAAGTACATCGCGTCGCAATGAAGCCCCACCAGCAGCTTCCGCCGACGTGTAACATCCCTAGCAGCATGCACCACA
Source organism: Adenophora triphylla var. japonica (assembly GCA_022495995.1). NCBI lineage: Eukaryota > Viridiplantae > Streptophyta > Magnoliopsida > Asterales > Campanulaceae > Adenophora > Adenophora triphylla. The sequence continues at coordinate 101,499 of JAFEMH010003850.1, forward strand.
AAAGCATCAATCCAACTCCACCAAGTCAGCTAGATCCGCGGAGAAAAGCCTCAGTTCATGGCCAGAGACACCTCCTCATAAGTCAGTCGAGTGCTCTCCCTCGACTTTGACGGCTTCCTCGCCGCCTTCTGCCAAATCAACTTGGCAGGGAACAAGGGCGCATACTCCTCCCTGGTCTCCCACCTCTGTGGGTGGAACACCTCCAAGAACCACACCTGTCAAACACATGGAAAGTTATATCAGCTACAAAGCAGATACATACGAGTACAAATGAGACAAGGAAGAGAAAAAGAAAGGAACTCACATCCAAGGCAAACTGAAAACAGCCTAAAGTGTTCTCCTCTCCCCGCGAGAACCTATCCAAAGCATGGTAGAGCTCGCCAGACCGGCCTCTCCCCAAGCAAACCCTCTCACGGCCTCCAGGTCGGTCAATGAGCCGAGTAGAGGAAAATGACATGACGTGTCAGCAGAAGGAAACAGGGTAGCTGACAAAGCGAACCATAAAAATCCTCGAGCCAGGCGCTCTGTTGTCATCCTCAGGGACCCCGCCAAATACGCCTCAATGTTCCTCCTCAGATGAGCCTCTATCGTCCCGTACCGAATACCCAAGCCCCTGGCATCGGTAATGTCAAAACCGAGCAGCTCCGACAACTACTCCTGGGTGTAGCCATCCACCCACACAACAGTATTGCCCCAGAATGGTAAACCCAGTAATCGCTGCAAAATCAGTGGGAGTCATGGTTGCCTCCCCCCACCTGAAATGGAACGTGTGGGTCGTATCCCACCAGTACTCGCTCAGAGCGCATGCGTAACCTCGCCTCTGCGTCGAAGCCACCACGGATACCACGCTAATGAATCCTGCCAGACTGGAGTCAACCACGAACTGCCGTGGACTCCTCTCTCCATCCCGAGCCTCGTCTAGGAGTATCTCCCACAGCGCACGGACCGCCTCAAAGGCTCCCCTGATCTTCAAGTTATGTACATCAATCGGCCCTCGCCCCTGCAGGTGAACACGGCAAAAGTACGTTACTACAGAGATAACATCCACAAAATGCACAGGTGCATATCAAGATGATGAAATATAGATATAGCTAGTTTCTCTTAAAAATATTCCTGTCCCAGTCAGAATATTCACGGTTCAAGCTTTCAAAACATGTCAAAAAATCCGTCGAACTCGGAACTTTCAAAACCTTTTCGAAAACTCCATCGAACTCGGACTTTCAAAACATTTCGAAAAATCCGTCGAACTCGGAACTTTCAAAACATTTCGAAAATCCGTCGAACTCGGAACTTTCAAAACCTTTCGAAAAATCCGTCGAAATTGGAACTTTCAAAACATTTTGAAAACTCCATCAAAATCGGAACTTTCAAAATATATCGAAAACTCCATCGAACTCGGAACTTTCAAAACTTTTCGAAAAATCCGTCGAACTCGGAACTTTCAAAAAATTTCGAAAACTTCGTCGAAATCGGAACTTTCAAAACATTTCGAAAACTCCGTCGAATTCGGAACTTTCAAAACATTTCGAAAACTCCGTCGAAATCGGAACTTTCAAAACATGTCGAAAACTCCGTCGAATTCGGAACTTACAAAACATCTCGAAAAAATCCGTCGAAGTCGGAACTTTCAAACATTTCAAACGTTTCAAAAAAAATTATTCCGTCCCGAATTAAACTTACTTTAATTTCGGAAAACACCCCTAGACATAGAATTTTGCAACCAAAATTTTTATGTTGTCTACCCGTAATGTCAATTGAACTAAGATTTAGTCAATTTCGACAAAGGCACATTACAAAGTCAAAAGCCCCAATTCGGGCACCAAAAGCCCTAATTAAATCCTAATCAAATTCCTAAAATTCAAGAATGCACATTCTGAAAATTAACGGAATTTAGAGGATACTTACCTGTCTCGCGATCCCTTCCTTGGATTTATGAGTGTCCCGAGCCGGATAAACTCGGATGAATCCATGGTAAGAGTGGTGGTCCGCACCGTCCTCTTCAACCTTGCTCTCTCATTGTCGGTCCTTCTGTGACAAGCCCGTGACCCTAATCCGGCGTCCATAATGATTATCCCGCGAAGATTCGAACAAAACTTGCAAAAAGGGGAAGATTTTTCTCTCTTTTCTCTCTTCTCTCTCGCCTGAAATGGAGAATTTGGACTGGTTTTGCGTCGGCGCTGGTGCTGATTAAAATCTGTCCAATTTGAATCCCAGTCCGGCCGGACACTTTTACACCCTAAAAGTTTTTTTGCCACTTTGGTCCCTTAGCTTCCCATAATTTCGAATTTACCCCTTTTGACCCTCAAAAGTTTAAAATTTCCCCAATTAGACCTTTCTAACACCCCCTCCCCCGAGTTTAAATCCTAGTTAGACATTTCTAACATCCCGTCTCCAGACGTTAGATTTCCCGTTAGTTCTCACTAACGTTCCGTCTACAGACGTTAAATCTCAAACCGTCTTCGGACGTTAAATCACAATTCCGTCTCCAAACATTAAATTTCCCGTTAGTTCTCACTAACGTTCCATCTCCAGATAATAAATCTCAAACCGTATTCGGACGTTAAATCACAATTTCGTCTCCAGACGTTAAATTTCCCGTTAGTCCTCACTAACATTCTGTCTTCGAACGTTAAATCTCAAACCGTCTTCGGACGTTAAATCACAAATCGTCTTCGGACGCAATCACAACCCGCTCCAAACGCAATTTCCCGTTAGTTCTCACTTCAACGCCCGCCTCCGTGACGTTAAATCTCAAACCGTCTTCGGACGTTAAATCACAATCCGTCTCCAGACATTGAATTTCCCGTTAGTTCTCACTTATGTTCCATCTCCAGACGTTAAATCTCAAACCGTATTCGGACGTTAAATCACAATTTTGCCTCCAGACGTTAAATTTTCCGTTAGTTCTCACTAACGTTTCGTCTCCAGACGTTAAAATTCCAGTTGGTCCTCACTAACGTTTCGTCTCCAGACGTTAAATTTCCCATTAGTTCTCACTAATGTTCCGTCTCCAGACGTTAAATATCCCGTTAGTCCTCACTAACATTCTGTCTTCGGACGTTAAATCTCAAACCGTCTTCAGACGTTAAATCACAAACCGTCTTCGGACGTTAAATCACAACTCCGTCTCCAGACGTTAAATTTGCCGTTAGTTCTCACTAAGGTTCCATCTCCAGACGTTAAATCTGAAACCGTCTTCGAACGTTAAATCACAATTTTGTCTCAAGACGTTAAATTTCCCGTTAGTTCTCACTAACGTTTCGTCTCCAGACGTTAAAATTCTCGTTGGTCTTCACTAACGTTTCATCTCCAGACGTTAAATTTCCCGTTAGTCCTCACTAACATTCCGTCTCCAGACGTTAAATTTCCCATTAGTCCTCACTAACATTCTGTCTTCGGACGTTAAATCTCAAACCGTCTTCGGACGTTAAATCTCAAACTGTCTTCGGACGTTAAATCACAACTCCATCTCCAGACGTTAAATTTCCCGTTAGTTCTCACTTACGTTCCGTCTCCAGACGTTAAAACTCAAACCGTCGTCGGACGTTAAATCACGATTCCGTCTCCAGACGTTAAATTTCCAGTTAGTTCTCACTAACGGTCCGTCTCGAGACATTAAATCTCAAACCGTATTCGGACGTTAAATCACAATTCCGTCTCCAGACGTTAAATTTCCCGTTAGTTCTCACTAAAGTTTCGTCTCCAGACTTTAAAACTCAAACCATCGTCGGACGTTAAATCACAATTCTGTATCCAGACTTTAAAATTCCCATTAGTTCTCACTAACATTCTGTCTTCGGACGTTAAATCCCTCTTCGGCTGCCCTAGTAAGCCCGAATATCTTTTCACTCCAGCAAGTGAACGCTCACCTCTCTGGCCGTCAATCGTAAGCCCAACCATCCAATTTCAGCGGCCATCAAGGTAAGCCCACACAACAATCCCGCTTCGGCCATCATCGTAAGCCCGAACACCATATCCCCAACAGGCAAGACATGAGCGGCCAATCAAGGTAAGCCCGCACAATGACCTTTCAAGAAATCCTTTTCGTCAAACCCGGTTCAGTCTCCATTTAGGTTCAGACGCCTCACAACAGTCGCACTTAGGTTTAGACGCCTCACAACAGTTTCACTTAGGTTCAGATGCCTCACAACAGTCTCACTTAGGTTCAGACACCTCATAACAGTCTCACTTAGGTTCTAATGCCTCACAACAGTCTCACATAGGTTTAGACGCCTCCCAACAGTCTCACATAGGTTCAGACACCACACAACAGTCTCACTTAGGTTCAGACGCCTCACAACAGTCTCACGTAGGTTCAGACGCCTCACAACAGTCTCGCTTAGGTCAAGGTCCCCACGAGCAGCCCTTGCACCTATGAACTACGATCGGCTTGATTCCCGCTCGGGATACGTAGGAATCCTTCCGCTAAGGGTCCAGCCAGCTGACCTCTCAGGTCTCTTCAAGTAAGGCATCCCCCAATTTGGATCCTTATCTTTTTTCGACGACCCCACTTCCTTCGAAAGTGACGTTGTCGAGGGGCTACTGTAAGTACCCAAATTCGGATCGTCAAAATCCGTTAGAAGTTAACCGGAATCCGTTAACTGGCCCTTACCAGGTTAACCGAAACCCATTAAAATCCCCGTTCTCAAGCCAACGAGACGTCCCGGGACTGCCCTGTGCATCCCAACGTCAAAGAGTACTCAACACACGTTGTCACACGTAAAAGTACAGCTTTTCCCAAAAAACGCACTTTTCGGGATTTTTTGGGGGCATTTCGGACATTTTCCGGACAGTTATTCAAAAAACGGAAAAAACCGGGAATAACGGGACGAAAACCCTAGTCTAGGTTAGTCATAGGGGCACGTGGCATGCATGCCAAGGTCCTCCAATCAACATCAATCGGATTTCAAGGTGAAAGACCAAAATGCCCCTGAGATGGAGTGACACTCGTCCGGATCGTTTTTACATGAAAAATCGAGTTGCCAATAAGCCCTCCCATTTTCCAAAGTATCAACAAAACCTCCCCAAATTGAGGAAGAGTCCATTCGGACTATTTTACAATTTCACCCTATAAATACAGAGGGTTGTCAAACATTTTGAAGAGGAAAAATATTATCCATTTTCACCCACAGCCATGGCATAACACCATTTCACCCTCTCCCGAGCCCCATTTTGTCTCGATTTGCGTGAAAACCTCATATTTCAACCAAACACGAACCAAACAACCTCGAAACACCTTTCCAAACACTAAATCGTATCCCGTATATGTCTCCCGAGCCAAAAGAGTCAACCCCTAGCCATAGGTAACACTCTCTCTCCCTAAACACTCGTTCCGTCTCAATTTACGCGCCAGTCGCTACAACCATTTTGGACAAAAGTCATTGAAATGTAGACGTCATCGTCAACAGGGTCCGATACGTTTTAGTCCAAGATCCTCTTCTCTTCCCGTAAGAGAAGTAATCTCGGGTTAAAACGGCGTTCCGGCCCCGTTTCTTTACTTTTAATGTCATTTAACAATTCCGGATCATTTGATCCATTGGACGTCATTTAATTTACGCAACTTTACAGTCCAAAACGTTTGGTTCGTGATAGTCATTTACAAGTCTGGATCGTTTGATTTGTCGATATTGTCATTTAAATTATGCACCTTTACATGTTCGAGCTGTTTGGCTCGTCGATCGCATCTTTAATGTCCGAATCGTTTCATTCCGTTGATACCGCATTTTAACTACTGTCATTTACAAGTCCGAGCCGTTTGGCTCGTGATAGTATTTACTTACCAAAGACCGAGTCACAAAACAATTCATTGATCGCATCTCATTTAATTCCTTTGTTCATAAAATCGCTAACAATGTAATGCCCGGTTCAAAACCGGAGTTCGACATTCGAACTCTCTTTCAAAACGCGCAAAGTGACGTTTGGCATCCAAACGATCATCTTTAAAACTCAAAACTCGACGTTTGACATTCAAACGCTCTTTTCTTAAAAGTCAACATTTGACACTTAAGTTAAAGATTCAAACTCGTCACTCGCACCACTTTTCCTAAAAACTCCAAAACCGACGTTTGTCATTCAAACGCTCGCTTTTTCCAAAAGAATCATAAAATCAACGTTTGACATTCAAACCAAGATTAAGCTTGTCATTCAAGCCCCATTTTCAAAATGCAAACACACACACACACAAACATATTTTCGAGAAAGGTAGAAAGACTCGTCATACGAGGCGTTTCGGGTGATCTCAAAATACTCTTCCCGAAACGTAACGTGACATTCGAACCTAACAATCTAGGGTACTAAAAAAGCCTTTTTGTCATGTTTTTGCTACCAATAAAAACGACACCCCTTTTCAAAGCCTTTTCCAAGTTTTTGCTACCAATAAAAATGACACCTTTTTCACTAAGCCATTTTTCAACGTTTGGGCTCAAAATACAAAACCGCGTGGCGACTCCTCTCCTTCCCGAAAGCGAGGTCCCAAACATCTTTCCGCGAAAGACAACTGCTTCGCTCCGTGCGCAGCCCCGCACGCCGCGAATCTGGGTAATTTCAATTACATAGGCTCCGTGCAAGATTTTCTATTATGATTTCCTATTTTACCACAACGGCCACATTTCATTTTGCGTTTAAAGCACTCTCCTTTTGAAGGGATTCGAAGCTTCTTTGATCTTCCTGGTGGACGCTTTGCTATTGGAGGAAGTATTAGAGGATCTTCTTCATCAACCACTGCCATTGATTCATCTCCAAATGAATCATAAGGCTAAATAGCATGAGCATAACAATTCTTATAGGCGTTGCTATGAAAATATGTCTCAATGTAATGATAAGGAGTTTCTGTGCAACTGGACAGGACAGCAACGGCATGAACACATGGGAACCCTTCATGCTGCCACTTTCCACAAGAACATGTGAATTTTTCAATGTTCACAACCATGGATGGAACTGAATGGACTTCAAATATCTTGTCGATTGAAGAATGTATTATCCATGACCTACACATCTCCAGATTATCCCTATACCTTTTCTCCATGATTGGACATAAAACAGTATTCAACTTTAATGAATCTTCTAACAGTATTCAACTTTAATGAATCTTCTCTACGCTTGGACATCTGCGTTATCAACTTAAGCCTGATTTGATTAATTAATTCTTTAACAGGGAGTCCACGAGCTTCTCTAAACTGTGAATTAAATGATTCCGCTGCGTTTGAAGACATCTCACCATAACGTTTGCCTTTAAAGTATGCATTTGCATAATTAGCTGGTGGAAGGTTAGCAAGAAATTCACGGACCTTGGGGCCACCTTCGTTCCTCATTTCTTCAATCAAAGTAAGAAAAATTTCCTTTGTTGGAGCTACTGCAGACTGAAAGAGTTTTTGAACCATTTTTTACCGCAAATTTACAGAACATCCCTTCATTTTATCCCTCAAATTATTCCTCAAATGACATAGGCAAAAAGAATGATGGCTCTGAGGCATAACAGCCTTCACTGAAGAAATAATCCCTTGGTGACGATCGAAAACTAACGTAATTCTAATACCTCTTATAAGAGATTCCAATTGTTGAAGAAACCATGTCCAATTAGCAATATCTTCTTAAGAAACAATAGCAAAAGCGACATTGAAAAGACCTATAAATGAAAAGAATGCAGATAATAATATAAGTAATATAAAACAACTGTGAACTTATGTAAGTAACAGTGAACTGAATGCAATTTAAGTAATATAAAACAACTGTGAACTTATGTAAATAACAGTGAACTGAATGCAATTTAAGTAATATAAAATAACTGTGAACTTATGTAAATAACAGTGAACTAAATGCAATTTTGAGTAAAGCTAGCGCATGTCGGGTAAATTGTTACCAGAGTTTCCATCTTTGGCTGTTGCTGCCAATATTGTACCCTTGTACTTTCCGTGCAAATGAGTCCCATCGAGAAACAACACAGGCCGACATGAACGAAAACCTTTTACACAAGCCCCAAACGACACAAAACACCTCTTGAAGTGAAAGGACGATGGGTCAACATCAAGAACAAAGTGGCTAGTAGGATCCAACTGTTTCATCTTTAAAAAGTATGGTTTAAGCTTATCGTAAGACAATTCTGCTTCACCAAACACAATGTCTTTTGCCTTTTCAACAGCCCTCCAAGCAATTTTATAAGTGATGTCAAATCCATAATCTACCTTCAACAACTTCACAACATCAGAAGGACCTAACGAAGGTTTAGAACGAATATCATCAACAATAATATCGCAAAGAACATCAGAGGTAATCTTAGAACAACGTCCAGAATTGAAGACATGCCCACAAGTATGATTCCGATCAAAAGTCCGTATATAAGCAAATCCATTGGAAGCTTCAATAGATGCATGAATCCTCCACGGACAACCTCTCAGATCTTTGTGTACACATTTGGCAGTAATACGCTCACTATCATTTTTTAAATAAACAAACTCAAAGTCAACCGCTGCAGCATACTTACACAACTTGTTTCTGAACTCACTAATTCCACCTTCAAATCCCTGTCCAATACCCTCTATACCGTTACCCCACTTTGCACTTTTCAATTCCTTATTTGGATGACGGAAAAAACTAACAGGCAATTCATGACTATTACATATACTTGAGACATTAGATGAGGATGATTCATTGTAATCCAATGTAAGAATTTGTGTCAAATGAATTTCAATACAATCAATAGAACTATGACCTAAAATAATTCCCATATTCGTAAAATCATCCTCATTATGTAATAGGCAAGTAGAATTCCCAGGTAAAGGATACGAAAAACGCATAAATTCCTTCTTCAAACCCTCACATCTATTGCAAGCAAAATCAACCAATGCATTGAAAGATGAAAGCTTACTAAATCTTTCAACTGCTGTAAAAATCCCCATATTTCAACAAAACCATTATACAAGGATTCATATTTTGAAGATTGATTAATCTGCAACATATAAGAAAAAATAAAACAAAATTAAAATAACTGTCAACATAAGTAATACAAAGTTTGAACTAACAGACAACTGTGAACTTAAAATATACAACTAACAGACAACTGAAAACTAACAGACAACTGTAAAAATAGGTCGAATCATGTTCTAGTACAACTAACAAACAATTCAAATTGAAATCATATTCACGAATCATCAACGATGATCGTATAAAGCAATTCCGTTCACCAATCATCTAAAATTCAAATTCAAATCTATAAAAAAAATCCAAAATCAATTGATCAACAATATTGCAAATCACAAAGCAATCGACTTCTAAATTGATCACAATTAAACAAATTTGAACTCACCGAATTGAACGTGTTTCAAAATCGCCTTCGCTCTCTCTCTCTCTTTCCGCTGCTCATGACGTGAAAAGTGACACTGATAAGTGACTATTATATAGTCATTTATCCCATTATTTATTAATCATTTCCTTAGTTTTTAGTATCATTTAGTTTGCATTTAGGTTATTTTAGCTTCTTTTATCATATATCTTCGATTTTATGCTTTTGGTATATTTTCTACTCTTAGACAGGTTTTAGAGTCATTTTATGAGCAATTGGAGCCTTGGAAATAATTAAGTGTCAAAGTCATGGAGGGACAACATCAAAATAAGCATAAAAGCCAAAATCCAGTTGGAGCGGCCGTGTAGCCAAATTAGGAGCGGCCGTGCAACAATGCCCAGTTCAAAATAATTTTTGGCGCCAAGATCGCACGGCCGTGCAGTTCCCTTGACTCGGCCGTGCAGTCGCTGTACCTGTTCCAAAAAGGCACCTTTTGGAGGCACCACTTTGAAGAGTCCCAACCTTTAGCATAGATGTCTATATAAAGAAGCCTTTGTACTCAGTTTAGAACAATCCAGAAAATCCAAAAATAGTGATAAATACATCCAGAAAAGGATCATATTATACTTAGATTGTATAGAAAATACTCTAGAAATTTATACACGATGTTCAAAGTGTATCAATGATTCGTGACAAGTCTTGTATACTCTTGAAGATGGTGAATGCAATACAAGGATTATTTTCCAGCCATTGTCTCTCTTTCATTATGAATAAGTATCTCTTTTCTTATCTCCATTTCTTACTTACTTCTTTTATTATTTCAATGGTTTGAGTAATCTTCCATTTCTCGGAGTTGGAACTCATTTATTTATATTCATGCTTCTCCTACATGTCATTCCAATTCTATTCTTATTAATCTTAAAATACTTGCAATTAGGGAGACGTTCTTAATTGTATAGCCTCAGTTGATCAAATGATAAACATTGATTAGCGGAACTCTAAGAGTGGAACTAGGTCAATAAATTACGGAAAGTAATTTAAAGACCTAGGGATGATCCTTTAGTGGAAAATACGTGAGATGATAGACTTAAATGGTATTTCTGATTTATTTGGTACCCTCGAGAGGTGAGTCGGATTTCCCGCGTGACGAACGGGATTACACTAAGCCGAACCCTCGAGAGAAAGGCCGATGGGTCTTAAATACATGTGCTAGTTAGCACAACTTAGCGTATCATCCTTGACTTGGCACTTTCATCTTAAAACAATTTCTTCATATTATTCTTGAATTGCTTGCAAATATGAAGACGTTTATATTTGTGGAACCCTAGTCAATTGAGAGAAGTACCTAGCGGAGAATTTCGATTGACGGAACCATATGAAGGAACTAGGTTCCATTGATCACGAGAGTAGTTCAACGGCCTAGGGGTGTTCTTTGAATGGAAAGTACGTTGACTTTCGATCTTAATGGATTCTTACTAATTATGGTCAGCTAGAGTTAAGCCGGAATGCCCGTTGGTGACAGGGCGGGAGCACCATAAATGGAAATCTCAAACAGTTAGGACATAATTAGTGAAGGATACAACGCTACTTGCTTGACCGTGAGAAGTAGTGTAAGCCTAATGTACCATCCTTGTTATTTTGATAAAAGCCTTTATCTAAAAGCATATTTATTTATTTTCAATCCCGAGAATGCTATCATTATATGTTAGAGTAGTTTTCTGTATCTTCCTAGTATTTTCTCTTATAAATTCCTATCTCCCCCTAATCATTTTATCTATATTTATATAAAGACAAATATCATCCCAAAGTAAACCCTGTCTCTGTGGGATCGACCCGTACTTGCACCCGCTATATTACAATAGCCCGTGCGCTTGCGGATATAAATAAACCGTTAGGTTACGACCGAACAAGTTTTTGGCGCCGTTGCCGAGGACAACGGTTTACTTTTTGATATTTATCTTTATTATTTATATTTATATTTTTATTATTTATTATTATGTACTAACTCTATTTTACAGATTTATAAAAAAAAAAAAAAAACTTTTGGTGAACAGTAAAACGGAGCACCCGTGCTTGAGAAGGTGGAGCGGCCGTGACTAAATCAATGGGTTATGAATCAAAGGACACACCATTTCAAACCAACAGTCAGGTTTTTTCAAAATTCTTTCCATTTTCTTCCCATTTTCTTTCCTTTTTCAATCTCCCACAACCTCATCAACCCATCCAAATATTATCACCACCCTCTCCGACCAAAGCCAAAATTCCATCAATTTTTTTATCCCACCAAATTTCATCCAATTTTATTTTTTTTATTTTTCACCTATGTAAGTAATTTATTTATCCCCCCCCCCCAAAGGAGACGTGACTCTTCCCTCTTCACATTATTTACTTCATCTTTATTATTATTAATATTATTATTATTACTTGTATTATATACCAACAGACTTGCACTTAGCACAACCATTATTATTTGAGCAACATGTGACTTCTATTTATCCAAAATCTATTTATCCAAAATCAAGAGAAGCTCATGATAGAAGTATGCTCTCAGTTGATTATGACAAAATGCAAGATTTAATTTAACCGTCCCAAGAAAGGTTTGATTACTTGTTTAATCATGAAGCAACTCGTAGGCCGGACTTTCCACCACCCACACTACCGTCTTAGTAAGTTTCTCTTACCCTCCCGGATTTGACCTTGTTCCTTGAAACATTGAGGACAATGTTCATTTCAAGTGTGGGGGGGTATATCTATCTTTATTTTATTTTGCTTTTTAGTTTAAATTTACTTGCTTTTTAGTCTAGATTTACTTGCTTTCTAGTGTAATTTTTTCTTTTTTTTTACTTAGTTGCATTTTCATTTTATGCATGTATAGTTTATATAAAAAAAAAAATATATATATATATATATATATATATATATATATATATATATATATAAATCCCTATGATGATCCATAATCATTATTTCTTATGCTTGCCATTTCGTCCTAGAATAATGCCATTGTCTTTCCTCTCATATTTTCTATAAACTTTAGGGATATTTTTAGGAAATAATTTTAAAGCCTTATAAGTTAGTATAGCAAAATATAGGGTTTTATCAAGGAAAAGACATTTGATTAGAAGGAATCTTTATCAATCTATACTTGGTCATTTTTATGCAAATATTGAAAATATTTCTTTGAAATTGTACATTTTAAATTTTATTACACACTTATTCTCTTATTAGAAGCACCCTTTGTTTTGCACCCCTTGGATCACACCCCTTCATCAAAATTTCATATTTCCATTTCCACTAATCAATTCAAAGTTAGACATCTTTATCTTATTGCTAAAAAGAGTGACTTTGTCACCAACCCTTAAAAGTAAAAAGAAACCTATTACTTCTTAAGTAACTCGGGGCACGGCGTTCGCTGCGACGATGCTTCCTTGCCAAATGGAAGTAATATTCAAAAGTATTCTTGTTCTAAGTATTAGGAACATGGGGTTCGCAGCCACAATGTCTCCTACTTGAAAGGATCAAAAATAACTTAGATCTTTTGCAAAAATATAACACGTGCTAAAATAAGATAAATTTGTTAAAACTTTGATGAGATTTTTCCACTATCATCATCCATTTTTTGCCCTTGTGATTCAAGAATGCAATACAATTCTTCGGGAACTTCTAGTTTGTGAATAAATGTTTATACTTCCATTTGTACATTTTAAAGAAATAAATTCATTTTCTAAAAAAAAATTGCTCTAAAGAGTGATAGCTTCTCTCATACCAAGAGTCAGATCTAAGATTTATCCTTCTAACATGCTTTACTTGATCAAATTCTATATACGCTATATTAGGTTATTGTCTTACAAATTATCTCTTCAAAAATATCTCCAAAATGCTTCTTTCTAAATAATTTTTAAAGGTATACAAAATATGACTAAAAAGATGAAGGCATTATCCAAAAGGCATTTAGGGCTTGCTACTTCATTTTCTGAGGGATCATTCTTGCTTTTCTTTTCTTTTTCTCCCTCTCCGTATTTTCATCCTAAACTTGCTTGGGGACAAGCAAGAGCTTAGTGTGGGGGAGTTTGATAAGTGACTATTATATAGTCATTTATCCCATTATTTATTAATCATTTCCTTAGTTTTTAGTATCATTTAGTTTGCATTTAGGTTATTTTAACTTCTTTTATCATATATCTTCGATTTTATGCTTTTGGTATATTTTCTACTCTTAGACAGGTTTTAGAGTCATTTTATGAGCAATTGGAGCCTTGGAAATAATTAAGTGTCAAAGCCATGGAGGGAAAACATCAAAATAAGCATAAAAGCCAAAATCCAGTCGGAGCGGCCGTGTAGCCAAATTAGGAGCGGCCGTGCAACAATGCCCAGTTCAAAATAATTTTTGGCGCCAAGATCGCACGGCCGTGCAGTTCCCTTGACTCGGCCGTGCAGTCGATGTACCTGTTCCAAAAAGGCACCTTTTGGAGGCACCACTTTGAAGAGTCTCAACCTTTAGCATAGATGTCTATATAAAGAAGCCTTTGTACTCAGTTTAGAACAAACCAGAAAATCCGAAAATAGTGATAAATACATCCAGAAAAGGATCATATTATACTTAGATTGTATAGAAAATACTCTAGAAATTTATACACGATGTTCAAAGTGTATCAATGATTCGTGACAAGTCTTGTATACTCTTGAAGATGGTGAATGCAATACAAGGATTATTTTCCAGCCATTGTCTCTCTTTCATTATGAATAAGTATCTCTTTTCTTATCTCCATTTCTTACTTACTTCTTTTATTATTTCAATGGTTTGAGTAATCTTCCATTTCTCGGAGTTGGAACTCATTTATTTATATTCATGCTTCTCCTACATGTCATTCCAATTCTATACTTATTAATCTTAAAATACTTGCAATTAGGGAGACGTTCTTAATTGTATAGCCTCAGTTGATCAAATGATAAACATTGATTAGCGGAACTCTAAGAGTGGAACTTGGTTAATAAATTACGGAAAGTAATTTAAAGACCTAGGGATGATCCTTTAGTGGAAAATACGTGAGATGATAGACTTAAATGGTATTTTTGATTTATTTGGTACCCTCGAGAGGTGAGTCGGATTTCCCGCGTGACGAACGGGATTACACTAAGCCGAACCCTCGAGAGAAAGGCTGATGGGTCTTAAATACATGTGCTAGTTAGCACAACTTAGCGTATCATCCTTGACTTGGCACTTTCATCTTAAAACAATTTCTTCATATTATTATTGAATTGCTTGCAAATATGAAGACGTTTATATTTGTGGAACCCTAGTCAATTGAGAGAAGTACCTAGCGGAGAATTTCGATTGACGAAACCATATGAAGGAACTAGGTTCCATTGATCACGAGAGTAGTTCAACGGCCTAGGGGTGTTCTTTGAATGGAAAGTACGTTGACTTTCGATCTTAATGGATTCTTACTAATTATGGTCAGCTAGAGTTAAGCCGGAATGCCCGTTGGTGACAGGGCGGGAGCACCATAAACGGAAATCTCAAACAGTTAGGACATAATTAGTGAAGGATACAACGCTACTTGCTTGACCGTGAGAAGTAGTGTAAGCCTAATGTACCATCCTTGTTATTTTGATAAAAGCCTTTATCTAAAAGCATATTTATTTATTTTCAATCTCGAGAATGCTATCATTATATGTTAGAGTAGTTTTCTGTATCTTCCTAGTATTTTCTCTTATAAATTCCTATCTCCCCCTAATCATTTTATCTATATTTATATAAAGACAAATATCATCCCAAAGTAAACCCTGTCTCTGTGGGATCGACCCGTACTTGCACCCGCTATATTACAATAGCCCGTGCGCTTGCGGATATAAATAAACCGTTAGGTTTCGACCGAACAGACACGTCAAAGCCCTAGACGAGAGAAAAGATATATTTATACAAGGGTAGTTTCGTAATTATAAAAGCTCAATAAAATTAGGCGAGGGATCTGGTGGAATTTTGATTCCAATAGTGGATTAGTTGGTTAAATTCGAAATTTCAGTAGCCTAATTGATAAATTGACTTAGGATGAAGGACCCAACGGTAATTTTCTCTTTTATTTAATTGTTTTTCTTTCCTAATGCTAGTTAAATTAGGTGTGGGCTCATTAAATTATTTGGGCTTACAGAAATCCTTTGGGGCTTAGAAAAACCCAATTCAATTAGGAATTAAAAACCCTACCAATATATATATATCTATATCTCTATATATCATATTTTTCCTAAACATAGAGGCATAATTAAAAAAATTCCAAACCCTAGCTTTGAGAGGGAGAGGGCGGCGGCAGTGAGGAACCGAGAGAGAGGAGAGGCAGCCGGAAGGGAACCGGCCGGACATAAGGCAAGAAAGGAGACTCTCCTTCATTTCTTGGAACATCATTAAGATACAACCTAACTCTCTTTTGGTAGTATAAATCATTAAAACCCTAGAAACTCTTGCCATGAAATATTAGGGTTTGTGTATTATGATGAAATACTAAGGTTTATATATTTTAGTATGAATGATTAGGTTTTATTATTATGAAAGAATAATGAATTCCTTTTGTAACCTAAGGAGGATGATAATGGAAGATGGATTGAAACCTTATGAAAAACAAGGGTTCATGCTAGAAAAATTGAATTATGGATTAGGGTTTTGTGTGTTTATGTGTTAGTGTGTGTCGTGTGTGTGTAGCTGTGTTTGTGCATGTGTAGTGTGTGATGTGTGTGTCATGTGTGTGTTGTGCCGTGTGTGTATGTGTGTGTTGGTGTGTGTAGATTAGGGTTAGTGTGTGTTTTGTGTGTGTGTTTAGGATCTGTGAATAGTGGTTGTGAACAGTAATCTGTGAATAGTAATTATGAACAGTAATCTGTGAACAGTAATTGTGAATAGTAATATGTGAATAGTGATTATGAATAGTAAGCTCTGAATAGTAATTTTGGGTATATGAAAGATGATTATGAAGGATTAAAGATGGGTTAGAAACCTAGAAACCCTAAGGGTATTTTGGGAAACCTAAAAAGGATACTAGTTAACCTTAAGAAGAGTTAAAGAGAAATAACTCATAGGTTAGCAAGATGATTAAAGTTGGGTTATTAAAGTAAATAGGAATTACTTTTACCCTAAGAAAAGTTATTTGCATGATTGTAGATTCGTGCCGGAAATCATTGCAAGGAAACGCAAGCGTTTAAGGTAAGGGATTACGTTCTTTAAGTATTGAATGTATCTTTCCTTCGTGATAGGATTCCCTAATTTATGATTTGTATACTACCAAGTGGCCGGTAGTTGTTCATTTGTATTCCTTCGTTATGAACGTCTTTTGGAATATTCTACCATTGATAATGTGTTGTTCAATGTGTATCCATGTAGTTGGATTTGATTAATGTGTTCTTGGACCTTGAACACTCTGTATGAAAGTGCTAAAGTGCCTTATGTATTCTTGTACCAAGGGATGGCAACGGGGCGGGTTCGGGGCGGGTTCTTCATTTCCCAAACCCGCCCCTATAGTGATCTACCATTACCCGAACCCGCCCCGCCCCGTTATTTGCATTACCCGAGCCCGCCCCGACAGTTAACCAAATATGGGCTTGACTTGTCTTGTTCATATGGGTGGCCAGGCCCTAACAGAACAGGTCCCACGGGCTTTGGGCTGTCCAAGATCACATGGAAAATATCTAGACCCGGCCCGAAAATGATCCATGGGCTTCGGGGTAGTCTTTCAAAAAAGTAAAAATTAAAATAATAAACATTGGGGTAGTAATTGTAAACTTTTAACCTCTATTGTTTCAATTTCAGCATTTTGGACCTTCAAATATCCATGAGCAATACAGAATTACATTTTAAGACTTATAGCCTTCAGTCTTGTGAAAGTTTTTGTAAATTCAAAATGTCATATATATATATATATATATATATATATATATATATATATATATATATATATATATATATATATATATATATATATATATATATATATATATATATATTAAGTATTATGTTTAGGATTTAAGTAATTTCATACCTAATCGGGGCGAATTCGGGGCGGGGGTAAACCCGAACCCTATAAAAACCCGGCGGGTTTTCAAAATTGCTTCCCAAACCCGGCCTATTAGGGGCGGGTCTTTTCGAGTTCGGGGCGGGTTTCGGGTTTTTGCCATCCCTACTTGTACCTATGAATACTATGTACGGAACTTGTTTTGAATGTACCTAACAATTATGAACTTGCTTTGAATGTACCTAGTAAGTATAAAATTATGGCTTTGAATGTACCTAGCCAGTCTAGTCTCGAAGGAAGACCTTGACATTTGAATTGGTCTAAATAGATTGAAATGACCTTAATTCTATATATGATTATCATGATGCATCAGAATAAGGGGGCGCTCTGATAATAGCGTAGGGAACCTTATTCAACGATTGCCTGAAAAGGCGTATCGAAGTCGCCTAGATGAAAGGTGCACAAGTACTAAGAATTGACGGATATATGTGTTTCAAATATCTAGTTTAAATTATTCTTGTGAAAGTGCCACTACTTGTTATTGAAAAAAGTATCTTTCATTGACATTCTCAGTACCTAAACTATTCATTGTACCTGTTACGCTTTCATTGTTATATTATTAAATTCCGTTTGTTCCGATCGTCTCTTCTTAGAAATCGAAGCGACCCCGTATGAACTTACTGAGCTTTGTTCGCTCACCCTTTCATATTCCTTCCCCTCCCAGGTAATAAATGATTGGAGTGGATTGGCTGCGTGTTTGGTGGATTAGCAACTTTTGGAGTCCGAGTATTTAATTTAGAACATTAAGTAATTATGCTGAGCTAGTGGATTGTACTAGCTGTAGAGATTGTTACCGTTTTAAGTATTTAAGTTATTTCAATTAGTAGTTGGTATTTTTTTTTTTTTGAATTATGGTTATAGTAGCCGTTGATAATTATTTTATTATTAAATTAAGTATTATTATTATGTATGAATTTTGAAATTGTTACGGTAGTAGTGATCAAGTGACTTAGTCCGGCCTAGGAGTCTTGATTCGTATGGAGTATTGAGTCAGGTGGACTCCTGTATCCATGACTTTATAACTTTATAATTATATTAGTTTATTTGGTTGCATTGCACTTTATTATGTACAAAGCCAAAAACTTGTAAAAAACGCATTTTTTCTAAGCTTATAAAAAAACGTGTTTTCTCTTCAACGGACTCAACGGACGGAGGCACGGCCCATTCTCCCTCTCTCACTATACGCACTCTCTCTCTCTAGCCGCAATAACCGGTGACCTCACCCAAGCCTAACCTCTCCCTCTCCGGCCAATCAATCCTCCTTCACATCCAAATCCAACAGGCGATCTCCCTCTTCTCCGTTTTACCAAACTTCCTCGATCCAATCTCTCCCTAATCTCCTTCCCTCAACTCTCCGACTAAACCCAACGACAACCGCTCCTTGCTCAACCTCCTCACCGGTGAAACTCAATTCCCTCACAATCGCCTTCTTCCTCTGTTTCCAAATCCTAAGCCGATTGACTGCTACCAATTTCTGCCCGGCCCAAGTTCCAGTTCCTTGCGTTGCCCTGTCCAACTGATACCGAAGTAGAAGAGCTATTTCAATCTGGAAATCTGAGCTTGTTCCGTTCCGAAGTTGATTGAAGATCCCCCTCTGGTTTTGTTTGATCTGATGGGTAGCCATTGGTATTGATTTTTGGCTTTGATTGATTTTGGCTTTGTTTAGATGCCAGTGCATTAGTTTTTAAGTGCCAGATTATATGTTGTTGAATACCAGTTTATAAGTATTTGAGTACCAGTTTGAGAATTTGATGCATTGATGGACTGGGTAAATAGATGCCAGTGTATGTGTTTTGGAGTGCCAGTCCATGTATTTTGGAGTGCCAGTTAGTGTATAATAGAGTGCCAGTAAGTGTGTAACTGAGTGTCAATGTATTTTTTGAATGCCAGTTCTTGTAATTTTGAATGCCAGTCCATGTTTTTTTGAATGTCAGTTCATGTTTTTTTGAATATCAGCAAAAATAATTATCAGTGTTTTTGAGTGCCAGTATATGCATTTTTGAGTGCCAGTAAATGTGTTTTCAAATGCCAGTCCATGTATTTTTGAATGTCAGTGCTTGTATTTTTGAGAGCCAGCAAAAATATTAGTGTAACAAAGTACCAGTGTTAGTGTAACAGAGTGCCAGTGTGAAGAGTGCCAGTTCATGTATTAAAAAGTGTCCGTGTAAAAAGTGCCAGTTTCATGTTTATAAAATGCCAGTATGAAATCACTGATCATTTGTAATATTAACACTGGCATTTATCATGGTTACCAGTAATTACAAAAATGTCACCGTTTATTTTGAACATGGTTGCCAGTAATTACAAAATTGCCACCGTTTATTTTGAACAGCGCTTTGGAAAACATGTTTTTTCTTATTTTAAGAAAAAACTAGTTTTTTATAAGACCAACTCAACTCATGTACAAATGCCTTCATTTTCAAAAATAAAAAAAAAAGTTTTAACTTATTTTTGGCGTATTCATAATCACTTAAATTAACAACATCCATTTTTAAGGTTGCATCAAGTTGTCGTACAATGCAAATAACTAGATTAGGGTAAAATGAAAAAATCCTAACAAAGTAAACAAAATTTTTGGGATTTTTTTTCAAAAAATCATAAGTGGGGGAGGTGAACTAAAACTAATAAAACATAATTCCTCTGTCTCATGTCTCAGTAGGTTCTTATTTTCTTTTTTAATCTATCACAATTTAAAATTTTTTGTTGTTTTATTTCTTAAATAACAAAGTATTAAGAGTATTTTGAACAATCTTGTCGCCCGTCATCGTCACCGCCGGCGCCTGTTGTGGATATGACCCTCCACTACCCAAGCAAACCCACAAGAACAATAAGAGCATACAAACAAAGTACAAGAAATCAAAGCACAGAAAGAACACAGAAATTGTTAACCCAGTTCACCAATATGTTTGGCTACGTCTGGGGGCACTACCAAGCCAGGATCTTGCACTATAATATGTTTGTATGAAGTTACAATGAGTTTTGGGGCGGAACTTTACTTAAATATATGCCCAGGAATACAATCAAACCCTAGATGGACAAAAGGAACCCGAAAATTGGCCTAAAATCGGGCCCAGAATTTCCCCTTCCCGTCAAGAGCGCGGTCGCCCTCCGTAGCTGCGCGGCTGCTCTTAACGACAGTAAATTCTGCACCCTCATTCTGACCTCCAGCGCGGCCGCCCTTGCCTCCTGCGCGGCCGCTCTGAACGACAGTAGCTCCGACGATTTTCTTTCCTTTTTGCTCCGAAATCTAACCCGGTTGGTCCTCTATCCCAACAATCTCCCACCTAGAGATCAACCGCATATATAAGCCCCGTATCCGTCCTTCAACTCATCCTTGGTGTCCTCCTAGTGCTCACCTCGATCATGGTAGTGCCATCCTCCTCTCCTATTCTCCAAGCCCAATTGAAGCTATGCACAGCTTCAATTTCTCAAGGTTTACAACCTTTGTCAACATGTCAGCCGGGTTCTCCGATCCCAATATCTTCTCCAGCCTTAAGATCTTCCTTTCCAAGAGATGCCTGATGTAGTGAAACCTCAGTTCAATGTTCTTCGTCCTAGAATGAAACGCCGGATTCCTAGCCAAATGTATTGCGCTCTGACTGTCACTGTAGAGAGCGTTACCATTTCGCGTCTTCCCAAGTTCACCCAAAAAGTTCTGCAACCATACCATCTCTTTACTCGCCTGCATCCTTTGCCACATATTACGCCTGCGGTCGGCGAGCCACGATCTTCTGCAATTTAGAAGCCCAGGAGATTGTCGTACCACCCAATGTGAAAACATAACCCGTAGTACTTCTCCTATTGTATAGATCGCTTGATGCCAAATCCGCATCAACATAACCGCTAACACGACCTCCTTGCATGAGAAACATAGAGCCTTACCAGCAGTACCCTTTAAGTAATGCAGTATCCATTTAACCGCTTCCCAATGTTGCTTTCCTGGATTGCCCATGAACCGGCTGACTACTCCCACCGCATGTGCAATGTCCGGCCTCGTACACACCATTGCATACATTAGACTCCCCACTGCTGAAGCATATGGAGTCCTCTCCATCTTGTCACGCTCCTCCTTGCCCATAGGTGAGTCCTTCTCGGATAGCTTGAAGTGCATACCCAATGGTGTCCCTGTTGGCTTCGCCTCTTCCATGCAAAACCTTGCCAAGACTTTCTCAACGTATTCTGCTTGTGAAAGAACCAACTTACCCGACTCCCTATCCCGGTCAATCCGCATGCCCAAGATTTTTCTGGCCTCCCCCAAATCCTTCATCTCGAACCGTTCTGACAACTGAGCCTTCAATCTGTTTACCTCTCTACTGCTAGATCCCGCTATTAGCATGTCATCCACATATAACAGCAAGATTATGTACCCATTGTCTGTGTTCTTGAAGTAGCAACAATGATCCGCCTCACATCTGATAAAATCAATATCGTGCATGAATCCATCGAACTTTCTGTACCACTGCCTAGTAGCTTCTTTAAGGCCATACAAGCTCTTAGTCAATCTGCAAACCAGTTCCTCGCTACCCTTAGACAAGTAACCCTCTGGTTGTTCCATGTAAATTTATTCCTCCAAATCCCCATGAAGAAAGGCCGTCTTTACGTCCATCTGTTCCAGCAACAAGTTATCTGCCACTACTATTCCCAGAACCATTCTGATAGTGGTCATCTTCACAACAGGAGTGAAGACTTCGGTGTAGTCAATACCATACTTTTGCTGAAACCCTTTTACAACCAACCTTGCCTTGTAACGCTTACTGCCGTTTGCTTCCTCCTTAATCCTGTAAACCCACTTGTTATGCAATGCCTTCTTCCCCTTAGGCAGTCTAATCAACTCCCAAGTTTTGTTGGCTTTCAATGAGTCCATCTCATCGTCCATCGCAGCTTTCCACTTATTACAAAGTGCACTACGAACAGCCTCCGCATAACATTCCGGTTCCCCACTGTCTGTCAACAACAAATAGTAATTGGAAGGAGTATACCTGTCAGGCGATCCACGCAACCTGCTGGATCTACGCAGCGGAATATCTGGTTCCGGAGTATGTGGTTCATCTTCAGTGACCCCCTGACCATGGTCATCATGAACCGTCCTGCTCCCACCCGAGTCTGGAATATCCACCTCTACAACCTCCGGTTCTGAACTAATATCATCAGATGCCCCCTTTCTGTCCTTGTACAATACCTGTTCATTGAATACCACATCTCGACTACGAATAATTTTATGATTTTGGTCATCCCAAAACTTATACCCGAAGTCATCCCCGCCATACCCAATAAACGTACATTTTACAGATTTTGCATCTAACTTAGTTCTATCAGCAGAATCAATATGAACATATGAAACGCAGCCAAATATGCGAAGAAAGGACAGATTTACCTGCTTGCCACTCCATGCTTCCTCTGGAATTCCATTCCCCAATGGTACCGATGGTCCCCTATTGATCAAGAAAGCCGCCGTGTCAACTGCATATGCCCAGAACGTCTTCGAAAGTCCACACTTCAATCTCATACTTCTTGCCCGCTCGTTCAATGTCCTGTTCATCCTCTCTGCAACCCCATTGAGTTGTGGTGTGCGCATTGGAGTCTTCTCCATGCGAATACCATTCACTGCACAATATTCTCTGAACTCACCGAGCTCATACTCCCCACCATTATCTGATCTTAAGCACTTAAGCTTAAGTCCCGTCTGATTCTCCATCAAGGTCCTCCACTTCTTGAATACCTCGAAAGCTTCATCTTTCCCCTTTAAGAAGTAGACCCAGACTTTCCTTGTTGAATCATCAATAAAGGTCATGTAATATGACGCACCACCCAGAGAAGTTACCGGAGATGGTCCCCACAAGTCCGTGTGGACCAGTTCTAACTTTGCTTCCCTCAAAGCCCTACCCGTCCTCGAGAAATTACTTCTCCCCTGTTTTCCAAACACACAATCTTCGAAGATCCCCACGTTGACTGTCTTCAAACCCGGTAGTAGTCCCTTTGAACAAAGTACTTTCATCCCCGTCTCACTCATGTGACCCAATCGACAGTGCCACATATCAGTATCACCCTTGGCTGACGCCACCGCGATACTATCATTGGTGTTATTCGCCAAATACAATGTCCCCTCCTTATTACCCCGAGCGATCTCACAATCCTCCTTGGTAATAACCCAGTTTCTGCAGCCGAATGTTACCTTGTAACCTTCTTCGTCCAACTGCCCAACTGATAATAGGTTCTTTTTCAAACCCGGAATGTGCCTGACCCCGTTCAGATGTAAGACCTTCCCGTCCGATGCTCCTATTCTCGACATCCCCTTCCCTTGATTTCCAAAGGCTCGCCATCCGCCATAGACCTTACCGAAATCACCGGAAGTATAATTCTCCATCTCTTACTGCATGTCGCAAGAGTGGAATGATGCCCCCGAATCCGGCACCCATGATTCTAGTGCACTACTAACACTCGAACCGCACATCATCACCTTCGACTGTCACATTCACCGAATTGCCCCCACGATTGGGACAATCCTTCTTGTAGTGTCCCAACTCCTTACAGTGATAGCACTGAACTGATCCCTTTGCAACCCTTGGTTTGTCTCTGATCTCCACGGTCTTTCCCTTACCACTCACCACGTTCTCCCTAGATTCAGTTCTCCCTTGTTTGCTAGTACCCTACCTTCCCCTGCTAGTAGTAGCTAAGGCCGATCCCGAAGCAGTCGATGTCCCCAACTTCTTCATGCCATTTTCCTCGCCCAAGAGAAAATCTTTAACATCATCATACTTCAATTTGTTTTTACCTGCTGAAGCATTGATCGCTGTCACTGTCCCACTCCAACTTCCTGGTAAAGACGCCACCAACAAGCACGCATGAACCTCATCATCAAACGTAATCTCCAACGTAGTCAATGAGTCTATAACATCCATAAACTCATCGATGTGTTTAGCTAAGGATCCTCCTTCTTGCATCTTGAGACTACCCATCTTGCGTATCAAATCAACCTTGTTGCAGCAGATGGACTTTCAAATCTCTCAGTAAGATAATCCAATAGCTCCTTTATGGTTTTTGCCTTCTTGGTAGTCTTCGCAATCCATTTTGACAAAGTAGATCTGACCACCCCTAGAGCCTTCCGATCCATGAGTTCCCAATCTTCCTGCGTTTCTCCTTCCGGTTTGACACCCTTTAGAGGCTTATAGAGTTCTTTGTTATACAGGAGATCCTCTATCTGCATCCTCCAAAATCCGTAGTCAGACCCATCGAACTTCTCAACCGCCTGTTTGTCCTTGCCCATTCTTGATTGCTTGACAACACCCAATCGCTCGATAAATCAATCTTACGATTAAACCCTGATCTCGAACCAGACTTTGATATCAGTTGTTGTGGATATGGCCCTCCACTACCCAAGCAAACCCACAAGAACAATAAGAGCATACAAACAAAGCACAAGAAATCAAAGCACAGAAAGAACACAGAAATTGTTAACCCAGTTCACCAATATGTTTGGCTACGTTTGGGGGCACTACCAAGCCAGGATCTTGCACTATAATATGTTTGTATGAAGTTACAATGAGTTTTGGGGCGGAACTTTACCTAAATATATGCCCAGGAATACAACCAAACCCTAGATGGACAAAAGGAACCCGAAAATTGGCCTAAAACCGGGCCCAAAATTTCCCCTTCCCGTCAAGAGCGCGGTCGCCCTCCGTAGCTGCGCGGCCGCTCTGAACGACAGCAAATTCTGCACCCTCATTCTGACCTCCAACGCGGCCGCCCTTGCCTCCTGCGCAGCCGCTCTGAACGACAGTAGCTCCGACGATTTTCTTCCCTTTTTGCTCCGAAATCTAACCCGGTTGGTCCTCTATCCCAACAGCGCCACCCGCCAAAACCGGTCGACGCCTGCCGCCATCCATGTAATATTATATTCATCTATGCATTACTATACAATGTCATGTGATGCAGTATATTACATAATGATGATTCAGGAAACGTTCTAAATCAGTATAAGTCCAACAATAGGTTGTATTACAGCTAATGTGACCTGAAACCACGAAAAAACAAATAGCCTGAATTGTCTACGGCTAATACCCTCCGACGTGATAATTAGATAAAGTGTTAAGTTTGTAATAAAACTGTATTGAACTAATTAAATCTCAAATAGTGAAGGTGACGTTACCTTTATACGTTGGATGTATTCTGGTATATATAGTATTGCCATAGAATCGTAGAAATCCATTAAATCGCGGAGATAATGTTGGCGTAACGGTATCCGTGATCGTATGAGACGGTTACGAATTGAGTCGTGTATAGACGAACATGTTTGTTTGGTCGAGGTCGTCTGAGTATTCGAGGTCGACCTAACCTCGTGCCTTTGCTAGGCAGATGTTGTACAAGTAGGAGAACGTATGTCGGACGAAGCTAGTTCGGTAACAAGGAAGGTCGAATAATAAGGTTGGTCGACTGATATATACCGTTGAGTTGATTGAGTTGTAACAGCTGGGTTGGCCCATTTCTTAATTGTACCTCTGTAATGATTGAAACATTGGGCCTGACCCAACACTTCTATTACGTTCACATAATAATACAACATGAGAAGGAACTTATGGGACATTGTGATACTTTTTTAGAACTTATGGGTATTCTCCGTTAAAAATTGTATTTTGCCCCCGTTTTAATCACGAAAAATAGCACTATATTATAATTTTGCCCCCATTTAAACTAAATTTAGATATTTCATTATAGTGTTCTAAAATAAAAATAATCTTGTCTTGTCCCGTTGCAAGAAATCCTGACTTCGCCACTTGATTAAATTAAAAACTTTAAACCGAAATGAAAAGAATTTTTAGTAATATCTTTAAACTTAAGGATATTGTAAGATGCTCTTTCATGGGCTTGGCTTACATCTCTCGAGTATAAGCATGTTATTCGGTTTAGATAAATGATGCAATAAAAATGGTTTCCTTTTATTTTATTTTTAAAGGAAAATAAGTTGAGTGGTGTTATCCATACACCCACTTAATGGTTTAATTTACTATACAGTACAACTAATTAAAATATTAAGGAATTGTCCTTAATTATCCCTGTCTTTTTTTTTTCTAAAGATTATATCATTGCTACTGGCTTTCCATATTCAACTAGTGGAGACCCTTCACCCATCAGAAAGCGGAAGATGCGCAAAATCCTCGAGTTTCCAAGGAGGAGTTCTTGACAAATTAGTAGACATGATCAACCAAGAATGCCCAAGATTAATGTTGACCTCAGCATGCTCCTGTCCTCTGAGGGTCCACTCCAGAGTCTTTGACGACTTATGATGGTTGTTTACGGCTTCATTTGATCGTCACCAAAATGCACTTTAACAGCAGGAGACTCTGAAATAAGAGACTCGAGTTCCCCATAGTAATGATCAAGAAGACTGCCATCTGAACAACGCTTTGCAATATCGCTCTGTTCTACAGTTTTCTTGGGCAGGTTATCGTGAAACAGCTTTAGTGCATCTGTTGTTGAAAGAGAATTTACAGATTCATAGAGTTGACCAAATTTGTTTCTGTTTTCTTTCGTTTCAACCATCCTGTATTTCAGTCCGTCTGGTAAGCAAGCCAGAGCACTTGATCAAGGTAGAAAACAGCAAATAGGAAAAATATAAGATAAATGGAACCCTAAGAGGAAGAAATAAACTATGGCGGAAAGAAATTGATGCAAGAATACAAACTTAAAATTGTAGAAATTGACATACAGAGTACCTTGTAACACCTCTAACAAGGCCCCATTTGAATCCAGTAAAGACTGATTCATCAAAGCCAACATTGAACCCATCTTGCGCAGAAGCTTCCTTTCCAGCCATGAGACCATCACGATATCCAACCTATTCATTGATCATGATCGACCAAAGTATTAGCAATTATTAATATTCCCTCCGTCCCGTAATAAATGTAGCATTTTCCTCATTGGTCTATCCCAAAATAAATGTCACATTTCTAAATAAGGAAATAACTTTAGTGCAAAATTACCATTGTACAATGTACAAACAAGTGAAACACATTCCTTAAAAATGTTGACAAGTCAAATGTAACATTTATTATGGGACGGAGGGGGTATAAAAAATTGCATAGGCAGTTTCTTTTTCTCTCCTTGTACCCTAGCCCCATATGTAAAGGGTAATCAAAAAATTTTCTCAAATGAGGATACCGTATGAAACTCATTTCGCCGCCTCAGCCACTCTCTGTCCAAGTCAGATACATTATCCAATTCCTCAACAGCATCATTCCAAGAAGATTCATCTTCAAACCACAACTCATCTGAAATTAAGCAGGAAATCAGGCATGGGATTTAGGAAGAAAAGGAGCAGAAACTAACAGGACTGCTTGACCAAATATGTTCCAAGAAAGATAAAGTAACGGAGAAAGCTAGTATGTGGACGCTTCATCCACAACATGTTATAAAGCGAAATGTACACAATATTGATTGAATTTTCATAATCATATTTAGTAATTAGAAAGAAGTTATTTATTCCCTCCCTCTACACCGTTTGATCATACAAGGAAAAGCTGATCATCATAAAGGAAACTGATAGGGATCTGAACCTTCTTGTCCAAATGTTTATAGGCTACTCTCAATATTCAGTTGGTAAAAATATTCAGTTGGTAAATGCTCGAACATTCCCATATGTACTAGCACGAAAATATTATATAATTGATTCATTAAAAGCATCCTGATGAAAGAAAAGAGCAGAAAAGTGTGATTAGAAATGACACCAAGTTTTTTTTTGGAGTTCATTGAAATGGTAACAATCAATTTTATTGAGGGGCTTTTCAAAAGCTGGCCTTTTGTTGGAATTAAAAGCTCTCATTATTAGCATTCGTAAGTTGGGCTTCTCAAAAGTTTGACAAACACTATTTTGCAACTTTAACAACCAAAGTTACACCCACCCACTGGCGGACCTATGTATAACCAAAGGGGGGCAATTGCCCTCTTTTGATTTTAAACAAAATCTCTTTACTAGTGCAACATTTTTGAGAATTTAGGGGTTTTAGTGTAATTTTTAAAACTTGCCCCCATTTGCATGAAGAATGAAATGAACTAAATTTTATTTTGCCCCTTTTACTTGATGAAAATAATTTTACCCCCCTTATAAATAAATCCTGGGTCCGCCACTGCCCCCATCCCTCCCCAACAAAAAGAATAAGCTTCTAAAAGCTCCATCATGCACTCAGGCAGGCTAAGTTTGGTATCCTAGAACGAAACTCATTATTCCAGCAAGAGTACAAAGTGAAATTTAAATGGTATAATTCCAAAGTGTTTTTGGTAACTTTCTGTCTAAAGAAGAACAATTAAGTTCAAGCAATGATGTTGTGCTGTTCAAGTAATAAAATAAAAACAAAGAAAATATATCTTTCTTCAAGCATTTTATTTTCTACAAAAATAGGCAATTCTTAGAAAGTTTTGGCGCCACCCACTAACTTAAGGGGTTAATAAAAACATGCTTAACTTGCTGCTTTAATCGCTCCTCTTTTCTTCGACCCTCTCCCTATGGGCCAAGCTAGTTAAGGCACCATCATCATATGATGTGGTCATAGCGAGAAATGGGCCCGTACTCGTCAATTCGTTTGAATAGTGTCCATAATATATAGATCCCAAATGTGGTAATATAAAGAATAGTAATAATGAAGCCATCAAGTTACTGATCCCTTCCACAATCTAGAAACTACAAAAGTGGCTACTGCCATCCGGGTTATCTTATTATTCATTGGAGAGGTGAACATATACCGAGCTATAATAGTTTTTTTTTTAGATATTTATGCTTTAAATAAGTACTCCCTTCATCCCATAATACCTTACCCATTTACTATTAGGAATGAGAATTAAGGAATAGTGTTATAAAATTAGGTGTTGTGAGTGGAAACTGGAAAGGAGATAGAAAGTGGGGTAGGAAATAGTAAGTGCCTAAGTGGATATTTGTAGTATGACAAGTGGGTCCTATTAATAAAGAAGTATTACAAAGTTTCCTTTTAGGAAGTGTGACTTACCGATGGGACACCCAAAATGGCAAAGTGGGTAAGGTGTTACTGGGCGAAGGGAGTGTATATTTTGATCATTAACCATCAAGGAGAAAAGATCATTTTACTTATTGCATCCTATGAGCACGGAATATCATCAAAATATCCATTGGAAATATGTGTTTGTGGGTATATACAGGAATGGGTGGAACTTATACCATGTGAACCGTTTTGCTTACTGTCAGGAACTGAGACATGACCCAACTCAGATTTTGGTTGTGAGACTTCTGAGTACAGCTCATCAGCAAGACTTCTCTCCATCTGTGCACCATTAGGAATAAGAAAAACATGAATCAAATAGAGTAATGCAGATGGAAACAAATTAGAAGGTGAAAAGAAAGATATTAAATGTGAAGACCTAGCAGAAATATTGCTAAACGTTTAAAAAGAGTACCATAAATAGCAATGCCTCACCTCCATTCGCTATCCCCATCCAAGAGGGGAAAAAAAGCAGTAGATAGAGACATTAGTAGGCAAAAGAGGTAGGTAATGTTCCAGTTGATTCAACCACATTATAGCCAACCCAATAAACAGGGAAATAAACAACTTCATCCATATACTTCAAATGCTACTGTCCCTATATACTTAACATAGCAACCCTCTACTCATAAAGGTTTTTATGGTCACCCTTTTGAACCAAGGAAAACATTAAGGGCCCGTTTGATAACCATTTCCTTTCTATTATTTTTATTTCTGTTTCATGATTTTGATTAAAAAGTAGAAATGAAATGGGTTTGATGATCATTTCCATTTTTATGTGGAGCTGGAACGTTCCTTCTTTTATGGCAATTCCAGAAGCAAAAAAAATCCGTTTCTACAGTCCTTGAAACAATTCATCTTAGAACGTGCGGCCCTTTTTAGCTTAATTACGGTGCGGTTTCGAACTCCACCCACGACATTTTTAATTTCAAAGAGTAAATGACTGTTCACAAATCACAACTCTTTTCTTTTCTCTTTGTTCTTCATCTGGTTCTCATCGTCTGTTAAAAGAATTTCTGAAAACAAACTAATTAAATTCAGCTAGAAAAGGACTTCTATTTCTCTGGATCCTCTCTTTGTAAATCCCAGTAGGTTGATCCAATTTGTTAATCAATTTCTGTAAATTAATCAAATTGCCCTTCAATTGGTTGTAGATTTGATCATTTTAGACAAGTTTCAGGAGCTTTATCAAGGTCTGCAATCTGGGTAACATCTTATAGATTCATCAGCGATGTCGGTGAGTTCGTCGGCAGTGTGGGGTCACCGGCGCGTGGGGTGAAATCGCACGGAGCAGCCAACAACAATGGTCGAGTACCTATGTCACCGCCATTAAAACCGGTGCGAGGCAGAATGCGAGTGAATCTGTGGTGGTGGTGGACAGTCTATGAGTTGAGGTTGTTGGTAGCGTGACAATGGGGAACAAAGTAAAATGTATGAAGGTGATGAGCTCTGGAATCAGGCAATTAAGAGCATCTTGAGTGGAAGGTGGGATGATGAATGTGTGAATCATGTAATGGGGATGGTGGAGAGAGAAGACAGGGGAAGGAGCATAACTGTTGGAGATGAAAGAAAAAAAAAAGCTTTAATAATGTTTAAGTTTTGATTTGAAATAGACTATAATAATGATTAACAATCATGTTTTTATTCTTTCATCGTTTAATAATAAGAAACTAAAATGAGTAGAAATAGAAGCATGTTTCTCTTTCTAAATTTATGATAGAAATAAAAATGTTTACCAAACGCCGCCTAAATTTTTTATTCTTAGAGAAAAAAGCTTTCCCGTGTTTTAAACATAGGATGAATAATCCGATTCCGTCCAGAAAGAAAAGGACATAGAAACATTATGACCTTAATCGGCTAATTATGTACTGTACTCCTAAAATCTGAGCTAGCCTATTAAAAATCTGATAGCAAGAAGGAGAGAATCACCTTCATATTTTAAAATCTAGAGCTTGAGCAAATTTAAAGAGAGCTGAACAGTTTTACGGGATGAGGGTCTAAGAAAGATCTAAAGTAAGCACTTCAGCTCCAGCAGAAAGGGAATGCACAGCTATGTTTCATACAGGATCATGAAGAGCTTCAACATGCATAATGTTCTTAAAATAAGGCGTTGGACTCAAAAATTTAATTTATTAAAAAGATAAGACACAACTATACATCCTTGCAAATCAATGATATACTCCCTCAGTCCTTAAATGAATGTCGATTTTCAAGAAAAATTTGTCCCAAAATGAAGGCCAAAATACGTTTAGCCCCCCAAAGTATACACACAATCCCACTTTGCACCCAAACCGAATTTTGTCCCAAAGTAACAATTTATTTAACATTCCGTCTCAGTTTGCACCCTAGTACCTAACGGAGTTAAAAATTTAACGAAAATTGGTCATGTGCTTGTCATATGAGGGGGCTTTTGGTCATGTTATTGAGGATGACAATTCCTTTCTCCACCCAACCACACCATTACCCAATAGTCAATAACCACCACCACCACTACTCCATCCAAAACCCATCCACCACCAATACGCCAACAAAACCCAGCCACCACCTATGCCACCACTCAAGCTCAACCACCAACCAACATTTCTCCTAGTATCAAAGATTAAAATTGACACAAAAAAAAAAAAAATCAAAAGACAACAATACATTACTATTACAAACTCCAAGTTAAAATTAGGGCAAGAAAAACAAGAATCTTAGCTGCTAAATAGGGACAATTTCATAGGGGGTTTCTGCAACAACAAAAAATTCATGATTTGTGGATTTGATTTTGATAGGTAAGGAGGCAATGGAGATGAAGATGAGGAGTGATTTGTGTTTGGGGGAAGAGAATGGTCAGAGATTGAAGGTGAATAGGAGGAGCTTGAAGGTAGCTCGGTGATGAAGAAGGTGACAATGGCAGACATATATAGGAAGGAGAGGTAGACATGGAAAGGGAAGAAGGGACAGGAAGGGTTAGGTAGGGGAGGAAAGGGATTGTGGGTGGTGTGCTCTGGAAGAGGGATGGGGAGAGGGAGGTGACGGGAAGATGAAAAGGTTATGTGATAGCTGGTGGGGGATTTTGAACGGAGGAAGAAGGGAGATGGATATGGAAGATGGAGTTGGGTATGTTGGGGTGAGATGGAGGGGACGAACTAGACATGTGGTATTTTTCTTTTTTTTTTTGTTTTTCTTTCTTTCTCTTTTCATTTTTTGGGTTATATATTTAAACTGATTTTTATTTTTCAAAACATATTTTTATTTATTATGTTATCAGTCTATACATTATCTAAAATAATTAAACTTAAAAGAATATAAATATTTTTTTTGAAGAAAAATAATAAGATAATAAAATGTAATTTTGGCATTGTTATAATTTTTGAGTTAATAATAAATAGATAAAAACATAATAAAAAAATGATTTTTGCACATGAGAATGACCAAAATAGACATCACATGACAAGCATATGACCAATTTCCATTAAATTTTTAACTCCATTAGGTGCTAGGGTGCAAAGTGAGACGGAAGGTTAATTAAAGTGTTAATTTGGGACAAAATTCGGTTTAGGGTGCAAAGTGGGATTGCGTGTATACTTTGGGGGGCTAAACGTATTTCGGCCCAAAATGAATGTCATTCTTTGAAAATAACTTTGTCCCTAAATGTGTTTTTTACCAAAAAAATTTCACTAGTCACTTTATATTTGCAAAACTAAATGTTTGGAAAGTGGAAAACAAGAATATTTATGCATCTTTGTCATTAAAATTATAAAAAGCACACAATTTCAGAGTGTTCCTTAAAATGAAATTTCGACATTCATTTAGGGACGGAGGGAGTATTACTGAAGGTTGAGAAATAGTTCAAGATTCTAAGGAAAGAGGGCTGTGCTTGCCACATTAGAAGCAGTATGACCAGATATGTCATGGCAGGGGATAATCACATCAAGACCCTGAAGCAGTGGTCGAACCACATATTATATTAACGGCGCAGCTGCTACTAAATCTAGAAGTTTTGAAATTTCACCGAACAAATACATTCATTTTACTTAATTTGACCTTTATAAAGAAAATGTTGCATTATTTAATGATTTTGACCACCCATTAATCCAAAATCATATATTTCCAATTTACCATATAATTTTCCAACACCAAAATAATGCTGACCCCATTTCAAAATATAAAAATAAAAAATGCTAGCTCCGCCACTGCCCTGAAGAAGGAAAAGAATGAGGCAAGCAACACTTGAGCCATGCGAGGGTGTCTACTAGCTCAAGCGAGGGAGCCGGAAGGTAAGTGAATTAATGGACTAGTAAGATTATGTCAAACGAGGATATCTTTAGTTAGACTAAGCACAATGAGAGGATGAAATGGGGGATGAAACCCATTTCATCCGGATGAAATGCTGCAGTGGGAAGATGAAATGGGGTGGGATGAATTAGTTAAATGAAACATTTCAACTAGCTGAAAAAAAAATTAAAAAAAATTGAGGACACGTGTCGCCTTTTGATTGGAGGAGGCAAGGCGCGTGCGCCTCACGCCCAAGCAAGGCGCGTGAGGCGCTGGGGTTTTTCGTTTTTTTTTTTGTTTTTCCTGGTTGTGCCAAGTGTCAAGCTCTTATAGGTGCGTTGGATTTTCGAATTTTTTTTTATCCCAAATCTTTAAGCTGAATTATCACCTAGTAAATTATTTTTTTTTTAATTTTTTTTTTCACCAAAATTCATCATTTTTTTTTCCTTACAAATTGATATAAGTTTCATTTGATTTGGACACAAAAAAAAAATACTCATTTCTCAATTATCCTTCTTCATTTTAGCCTTATTTAAAAAAAAAAATTCCGATAAATTGATGCAATATTTTTTTAATTAAGTGTGAAATATTTTTTTAATTTTGAGTTTTAACTTTGATACGGGGTTTTAGTTGAAACTTCCCAAAATCTAGGTGCACACAAATGCATACAATTGTTCCAGAACTCCAAACGTGGGGACTAATGAGTATTTAAAAGCAGTGTTCTAAAAAGCGGCCTAGGCGGTGGCCGGGCACCGCGGTATATGTCAAGGCGGGGAGATTAGGCGCTGGGCGGGCTGGGCGGAGTTAGGCGAAGCTAGGCGGAGCTAGGCGGGTTGGGCGAATCAGATGTGAGAGGAATTGAGAAATAGATCGAAGAATTTTGGAGGTTACCTGGGGTGTGCTCCCGAGTTTAAAAAACTAGAGAAAGGAAAGGAAATGGAAGGAAGTCTAACAAATTTTCCCTCCTTGCTTTGCTCCCGAGTTTTTTTAAGAGGGAAGTGGAAGGAAAGGGGAGAGTTTTTTTAAGATTATCCTTCCTTCACAATCCTCTCAAAAGTGGGAGGAATTGGAAGGAAAGAAAATTTCATTAACCAACTTTTTTGAGATACCTACTTTACCCTCAAATAAATATCTCTTCTTCTTTCATTAAGGGTACAAGTGTAATTTAAACTGTTTCCTTCCCTTTCCTTCTTAAACTCGGGAGCTCGTAGAGGAGACATTGAATTCTCTCCCTTTCTCTTCTTTCCCCTTCTCTTCTCTTCTCTCCTCTTCCTTTCCTTTCTCTCCTTCTAAAACTCGGGAGCGGACCCTTGAGGAGTGCGCGAACTCAGTACAAAATTGAACTCCATTGAGAGAAATAATAAAAATTTACGAGTAATAATAGGAATATTAAACATAATAGTTTCAAGACTGACCTCAGGGCTTTCTGAAATGGTGGAAACAGAATCAATAAACAGTTTCCCAAATCCAGTAGTATTGTCAATCCAAGCCACAGCAAAAATAAAGAGTAAAGTTCCCAATATCACAGAGAAATAAACCCATGAAGATATCTTTTGCTTGGACAATTCAAATATAGCTGAATCCTCACCTACCAGAGCTTCGTAGGAAACACTACTACTGGTGTCGCCCCAAAGAACCAAGATTTTCCGGCGAATTTGATGGGAATTCGACGGCAGTAATTGGAGGTTACTTAGAAATTGTTTGGTGGGGAAATTTTTGATGGGTTTTGTGGAGATGAGTTTGGGAGGAGAGATTGAACACCTGGTTTTGAATCTCTTATTGGGCCGAATCGATTATTGGTCTAAGCCTAATTTTACAATTTTTCTTTTTTGCCATGCATTATAGTTTGAGCCCAACTTTTTATTGCCTTATTTTAAATTAGACAAATTTTATTTTAGATGCCTTATTTGAAATTAGACAAGTCCAAAATGAAAAGGTCGTACTCATAATAAATAACTCACTTAATATTTTCTACCACATGTAATCACAATATTTTAATATTTTACTGATATTGACACCATGTTGTTGACTTATGTTTTTCTTGTTGTTAACATTGAAACTGAATGTTTATTTTATATGGAATATATGCAAAATTTATCTAATTTCTCGGCCCCGCTTAGGCCCCTAGGCGCTAGGCCCGACTCCACCGCCTAGCATCAGCCTAGCGCTTTTTAGAACCTTGTTTAAAAGAAGAAATTATAATGCTACTTATGTGTGCTTATGTGCACCTAGATTTTGTTCCAAAAAGGCTCAATTTTCTATAAAAATTAAAATACTCAGGCACCTCTGCGTCCAATTTTCCTAGTCACCACAATCTCTCCTAAATATACGAATAACGACCAGCTCCCCTGCATGATCACAAATGATGACTATTATTGTTTCTCACGTGCGGCTTCCCTAAGATTTTCGAGGTAGTTCCACGTTGCTGATCAATGGCCTTGATACAAAGGGTTTAAGAACATTGAAGATTGATCAGTATTATGCTCTACAGTTTCATCTTAATTGTGTCAGTAAACGTAGTGAAGTGGCTATTTACGATGAGCATTGTCCACCTATATTTGGTATTTTCCTGGATGAATGGTTTCCATCTTTCAGTTAAACGAGCAGATACAAAAAGTGGCAAATCCACCTAGTGGGGTGGGGGTCACTTGACTCCCTTTACTTTGGGAAGATGTTCAGTGTAGTACCTTTGAATTAACAATAACTTTATCATCCCCCCCCCCTCTTTTATTTTGGCTAAAATTGGCATTATTTTGACCCCCTCTTCCCTATGTGTGCATACTGAAAACATTTTTTTCGCTCCTTAACTAATCTTGACCAAATATAAAACAAGTTAATATTTAATTTGATAAGTCGAGTTTTCCCTTGTTATCGTCTCGAAGACATCTTAGGCCAGTGGGGGTCAACTGAGCCCCTTCAATATTGGAACTATAATATTTTACTGCCTTCATGTTGATAATGATAACTATTTTATCACTAAAAACAATTTTTTTTGTCGAATTTGAACCCCTTTGATTTAGGAAAAAAAAATACCACTATATCATAATTTGACCTTCCAGTGAAATCCAGGCTTCCCCACTATTTTCTTTTATGAAGTAACTATATCACTTTTACCGTCTATCACGTCTCAATGTTGATGTAAACGCAGCGAAAATCAACAAGATAAACGAACAATTCAAGGGAACGTTTGACCTTAATCGAATCCACGAACAAAGGATTTGATAAGAAATCAATCAGATCTCTTCTGCAAGCCAATTAAGACTTAAAAGGTTGAAAATTCAAATTGCTAAGCAATCGTAAATTGATAATAATAAAAGTCTCATATTACAAAAACTCTAGCAGCCTATTTATACTCGCAAATCATAATCAATAAAGGAAAAGAAATAAAGAAAACCTAATCAATAAAGAAAACTAAAACCCTAACGACTTAATTAAAATCCTATTGACTAAAATACCCCTCATCTCAAAATACTAAAAGAAATAATAATAATAATAATAATAATAATAATAATAATAATAATAATAATAATATGGGTCGAGTCCTAATAAAACAAACTAATAATAAAACCAAAGAACCGTGAAGCTATAACATTGATGTGCACGGTCGTGCTTTCCTTTAGACGCGGCTGTGCACCTGTTTCTGATCCTGTTTAGACCATCTCGTGCACATCATTCTCCTCTTCTTCAAAAGAACTCGTCCCCGAGTTCTCATCCGAGGTCTGAAAAGTTCCGTCCCACCTAAAAGATACATTGAATAAATCAAAGTTTTTCGCGCAATTTGTCGTTGAATAACTTTTTTACCTTCCCACTTGGAAATATACTTGGAGTAAATTCTTCTTTTTAGCACACTTTGGTGTAGAATAATTATTCCCGAATAATGAATTATCCCTTCTTGTTGTGTTGGAATCGAATATGGAACATCTTTGGCAACGTCGTCAATAAATCCTCCATGTACTAGATTTGATTCTTCCATAACTATCTTGTATAGATCCGTTCCATCTTCACCAACCTTCTTCTCTTCAACAACACTCAATTCTTTCTCGAGTACACAAATAATCTTCTCCTCCTCCAAGGCCACATTTTTATTAATTGGCTCTAAAATTGTTTCTTTTGTAGCAGTATTTCCATCTATAGAAAGAAAATTATTACTAACCTCCTTTCCTTTGAGACTATTAATCAGACTTTCTAGCATCTGATCTACGAATCTGACTGCAAAACAATCTTCTTCGTTGGAATCTGAATCTCTTCCTTCGACCGGCGGATCACGACGGGGAATGTCCTCGTGTCCTACAACGTCTTTTGCAAGACCTGCCCTCTACCCAAGGTTGTTGATACTAACTTGCAATCCCTCCATCGCTGCAATCATTCGTTCCTCACGTGTTGCGTTCTCCTGCCGCATCTGAGTCAAAATTGCTGTGAGAGTTGCAGAGTTATCAACATTTCCTTCATTACCACCGGCCATCATCCAAGATCGCCCCTTTTCTGATACCAATTGATGTAAATGCAGCGGAAATCAACAAGATAAACGAACAATTCAAAGGAACGTTCCGACCTTAATTCGAATCCACGAACAAAGAATTTGATAAGAAATCAATCAGATCTCTTCTGCAAGCCAATTAAGACTTAAATGTTGAAAACCTAAATTGCTAAGCAATCGGAAATTGATAATAATAAAAGTCTCCTATTACAAAAACTCTAGCAACCTATTTATACTCGCAAATCCTAATCAATAAAGGAAAAGAAATAAAGAAAACCTAATCAATAAAGAAAACTAAAACCCTAACGACTTAATTAAAACCTTATTGACTAAAATACCTCTCTTCTCAAAATACTAAAAGAAATAATAACGATAATAATATGGGACGAGTCCTAATAAAACAAACAAATAATAAAACCAAAGAACCGTGAAGCTGTAACATTGATGTGCACGGTCGTGCTTTCCTTTAGACGCGGCCGTGCACCTGTTTCTGATCCTGTTTCGACCATCTCGTGCTACATCAAATGTGTACGTGAAATCCTTAGTGTAGACATTAAGGGCATTCGTGCATATGCAATGCTAAAATGGCATAAAAGTTAACTTGCTTAATTTTTAATATACTGTTAGCATATGAAATCTAGAGCCAAGAAGAGCACCAATTGCACTACTAACATGTTACATATATGCCCCAAATTTGATCAATTCAAATACAATAATGGTTATGTTAGGCAACCTCAATTTTCAAGCCTTAGTAATGGAATTGGAAGAACATAATGAATTCCAAGAAACAAAAATTACTCTTCCAATTCCAATCCCAATCCCAATCCCAATCCCAATCCCAATCCCATGGCTTTGTATTGGGTTCCCAAACATACTACTATTACCATAGTGCTATCCTCGATGAGTCCAAATTTTTTGAGTTTATACATCAGTATCAACATACTCCCTCCTTCCATGTACCCATTATTTAGGTATTAATTTGAACGAACTTTAAGCAATAATTTTAGTTCACTAAGTTCTCCAAATTCTAAAATTGTGATTATAGTATTTATAACGGTGTATCAATAAAACTTTTGAATTTTCATTAGGTTAATTAAAATTAACCTTTTATTATTGCTCAATGTTCATTCAAATTGACAACTTAAAAAAGTGGGAACATCTGGGACGAAGGGAGTATTTCAAGTCAATAATGGATGCACAACTATTCATTTCGAGGTAAAATTCTACAATTTTGCAAGGATGAGTGCATTCACATATATATATGATAAAAAATTTAATGATATTGGGGAATCAAAACTGAAGATTTACATGGAAACAAGGGAGAATTGATTAAGGGAGCAGAAATACCTGTCGTATTCCAGTAAATTGGATTTGTTTTCCCCTCCGGTATGGGTATTTCGAATTTTCTTTCTCTCTTCCGATTGATCAACAATGATTCTTCGAGACCAGTCAATCAATCTCTCCTTCAATCAACTGTATTGGCTCTTGCTTTCGGTCTGTGTGTCTCTTGCTTGAGATGGAGTGTTTTTGTTCATTTTCACCCTCCTTTTAGGTAAGGGTTTCAGGTGATTACTAAGTACATCCCCTTCAAAATCTCATCAGTGTATAATATCCTATATACCCTCACCATTTTACCATTTTAAAAACAACACAGGCTCTTGCTTAGGGATGGCAATGGGTCGGGTTCGGATCAGGACTGATCCAAACTCGATCCGAACAGCACAAACCCTTTACCAAACCCGATCCGATCGTGTCGGATCCAAGCCCCGATCCGATCCGAAGCTGTCATCTTTTTTTTTTTAAGCCACAAAACTCAAACCGTTCAAATCACCACCACAGTACCACTCAAACAAATTCCTCACTTTAAACAAAATTTAAACAAAAATGAAGCAGAACACAATCAGGTTTTGTATAACAACGTATATGAGCCGATCTAAACCACAATCAGTTCACTAAAAGCAATTATCTTCTTATATAGAATTATATATACTGCAAAAATCTAGTAAGAAGCAAATGGAACACTTGTTTGAGATCCAACATCAAAGGCGATTGTAAATTCAACTAGTTTATTCAAAAAAGCATACCTCCACAAATTCAGGCAGCTGTTGATCTGTAACGGCGACCGGTAAAAATCAAGTGCAAACTTCGACGGTGAAATGGAGAAAATTCAGAGTTGAAAGCGCAGAAAGAAAGAGAGACGAGTGGGGAGAGAGACGAGCGGGGAGAGAGACGACGAGAGGAGAGAGAGAGAGAGAAAGAGCAGAGGAGAGAGAGAGAAGAGAGAGAGAGCGGATAGAGAGAAAGAGCAGAGAGGAGATGAGCGGATAGAGAGAGAAAGAAAGAGAGGGTCTGTATTACAACACCTCAAGAATAACCTACACAATGAAGAAGGACTGTGATTCATTCTTAAAAAAAAAAAAAGACAAACAGTGACTGATTCTTAAAATAAGACAAACAGTGACTGACTGAGTTTAATCAACTTTTTTTACTACGACTCTCCTTATGAAAACTATCGGCCTTTTCTCCAAACCTTTTCCTTCTACGCTTTCCTTCAAAGAAAAAGGACGACCATTTCTCCCCGGAATGCTTGGTACTATTTGGACGACTTTCTTTTTAAAGAGCAAATCATTGAGAGATTGAGGACACATGGAAAAAATTGGGGGTGTCGGAGTAATCGATAACTGTAGACGGATAACGCATGATACGTATCAAGTCTTATGAGTTGTAGATAGTTGAGAGATTGAGGGTAATCTGATGGAGGAAGAATCGGAACCGAATATTGTTCTTTATGTAACCCAATCATGAAGAAAATAGAGTTGGGAAAGGTGATGTAATCAGGTCCAAGAAGAACAGTAATGATGAGTAAGAAGGCTGGCACGGCCGAGTAGCAAGGGGAGCACGGCCGAGCAAGAAGGCTAGCACGGCCGAGCGGGTGCTAGACGCGGCCGAACATGGCATTACAGAAACTTTGTATCAGAAACAGGCTAGGCGCATCTTGCACCTGCTCGCCCGTGCCAGCCTTCTTG
The DNA here is from genome assembly GCA_022495995.1 of Adenophora triphylla var. japonica. Lineage (NCBI taxonomy): Eukaryota > Viridiplantae > Streptophyta > Magnoliopsida > Asterales > Campanulaceae > Adenophora > Adenophora triphylla. Next base: position 142,601 of record JAFEMH010003850.1, read on the forward strand.
CTCAGCCGTGCTCCCCTTGCTACTCGATCGTGCCAGCCTTCTTGCTCATCATTACTGTTCTACTTGGACCTGATTACATCACCTTCCCAACTCTATTTTCTTCATGATTGGGTTATATAAAGAACTATATTCGGTTCCGATTCTTCCTCCATCAGATTACCCTCAATCTCTCAACTATCTACAAGTCATAAGACTTGATGTGGATCATGCGTTCTCCGTCTATAGTTATCGATTACTCCGACACCCCCAATTTTTTCCCTGTGTCCTCAATCTCTCAATGATTTGCTCTTTAAAAAGAAAGTCGTCCAAATAGTACCAAGCATTCCGGTAAACAAATATATCTCCCTTAGTTTCTTTACTTTGTTGGTTAATCCTTATTTCCCTCACAATCCTCTGCGAATTATCTGTCTTTTTTTTTTGTACTTTTAGGAAAATTTACATGTCTTCTGAAAAATTAGCAATTGGTGGTATTTTTAACATAGGCTGAACATTGAATTGATATGTGGGGACTTTCAGGTTTATAAGGTTAACTCTTTTGGTAGAGTAGTTTGATTCTCTATTCGTATCTTCAATTTCATGATTTTTAAAGTAAAAAGTAGTGCATCATCCATCCCAACATAATTCTCAGCAAATCCAACTCAATAAATTTAGGTCATCACTGAAGCGAATATCCAAGGCAAATTTCATCATCGGTTTAAAGAGAATCTCCTTTTAGAAAAAATTACATGCCTTCTAAAAAATTAGCAATTGGTGATATTTTTAACATGTTAAACTTTTAATTCATATGTGGTCACTTTCACGTTTATAAGGTTAACTCTTTTGGTTGAGTTGTTTGATTCTATATTCGGTTTCGATTCTTCCTCCCTCATATTACCCACAATCTCTCAACTATCCCCGAGTCATAACACTTGATCCAAATCCTGAGTTCTCCGTCTATAGTTATCGACTACTCAGACACACCATTTCTTCCCTGTGTCCTCAATCTCTCAATCGTTTGCTCATCACTCCCGTGAATTTACTAATTGTCAACGATTGTTACCTTTCAGTTTTGCTTCTAACAAAATGCATTTTTTTCTCCATTTTTTTCAATTTTAAACATCCTTTTGTTTGAGTCAAAATTTCCCAAATTAGGCTCTTTTGTTGAACTGTAATTATATCAAAAAAATGTATAAATTCAATTCATCTCCTGTATCAAAGTCCGAAGCAGCAGGTACGCAATTTAAGTGTTGTTTGCATTTGATTATTGCAATTTACTTGGTTTGAGACTGGCTTGGTTGTGGTTTAAATCAATTGCGAGGTTGTGGAGTTATAAGATCTAATTGCAGTAAAATGATTAATCCCTGAATGCAATATGGGTTTTTCAATTTTGTTTGTTTGATTACAGTTAAATAAAATGGGTTGTATGAGCCGACCACCAAAATAGCAGTTTACCATATGTGCCCCAGGTGTAATGTAAACATTGGTAAATTGTTTAATATGACATACCTACATGTTTTTAATCAGAAATGTGTTATTTATGCACTCTTTTTATTTCTTATTTGGTTGAGGACTTAGAAGTACTTTAACGAGATAATTATGTGTTCTAAATAAAAAAGTGTCTTTATCCTTCATATTGATCAGAGAATCTGTTCGAGGAACCTCTTTGATTTAACTTTCGTTTTCCTGATACATTAGTTAGCTATGTCTTAAGATTTCAATTTACTGCTTTTATGCATGCCCTTTGCATTGCTCACATTTACTATCCTTCATTATGAAAATTTTGCTAATGCTTCTTGCTTTTCTGCGATTTACTCTTGCAACTGATTGAGCAGCCAATTAATTACTACCTCTTTTGGAGCGGTGGCTGAGAAATTTACTTGCTCGAAAGTTTAAGAGGCGACATTCTAAGGGGGTGGGGAAATTGTCACTTAGTAGCATGTTAAAACTCATTTACACTTGAAGCTTCATGTTGCTATGATGCATGCTGTTCTTGATGCCATGCCAGGTGATCTGAGCTCCTTTATTATATTTCTATTGATTTTTTATATGCTATTGCGTTCAAATTGAGTATTCTCTTCTTGCGCAACTAACATTGTGTCTTGATATTTGACAAATGTTGATTTAGTAACCTCACCGAAGAATTGGCCTCTTTTTTTGCTCACTCAATCTGAATCTTTAGTACTGTTTTTACTGTGGTTCTCTGTCTTCTCTAAAGGATCTATTTTACCATCTATCAGTGTATCCCACTATAATCAGAGTATGGTTAAAATGTTATGTTGTCCATCTCAGGATGCTTTTAGACCATGCTGATGTGTTGGTGTTTAGTGTTAGAGATATTATCCCACATCGGGAATTGACAAATCTTGCCTATAATATATAAAGATCCTGGGCCACTCCGCTTAGCAACAAATGGTTTTAAGGTGGAACCTCAGACTTTAAGATGGTATCAGAGCAGATCCATTATACGTGCAGGCCCAACGCCCCATGATGTTACTCCGCGCCACCTGATTGATAAGTCCACGTTGTAAGCTTTGGCAAAGCCCGCTACACTTGAGGGGCGTGTTAGAGATATTATCCCACATCGGAAATTGATAAACCTTGCCTATAATATATAAAGATCCTGGGTCACTCCCATTAGCACCAATTGGTTTTAAGGTGGAACCTCAAACTTTATGATTTAGAAGTAACTGTAATATTAGAAGTAGTGAAGGTAGTTTTGAGAGATAGTGGTCGTTTAGAATGGTGGGTGGTAGATGAAAGGAGACTCCTTATACTTTGTCTTTAAAGCTTTTGTGTGCAAGATGAGTGAGTGTTTTATGTATTTGCTGATGATAAATACTCTTTCGGTATGCAGTTGCGATAGATGATCGAGATAAAAACACATATTTCTTGCTTTTATATTAAAGAGAAATAATTATTTGATTCATATGGGACTCATCCAAACTAAGTAACTTTCAGATGTTACAATGAAGTAGCAGGGGCTGCTGACACAATATGAGCGCTACAATGTTGTACCCGTTCCAATCCATACGCACACCCATCTGAATTTATTTTTTCCAATGTTGAAATTAAGTTTTGAAATTGGTTTGCATGGTTTTCGAAATTACAACTACTACTCTATTAATTTTGTGAATGTTAGTATTGCGTTTCTATTTAGTATATTAAATGTATTTGAATCATCAATTTAGAAGATTGTCCATTTTGATTTTGATGTCATAAGTGAACTCTTTTATTCAGATGTGTATACAGTTATACTGTGAATGTTTCACATGCATGTGTGTTTTACACATCATTTGGTAGGGTAATGCTTTAGAAGTGTACTTAATTTTGTGAATAGAAAACATGCGGGAAAATATTGAAGTTGGATTGATGTATATAGGTACAAGTACTTGCTTACTCACTCTTTCAATGGAGGATGAATTTTGGTATCTCATAAGTATGCTTCTTTCATTGTTAAGTGGATTTTTTCTACTTAAATTTTGAATTTGGGTGGTTGTTTTTTACTCAATCAAACAGTGCACTCTTAAATTCTTCCACATTCTCAGTTTGATACTTCAATCTGACATTTGAATTTTTATTTACTTTCAATTTGATGGAAGAGTTAATAACAAAGGTATGCAATATCCAATTATATTTTGTGATTGTTTGCTATTCTATTTTCATGAATTTTGAGATATTGAGGTGCTTTTTATCATGTTTATCTTTTAATTTTCTTCACTTGCCATCATGCATACTGTCACCGTGCCATTGGCACGGGCTAGGGAGTACTAGTATATACAATATATATTTACATACATATAGAACCCTAATTTTTGTTATATCCATCGAATCGGGTCAAAAGTGGTACCGAACTCGATCCGAACCCGATCGGGTCATAAAAAATTGAAACCATATTCAAATTTTTTGGATCAGATCGCCTTCGGTATGAATCGGGTTCGGTCAAATTGCCATCTGTCACGACCCGAAACCTAGGCACCATTTTATTCACGTGTTGAGCACGTGGAGCGGGGCCGTAGCCTTTTATTGGTTTTGTTTTATAATAATTGAGATTTTTATGCGTTAGTGGTAACATTTTAAATAATTGATTTGACATTTTTGTTATGTTAATAAATTAATTGTAATTATGTAAGGTCAAAAAGGGAATAAGTAAGAATTGGGTAGTTGAGATTTTAATTATTGAAAGATAAAGAAAGGTTTATAAAGGTTGAGGCTAAAGGGTTAAAGTTGAGGGGTTATGTGTCAATAACGAAATTTAATGGATTAATTGTAATAATTGAATTCTTAAGGGGCTAGAGTGAAACATTGGATTTATATATATCCCATTTCTTCTTCATTTCTTCTTCAAGATCATTCCAGGCGTGAGAAGCTTGAGAGAGAGCTCGGAGAGAGAGAAAAGAAAATACTTCCTCCGTTCCGAAATATTTTCCAAAAATTCTAGAAAATCAACTGTCAGTCCGATTTACGATCCTTCTGCGGTAATGCGATCAGGAAGGCGAGGAGAACGTTTAGCGCCGATCAGATCGTCTTTCCGTTTCGACATATTTTTAGGTAAGTTATTATGATTCCTTTTGAATAGTTGTGCATATTAAGTTAAATGGTGATATTATGCGTTAGAAATGATATTTTGTATTAGGGAACCAAAATATTTGGCTTTTGGTAATTTTCAAAATTTATTTGGGTTGTGGGAATAAAAAGGGAAAAATGGATTATTTGATTGAGTAGGGTAAGATTTGGCTTGAAAATGATAAAATGATATTTATATGTGGCTTTATTATATTATATATATAATTGTTGGAATTTTAGTCACTTTTTACGACTCTGAGGATAACAAGGGAAGTTCGGGTTGGAATTGAATATGGTAGTGGCAGATCATTTACTTGGCTTGGAAATGTTAAGGATTTAGGTGATATTCATGGTTCTTGTAATGAGTAGTCAATTAAAATGGCCTTGAAATTAAACAGAAAGGATTATATATAAAACTTGATATTAGGTATTATAATGAACTCGGTCAAGGTTGGAACTTTTATTTGGGTGATTAAACGGAAAAGTAAACGGGTTGGGTTGAATAAGGGTACTTGAATGTCATGGCCTTGGAAATTGGGTTGAGAATGATAAATTTGTATTTTAATGGGTGTTGGGAATTCTAGAATCATTTTAGGTAAGTTGTTACGATTCTTTTCAATGTTGAGCATATGAAGCTATAAAATGTTGAAATGTGTTATAAACTATGTTTGGGACTTGTTTACTTAATTTTCTTGGTTTGGAAATGGATTAGGAAGGAGTTGGGTTTAGGTCATGGCAAAGGTGGTAGAAGGGGTTGGATTGGCATGGTGAATTGTTGTGTATAAGTGATATAGCATGGTGTGAGTATGATTATATGTTAAAATTGGTATATAAACTGGTTTGGTTTGGCTTGGGACAGTTTTGGGAAGTTGGAAATTGGTTTTGGGTCTTGGCTGGTACTGATGTTGCACATCAGCACCCATTCTGGAGTTGGGCACGACTCGTGCCCTGGAGCACGAGTCGTGACCCTCATTTGGACTCGTGATACCTAGTCGTGAGAATCTAAGTAGTCGTGCAGGGGTTGAGCACGAGTCGTGCTTTGGAGCACGAGTCGTGCCCAGGACTGATTCAGAGTATGAATTTCAAGCCAATTTGAACCTAAGCAATTTAATTGGGATTTGGCCCTTCTTCAACTATAATCCTAGAGCAACCTTAGTACTTCACAATGGCGTTTTAAATGGGACAAAATGATATTGGGAAGGCTTTAAATATAGCCCTGAAAATGGTTGAATACCTTGATTTGTAAAGTAACCAAAGTTGATAAAAACTTGGTATTTGAAATGAAGCATTTAAAGAAGATGTTTAATGTTATATAAGGAATGCGTAGGGTTACTTGTATGTAATTGTACCTCTACGTGGTTACCTATACATGGATATTGGTTATTTGGTGCCTGAAATAAATGTGGTACTGTGTTATTGATTTGAACGGGAGTATTAAGACCCTGTTATTGAATTGCTGCTACTCAATACTGTTAAGTTATATGTTACATGATATCATTGGATTTGGCATGTGTATGCATACCATGTTATGGATTATTATGACTCAATAGTGTTTATATGTATGTGACACTATGTGAGGTATAAACATGAGTAATTGTACCATGTTATTTGTTGGTAAACATGAGTAATTGTACCATGTTATTTGTTGATAAACATGAGTAATTGTATCATGTTATTTGTTGGTAAACATGAGTAATTGTACCATGTTATTTGTGGTAAACATGAGTAATTGTACCATGTTATTTGTTGGTAAACATGAGTAATTGTACCATGTTATTTGTGGTAAACATGAGTAATTGTACCATGTTATTTGTTGGTAAACATGAGTAATTGTACCATGTTATTTGTTGGTAAACATGAGTAATGGTGCCATGTTATATACGGTTATCCCTATGTGTGGATTTAAATTCAAGTAACTGTTATGTGCTTGAATGTGATTGTTATCAGCTGATTTGGGGGTATAATGGAATACGATCACTTATGAGAAATTGTTCCATAGAGTGCTCGGATTACATTATACCTGTGACCGCTCCCCTACTGTGGCCACAGTTTGGGGCTCAGTTACTATGGATATGCCTAAGCAGTTCATAGGATACTGATACCTTACATGGTTCCCTAAAAAATGGGTCTTGTAAGGCGTGAATAGGCCTAAGCCGTTCACACATATAGAGGATGGGTTCCCATGAGGATGTATGCCCATACCCACGTAGTACGACTTATTGTTCAGACGGGAAAAGGTAAGATCAGGTAATGTAATGTGTTTACAGTATTCCAAATATGATGTGGAACAACTTGCTTACGTGTTGCATCTTATATGACATATTGCTGCATGCATAATAACTTGCTGAGATTATTTCTCACTCCTTCTCCCTTTAATTTTTTTAAATTCAGCTGAGACAGGTAGACCAGACCGGTGAGGCCGGAAAGGAGTTGGACCGTCTTATGGGTGTCAGGGTATGTGTACTGTTTGGGAGTTGGGAATAAGTGTGGTTATTGTTAAATTGAGAAAAAGAAATATGTATAAAGTTTTATAAATATTTTCAATGAAATGTTGTAAATTAAAACAGGTTATAGTTTGGTTTTCAAAAGTTTATTCCACTCTTAAATTATTTAAATGAAAAGTTTTAATTAATTAGGGGGTGATTTGGGGACTCTCCAGTTGGGACACGAGTTTATAGGTCCCGGGGTTGGGGAGGTCATCACACCATCCCTTCCTAAATGAAAGTTAGGTTCAACTTTCCCTCCATCGTTGTAAATGAAAAAAAAAAGGAAAAATTATCGTTAGATCCTTCATTCTAATGAAATCAACTATTAAAAACAAGTATTTTGAAAATTAACCACCTAACCCAATATTTAGAATCAACTAGCAACAAACCCGTGCGATGCACGATGATTATATATAGCCATGCATGTACTGAAATAGTAAATCGAAAGACCAAAGTGTGAATTCTACTTAAACATTTCGAAATACTTCCTGAAACAAAACATTCGTAGTAGATTTAGCACTTGAAGAACTATCATCTCCACCGACAACAGTTTTTCCACCAAATAGTGTTTCACTTCTACTCGAATCAATACTTTTCAAGATATCTTTCAATAAAAAATAAAGAAAATCCACCTAGTAGGCTATTCTCTCCGAAAGTATTTATGCAAACCTTTTTAAATCTCTAAAATGAATGTTCAATAATTTTTCAAATTTGTAATTTAATCGAGAGAAAATCTAATTTTTTTAATATTTATTTTAATATAGAGAGAGTAAAAATAAAGAATTGCTCGAAGAAATTGAAGCTTATAAAATAGAATCAAATGCCCCCCCTCGGCCCTCCCTATAGTCACCTATATTATCCCCACATTCTTCAATTTTTTATTTTTTTAAAATAAATATTCTTCTTTTTTTGACAAAAGTAAAATTAAAAAAATGTCTAACTAATAATCATCTATCTCGAAAACATAAGAAAAGTAGTTATAATCTAAATATATATTCTTAAATTTTAGACTAAAAGTGAAAAAAATAAATTAAATATCCAAATCTAAATTTAAAAAGTATCGTTAATACAAAAAAACAGTTATTAATTAATAATTAGAAAATAATAAATTTAGTGTGAAATTTAAGAATATATATTTAGATTATAAGTGTTTAATGAGTTTATTAGACTAAAAATGAGGTATTTTTTAAATTTTTTCTGAATTAAAAACAATAAATTTTAAACCTCATTAAACAATTATTTTTTTTAAAAAATAATTAGAAAATGTTCAAATATTGCAACCTAGTCTAGACACCTAGTGTTGATTAATTAATGATTTTTTTTTTTTTGCACATTTCCAAAAGTTTTCAAAGAGTGTGAGTAGTATAGATCATTTTCCCATTTCTCTCCACCCATGTTCCGAAACCATTTGCCAAAACCATTTTATAAAATTATGTGTTGAATCAATTTCCATTTTTTTGCCCCTTGATAGTGACATTTTTGGGCTCCAACTTGTCAAATTTAGGAACAACTTTGCTTTAATATATTTATAGATACATTACTATATAACATAATAAATTTATTTTTTAAATAAAAAGTACCCAATTTTTGTCTCCAAAACTTCCCTTATCCCCCCCTCGGTCCTCCCTATAGTCACCTATATTATCTTCACATTCTTCAATTTTTTATTTTTTAAAAAAATAAAATCTTTTTCTTTTTTTGACAAAAGTAAAATAAAAAAAATATCTAACTAATGATCATCTATCTCGAAAATATAAGAAAAGTAGTTATAATCTAAATATATATTCTTAAATTTTAGACTAAAAGTGAGAAAAATAAATTAAATATCCACATCTAAATTTTAAAATTATCGTTAATAAAAAAAAAATTGTTATTAATTAATAATTAGAAAATAATAAATTTAGTCTAAAATTTAAGAATATATATTTAATTATAACTGTTTAATGAGTTTATTAGACTAAAAATGAAGTATTTTTTTCAATTTTTCTGAATTAAAAACAATAAATTTTAAAGCTCATTAAACAATTATTTTTTAAATAAATATTTAGAAAACGTTCAAATATTGCAACCTAGTCTAGACACCTAGTGTTGATTAATTAATGAAAAAAAAATTGCAAATTTTCAAAAATTTTCAAAGAGTGTGAGTAGTATAGATCATTTTTCCCCTTTCTCTCCACCCATGTTCCAAAACCATTTGTCAAAACCATTTGCTAAAACCATGTGTTGAATCAATTTCCATTTTTTGCCCCTTGATAGTGATATTTTTGGGCTCCAACTTACCAAATTTAGGAACGACTTTACTTTAATATATTTATAGATGACTATATAACATAATAAATTTATTTTTTAATTAAAAGTACCCAATTTTTGCCTCCAAAACTTCCCTTACCCCTCTCGGCCCTCCATATAGTCATCTATATTATCTCCACATTCTTCAATTTTTTTTTTTAAATTAAATCTTCTTCTTTATTTGACAAAAGTAAAATAAAAAAAGGTCTAACTAATGATCATTTATCTCGAAAACATAAGAAAAGTAGTTATAATCTAAATATATATTCTTAAATTTTAGACTAAAAGTGAAAAAAATAAATTAAATATCCACATCTAAAAAATATCGTTAATACAAAAAAAATGTTATTAATTAATAATTAAAAAATAATAAATTTAGTTTAAAATTTAAGAATATATATATTTTGGTTATAACTGTTTAATGAGTTTATTAGACTAAAAATGAGGTATTTTTTTTAAATTTTTCTAAATTAAAAACAATAATTTTTAAAGCTTATTAAACAATTATTTTTTTAAAAAATAATTAAAAAATGTTTAAATATTGCAACCTAGTCTAGACACCTAGTGTTGATTAATTAATGAAAAAGAAAAAAATAATTCACATTTTCAAACAGTGTGAGTATTATAGATCATTTTTTTCCCTTTCTCTCCACCCATGTTACAAAATCATTTGTCAAAACCATTTGCTAAAATCATGTGTTGAATCAATTTTCATTTTTAGCCCCTTGATAGTGACATTTTTGGGCTCCAACTTGCCAAATTTAGGAACGACTTTGCTTTAATATATTTATAGATAGATTACTACTCCCTCCGTCCAGTTACATACTTCACACTTTCTATTTTGGGCGTCCAATTACATACTTCACACTTTGTCTCCTACATTATTTTAATACTCACAACACTATTATAATTTACTATTCCCTCCACTCATTTTCTCTCCTATTTTACTTTTACACTCACAACATTATATCATTATTTTTTTCCTTAATCCACGTGTGAACAGTAACTGTGAAGTATTAACTTGGACGGAGGGAGTATATAACATAATGAATTTATTTTTTAAATAAAAAGTACCCAATTTTTGCCTCCAAAACTTTCCTTACCCCCCCCCTCGGCCCTCTATATAGTCACCTATATTATCTCTATATTCTTCAATTTTTTTATTTTTTTAAATAAAATCTTCTTCTTTTTTGACAAAAGTAAAATAAAAAAAAATGTCTAACTAATGATCATCTATCTCGAAAACATAAGAAAAGTAGTTATAATCTAAATATATATTCTTAAATTTTAGACTAAAAGTGAAAAAAATAAATTAAATATCCACATCTAAATTTAAAAATTATTGTTAATTAAAAAAAACTGTTATTAATTAATAATTAGAAAATAATAAATTTAGTCTAAAATTTAAGAATATATATTTAGATTATAACTGCTTAATGAGTTTATTAGACTAAAAATAAGGTATTTTTTAATTTTTTCTGAATTAAAAACAATAAATTTTAAAGCTCAATAAACAATTATTTTTTAAGAAATAATTAGAAAACGTTCAAATATTGCAACCTAGCCTAGACACCTAGTATTGATTAATTAATGAAAAAGAAAAAAAATTTTGCACATTTCCAAAAGTTTTCAAAGAATGTGAGTACTATAGATCATTTTCCCCTTTCTCTCCACCCATTTTCCAAAACTATTTGCCAAAACCATTTGCTAAAATCATGTGTTGAATAAATTTCCATTTTTAGCCACTTGATAGTGACATTTTTGGACTCCAACTTGCCAAATTTAGGAACGACTTTACTTTAATATATTTATAGATTACTATATAACATAATGAATTTATTTTTTAAATAAAGAGTACACAATTTTTTCCTCCAAAACTTCCCTGACCCCCCCTCGGCCCTCCCTATAGTCACCTATATTATCTCCACATTCTTCAATTTTTTATTTTTTTTTAAAATAAAATCTTCTTCTTTTTTTGATAAAAGTAAAATAAAAAAAAATGTCTAACTAATGATCATCTATCTCGAAAACATAAGAAAAGTAGTTATAATCTAAATATATATTCTTAAATTTTAGACTAAAAGTGAAAAAAATAAATTAAATATCCACATCTAAATTTAAAAATTATCGTTAATTCAAAAAAAAAACTGTTATTAATTAATAATTAGAAAATAATAAATTTAGTCTAAAATTTAAGAATATATATTTAGATTATAACTGTTTAATGAGTTTATTAGACAAAAAATGAGGTATTTTTTTTTTCAATTTTTCTGAATTAAAAACATAAATTTTAAAGCTCATTAAACAATTATTTTTTAAAGAAATAATTAAAAAAGGTTCAAATATTGCAACCTAGTCTAGACACCTAATGTTAATTAATTAATGAAAAAGAAAAAAAAAATTCACATTTACAAAAGTTTTCAAAGAGTGTGAGTAGTATAGATTATTTTCCCCTTTCTCTCCACCCATGTTTCAAAATAATTTGCTAAAATCATGTGTTTAATCAATTTCCATTTTTAGCCCCTTGATAGTGACATTTTTGGGCTCCAACTTGCCAAATTTAGGAACGACTTTGCTTTAATATATTTATTTATAGATAGATTACTATATAACATAATGAATTTATTTTTTTAATAAGAAGTACCCAATTTTTGTCTCCAAAACTTCCCTTACCCCCCTCGGCCCTCCCTATAGTCACCTATATTATCTCCACATTCTTTAATTTTTATTTTTTTAAAAATAAAATCTTCTTATTTTTTTGACAAAAGTAAAATAAAAAAAAAAGTTTAACTAATGATCATCTATCTCGAAAACCTAATAAAAATTGTTATAATCTAAATATATATTCTTAAATTTTAGACTAAAAGTGAAAAAAATAAATTAATTATCCATATCTAAATTTAAAATTTATCGTTAATACAAAAAAAAACTGTTATTAATTAATAATTAGAAAATAATAAATTTAGTCTAAAATTTAAGAATATATATTTAGATTATAACTGTTTAATGAGTTTATTAGACTAAAAATGAAGTATTTTTTTCAATTTTTCTGAATTAAAAACAATAAATTTTAAAGCTCATTAAACAATTATTTTTTAAAGAAATAATTAGAAAATGTTCAAATATTGCAACCTAGTCTAGACAACTAGTGTTGATTAATTAATGAAAAAGAATTTTTTTTTGCACATTTCCAAAAGTTTTCAAAGAGTGTGAGTAGTATAGATCATTTTCCCCTTTCTCTCCACCCAAGTTTCAAAATCATTTGCCAAAACCATTTGCTAAAATCATGTTTTGAATCAATTTCCATTTTTAGCCCCTTGATAGTGACATTTTTGAGCTCAAACTTACCAAATTTAGGAACGACTTTGCTTTAATATATTTATTGATATTACCGTAGGGTTCAAAGACAAATTATATTTTTTTTAAAATGACAGAACTACCCCTCCTTGTCCTTGCCCTTGTCCAAAACAAAAGCCTTCCCTTCCCTCTCTGTCCTCACATACGTACACTCATTCTCTATCTCCTTTCTCTCTCTACTTTCTCACCTTCGGAGACTCCTCCTCCTCCTCCCCCACCCCTCCCCCACTTCCGACGATTCCTCCCATCGTGCGAACCTTCCCCTCCCAAACCTTCGGTCACCTTCCCTCCGTTCCGTCTCCAATCAACTTGTCCGACCAAATTCTTCGGCGTTCCTTTGATTGCACCTATCATTTTCTCCTTTGCAAACCCAAAATCCTTGGCCCTAGTAGATCTGACTTCTCTCTTTAATCACCAGCAGTCCCGCAGATCGTCTTCCTTAGTCCGCGAATCCCTACTTTTTGGATACTCAAACTCCGGTAAGAAGGCACCCTTATTTTTTCTACCAATATTAGTGGGTCATCTCCGGCCACACCCCTAGCCCCGATCCAGGGGCGGAGCCAGGAATTGGCCGGGGGGGGCAAGATTACCGGGAAAAAAATTTCGGGTCAGACAAGTAAAAAATGGGTTGGATCCATGAAATACAATATATTTTAGTTAACAAAAATGATAAAAGTAAATAATTCAAAGAACGATTGAAATAATGTTGAAGTATTTAACGCAAACAACTTATTAAAATATATTACTCGTACAAAAAAGAAATTCAAATTTGCTAATTAAACTTGGGATAATAGGAAGAAAGACCAAAAACAAAAAAAATGGGAAAAGCCTAACGAATTAATTAAGATTGAAAAAATGTGAGAAAATTAGGAGAAAGAGAAAAACAAAACTGTTAAGAGAAAGAATAGCAAAGATGGAAGACAAAATTAATTGAAAATGTAGGTAGCAGGGTTCGAACATGGATTTAAAAGAAAACACCAAAGGCTTTAACTTCACTCCTTCTACCGCTGAACCACACCACTCACTGGTGTTAATCTTGAAGTTAATTATATATATACATATATAACAAAAATATGGTGGGGGCAAAAAAAAATTTCCACTGCATTTCCGCCGCTGAGGGGGGGCGAGTGCCCCCACCTACCCCCCCTGGATCCGCCCCTGCCCCGATCGTCATCTCGAATTGGGTACGGCTCCAAGGTCCATGTCGTCGTAGCTTTTTCTCTCCGACCAGACATCAATCCAAAATGCTCACAATAACATCACTTGTAGAGTCAGATTTTGGGGGAACAAATTGTCATTCTGAGCGAATACCAATGGGTATTCAAAAGTAGTGGGCATTTGGTAGTTACCATGCGAAGGGAAAATATAGAAATATAACATCCCATTTGGATTAATAATTGTCGATACAAACCACATATCCCATATCCCAGCTTCTCAGTTAGATTTAACCATTTGGAGCTTTAGACAGTTTCCTCCTATAAATATAACATTTCATTTGGATTTAATCATTTGGAATTTCAAACAATTTTATAAAATAGCAAAAAAAAAAAAGGCTATAAAAGGCAAAAAAGCAAATGTAAATTTACTAAAACCAACCGTGAACATAACAAATACTCCCCCCATCCCAATAATTAGTTCACCAATTTGGTCTCGACACGCAAATTAAGGGTGGAGAAAATGTTGTGAGTGTAATAGTAAAATAGGAGAGAGTATGAGTGAAGGAAATAGTAAATTTGAAAAGTGTTGTGAGTGTAATAGTGAAATAGGAGAGAGAATGAGTGGAGAAAATAGTAAAGATTCTTTGCCAAAAAAGGAAAGGTGAAGCTTCTAATGGGACGCCATTTTGGGTAAAAAGTGAAGTTATTAATGGGACGGAGGGAGTATGTAAAATAATCTCATAAAATATCAAAAATGGAGGCCATAAAAGAGTTAAAACAAATGTTAACTTAATAAACATGTCAAATAATCTCATAAAATTGCAAATATAGAGGTTATAAAATACTAAAAATAACTGTGAAGTTACTAAAACAATTATAATTTAACAATATGTCAAAGAATCTCATAAAATTGCAAAAATAGAGGCCATAAAAAACTAAAACAATTGTGAACTTAACAAACATGTCAAAGAATCTCATAAAATTGAAAAAATTGAGGCAAAAAAAGAATAAAAACAAATGCGAACTTAATTAAAAACAACTGTAAATTAAGTAAATGATAGTTATTTTCATGCAGAAAATATGAATTTAGCTAAAACAACTATGAACTTCTTTGTTTTTGGACCAATTTTGAAAAATAACTGTGAACTTCTAAAAAATAATTGTGAACTTGGAACAAATATGAACTTCTCAAATTTGTTCCAGATTATATGTTGATGCTACTAGTTTGATTTGTATTAACCATACGAACACAACGATGGTATTGAATATATTTTTTTTTACTTATGTATATTAAGATATTTCATTTTAAAATTTTGAGGAAAAAAACGAGGGAGGAGAGGGAGTATGACAGCTAGCCCCTTAAGGATGTGCGTGTCCATATAAAGAGAGGACCTGTTGGTTGATTCCGAAAATATATTTTCTATAGGGTCATTTTTGTTAGGATGAGAGACGATTTGATAATTGACCCCAGAAAAAACGTTGTCAAAAAAAAAAGGAAATAAAATTCTCGCCCCACATTAGGTATCCCTATTTCCTTTTTGTCAATGAGGTCTTGGATGAGATCCTTCAGGTGGTGTCAAGTATTGGTGTCATGGCTGATGAACTTGTGATAATTGCAGAATAGGTGTTAGGAATGATTGGCACCCAAATCTTTTGGAGTACCATCGTCTCTTGGCTTGATTTTTCCTTCTTCTACTAGGATGTCAAATAGACCCTCTTGAGTAATCCCTTCGACCTTGTCGTAGTGTCTCGCTTTCTTCTTCTGTTCAGGAGGAGGAGGAATGACAAAGTATTTGTCGTTGTTGGGATGGCTAAACGCAATAGTATTGACTGAGGCATCCTTGCTTGTAGTGGTCTTGTTGTAGTGAAAATTGTTTTCTTTCTTTTTGTTATTAAGGAAGTCATCAATCCTTATTCCGGATTCATGGAGCTCAACACAGCTAGGAAAATAGTTACCTGTGAGCTTCTCTTGGAATTCATCACAAAGGAATTGGAGAAAATGTGAATTTGTTCCTTAAGATTAAGTCTTTCAACGTTTTTAGTAAACTTGAGTCTCCATACACTACAAGAAAGTTGGTTATTTACGGCGGGTGATACGCGTTCGCCATATATAATAGTTATATACGGCGGAAGACACGCGTCCGCCGTATATAACTAATATATACGGCGGTATACACAACCGCCATATATATTTGTTATATACGGCGGACGCGAGCCGCCGTATATACTTTATATACGTACATTTGACGTATACGTATTTGAGATTTAAGTTATATACGGCGGTAAATAAGTAGCCGCCGTAAATAGTTAATTATATTAGGCGGTTTACACGCGTCCGCCGTAAATAGTGCATTATATTCGGCGGTTGACACTTGCGTCCGCCGTAAATATTATAATTATATACAGCGGTGTATAATATCCGCCGTAAATATTAATAAATACCGCGACCCCAAAATTTCCCACTCTCATTTCGCGCAAAAACCAATTGTCGTCTTTCTCTCTCTCTCTCTCTCTCCTCTAGGGCAATTTGCGACGCCGCCGGTGACCATAGCAATCGTGTTTTCTTCGATCAACAACAAATCAGGTATACATTTCTTCCCCCTTTTCTGATTTACTTTTAATTTTTGGGTTTTGTTGTTCTTGGTGGTGGGTTATTGAAACCTCTTGTTCGATTTCTCTTTCTCTCTCTCTCCTCTAGGGCAATTTGCGATGCCACCGGTGACCTGCATAGCGACCGTGTTTTCTTCGATCAACAACGAATCAGGTATACATTTCTTCCCCCTTTTCTGATTTACGTTTAATTTCTGGGTTTTGTTGTTCTTGGTGGTGTGATTTGTTCATTGTTATTGCTGTTGTTGTTGTTGTTGTTGTTGTTGTTGTTGTTGCTGTTGCTGTTACTATTGTTGTTGTTGTTGCTGTTGATGTTGTTGTTGTTGCTGTCACTGGTACTATGTTGATGTTGTTGTATCTGAATTTCTTTTTGAATAATTGTTGGATTGGGGAAACCATTTTTTTGTACATTCCTTTTGTTGCTGATTCTATGTATTGGGTTTGGCTAACATGTGCCTTAATCACGTATTTGGAGTAAATTTGTTTAGATCAATTGCTGGAAGTTAATATAAACAACTTGTTAATTTTATTGTGTATGGTTTAGCAGAAATTAATGATTTATTGTGCATGACTGGTTTTGAATTGGTACTGTGTATTGTTTGTAAGCATTCATTTGGTGTACTGGCTGCCATGTTGCAGACTTGCTGCTTCATATTGAGTATTGAGTATTGACCCTATACATGTGTGCTCAACAAATAAGCACATTGGAGAGCTGCTTCATTCCAGAGTGTTTTTTGTTTGTGTCTAAACCATGTATCTCGAGCATCTTATTGAGTCGTATCTTCCACCTGCTCTTGTTAGAGTTGAATTCTTTGGATTAGTCTGTTCATGTGTGCTCAACAAAAGAACTACTGTTCTTAGGGTATCTCTCTCTCCCTCCCTCCTATATGTGGGTGTATGTCACTCTTTGTCCACTGTTGTAATAGATATTTTTGTTGGTGTGCATGTGTGTCTAGGTGGTGGTGGGAGTTAGGATTGGTAACTAGATTTATTGAGAAGAAAAGCTTACAAAAGTGGTCCACTAGTGTTGGGTATGCAGGTTTTAACCCTCCTATTTTGCATTAGATTTGATTGATACCATAACCTCCTGTCTATTTTAAGGACTTTAGGACCCTATGTAATGAAGCTTAGACTTCAATTTTTTGGCTAAGTCCATTTTATAGAATAGGTTAAAATTAGGCTTGAAGACAGGCTCAAGAATCATTGGACCTAAGGATTGCAGTTCTGAGGTTTCAAAACCGCCTATCAAGGAACCGCTTGGCAGAACCGCTTGTAGCCTAACTGCCTTGTAATCCCCTATTTTGAAACCGCTTGTATCCCAATGTGCAAACCGCACACTTGGAAATCCTATTCTGGTAGAACCGCTTTCATGTCAAACCGCCTTTCTCCAGAACCGCTCCAATGATTGGCTACTTGAAGTGAACCTCATTAACCGTTGGAATCCACGTCAGCAATATCAAAAGTCAACTACCATATCTTGTCACGTGATTACTTTTCAGACAAGATCTGCAAGGATCTTAAAAAGGTGACAGATGTCCTAACCACCTTGATTGCAGCTGAGGTCTGATCAGCTTTACCTGCATCAACAGTTCCAAAGGACAAAAGTAGTTGCTGTGGACCAATGGGATTGTATCAAGGACTGTCCTTACAACTTCTGTATCCAACGGCTAGTTTCTTGATGCTTGGGTATAAATAACCCCAACCTTCATCATTTGAAGATTGCTTGAAAAACTTGAGAAATTGCTGTGTTCATCAGAAGTTGAAGCTCTGCCCAGAAATTCATAAGTCCTTTGAATCTTCATCTTCTTACTTCAAGAAATATTCCCCAGCCCAGAAATCAAGCCTTAACACATTCAAAAATCATTGAGCTCTACATCTCTCAGATTTAAAGAGCCTTGATCTTGAACACACACACACACCTCACTTGTTTAAACACATAGTTTATTCATTTGAGATACACTGGTTATAGTCTAGGATTTGTTCTTCATAGAAAAGATTTTATTGTACTTTGTAATCTCTCAAATACTCAATATAAAATCTCTCTTAGAAATCCAAGACTAACCATCTTGGTAGTGGACGTAGATCGTTTATCGATTGAACCACTCCAAATATTGTGTTCTCACTTTCTGCATTTATATTTTCTTGTGCTTACTGATTATCTACTTATCTCTCTGTTTGATCTTTATTTAGATATCCATTATTGTGAAAAAGTGTTTGGAGTTAACATTGTCTAGACTTCACTTTTGCAAACTGCACTTTCAGTAAACCGCACTATCAAACCGCTTTGCAAAACCGCCTCTCTCAAAACCGCTTTGTAACTTCATTATTCCGCTGTGCATTTTATAACTCTACTTGCAGTCTCTTACACACTACAAGCGGTTTTGTAAGTATAGAGGATTAGTTTTAAATCGAGGGCGAAAAATTTGTAACAGCTATTCACCCCCCCTCTAGCTGTATTTTCACCCTTGTTGCCACCTTTGGGACCAACAACTAGAATACCCTTAAAGCAACTATTCCAAAATGTATCTCAAAATAAAAAAGATCGACGCTCATTTAGCTAGTCATTAGATTTGAAATCATCCCTTAATGCTACTACATGAATCATTTATATCACGTTACATATTATTAGCTTCTCAATTAGGGGGGGGGTTGTGAGAGAGAACGAATGAATGTTGTCATGGGGTTATACTATATCATGGACGAAGATCATTTTGACATCTGGAAGTGCCGAATGCTTATTCATTTGGAAACTATAGATGAAATGCTGGTGGAGTGCGTAATCAATGGCCCTCTAATTCCAATGAAGGCTAACACTGATGCAACCACCAATGCTGAAACTCCAGAGGTCAAAAAGCCAAAAGATGAGTGGTCGGATGAAGAGAAGAGATTAGTTGCCTTGGACAGCAAGGCAAGGTTCATCATTTCTGGAACCCTCCCCGTTTCAACTCTTCAGAAAGTGATGTACCTCAAAACCGCAAAGCAGATGTGGGATGCCATAGAGAGCTACCTCGAAGGTGACGAAGAGTGCAAGGAAAACAAATTATACACTGTTGAAAGATCCTACAACAACTTCAACAGAAAATCCAACGAAACCTTGCGTCAAACTTACGATCGCTATGTTGAGGTAGTTAATGCTTGTAGATCTCTTGGTAAAACTTTAACCGATAAGGAAATCAATATGACTTTCCTATCTGCTTTAGGTTCTAGATGGGTAAATAAGGCTACCTCTCTAGAAGACTCCAAAGTATTGGGTACTTGGTCGTTAAGTAACTTGTATGCCAATCTTAGAGTCTATGAACTTAAATTAAATCATATTGAAGAGATAGAAGGGAAAACCAAATCGCTTTCTATGTCCGTAGTGGAACAAGAGGAGAAACCATCTACATCCAATCAAACCGCTGATCCTTCCATATCAACCTCATCACTCATCGAGATGGATGATGATGATTTTGCCATGTTTGTGAAAAGATTCCAAAAATTTAGAAAATCGTCAAAACCTTTCACAAAATCATTTTCAAAAGGCAAACCTCCTGCAACATTTTCTAGGGCTGCAGATACAAAGAAAAAGAGTGACCTAGTTTGCTACAACTGTAGGAAACCTGGCCACTTTGCATCTGAGTGTCCACAGCCTAAGTATGAATATATGAAAAAGAAAACCTCTCCTGCGAAATTTTCTCGTCGCAAGGGAATGGTTGCTGAGGAGGAAGAGAATTCCAAGGAATTAGCAACTTGGATTGAAACAGATTCTGATGATGGAAGTGATGATGAAACCGAAGAGGTTAATCTCTGCTTAGTTGCAGACGCTTCCGATGAATCAGATTCTGAATCATTTGAGTTGCAAGATATGGAGGAAAAAGAGGTTTTTACAAAACTTCCAAATTATAAATTGGATGATGATATCAAACTTACTCCTAGTGTTAAGATAGGAAATTGCTCGTATTCACGTCCCATTTTCTCATCTAAAAATGCTCCACCTTCAAAAGCAATTCCAAAGAAAATTTTGAAAAAGGTGGTGGAAGAGGTTTCTCCCATGGAACATGAAAGGATGTTCAAGGAAGCTGAAATGGTGATCCATCAATTTTCAAATCTTAAGAAAGCCTTAAGCTTAGCTCATGATGAACTTAATCTATACAAGACGGAGAAAACTGTGATGATGTCTGAAATTTCAAATCTTAAGGACCAAATCAGAAGTATGACTCCTCTTGCTGATCAAAACCGCATCCTTGAAACTAAGGTTGCTGCACTTCAACTCCGGAATGATGACTTGGTAACCCAAATCAACGATCTCCAAAAGATTATTGATTCGTGGCTCAAGTCTCAATCCACCAAGGATAAAATCATGGACTCCCAAGTTCCTCCCGGAATTAAGGAAGGTCTAGGTTTTGGATCTGAGGAAGAGGAGAAGTGTGCATCCTCGAGTGAAAAGGATGAGGAAATTTTGGAACTAACTAAAGAAATTCCCAAGGGGAAGCATGCTAAAGGAAAGGGTAAAGGACGACAAATTAATTTTGTCTATCCTAAAGGAAAGCAATATGGAAGGAATTCTGTGTTGAAACCTAAGGATTCTGTGGAAGCAGCTGAAGAGGAAATGGCTTATGGAATTGGTCGCATACCTGCTCCAACCGCTCCTGGTGGAAAAGGTGGTGCTGCCAACTCCAGGTCTGACCGCGCATCTTCTTCGACCGCTCCTCTTGCCTTCAAAAGCAGGAATAGCGTTCCCAGGAAATACGTGGTCAAACCAAAGCCTGTTCCCTTTATCTCAGCTGGAATCTTAGCTGGAACCGCTCCTCCCAAACCGCTTCCTTGTCCCAAACCGCATGCAACTCCTAAGAAGAGTAAGGAGTTAGTAAAACCTCATGATGCATGTAGCTTTTATAAATGTTCTGTGTGTGATGGTTTAGGTCACAAGGCTGCAGAATGCCTTTTGCGGTTTACACCCAATGCCAGGAAGAGTAAACCTCCTTCTGTCAAACAGGTGTGGGTCGTAAAGGGTTGCTAACTTCAGGACCCAAGGAATAAAGGGGGACCTCGTTCTTAATGTTTACATTTCAGGTCCTCTGCTTCATGGTTGGTCACTCCAAGGATAATGAATGGTATCTTGACAGTGGCTGCTCAAGACATATGACTGGAGATAGATCATTACTTGAAGATGTCGTTGAAGCAAGTGGTCCGTCTGTAACCTTTGGTGACAACAACAAAGGCAAGACCATTGGATATGGCATTATAAGGAGAGGAAACCTAACCATTGAGAAGGTTTCTCTTGTTGAAGGACTCAAGCACAACCTCCTTTCAATTTCTCAATTTTGCGACAAAGGAATGCTTTGCAACTTCACGTCATCAAACTGCTTTATCAAAGATAGAATTTCCGGCGTCACCCTACTCACAGGGATTCGTAAGAGTAATATTTACATTATTGATCTAAATTATGCATGTAGTATTACTAATCTCTGTTTTGTAGCTAAGAATGTGAGCGAAAATAGTTGGCTATGGCACAAGAGGTTGAGCCACTTGAACTTCAAGTATCTTGCAAAGATTGGTAAGGAAAACCTCGTTCGTGGTTTACCCAAAGTGGCTGACCACCATCCAGAGAAATGCAGTGCATGCCAGCTTGGTAAGCAGTCCGCGTCGTCTTTCACCAGCAAGACCGCTCCATCAACTTCAAGATGCTTACAACTGCTTCACATAGATCTGTTTGGACCCATAACCACTGCCAGCATTGGAGGAAATAGATATACCTTAGTGGTGGTGGATGATTACTCAAGATATACGTGGGTTGAGATGATGATTTCCAAAGATGACTGTTATGAGATTCTCACCGCACTGTTTAGACGGCTCCAAACTCAAAAAGAAGACGACATCGTTAGTGTTCGATCAGATAATGGAACAGAATTTAAGAACAACGGTGTTGCTCAGTATTGTGATGACCATGGGATTGATCACAATTTTTCTACCGCTGGTGTTCCACAACAAAATGGTGTTGTGGAAAGGAAGAATAGGACGTTGATTGAAATTTGGAAAGACAATGATATACGAAGCGAAGCTACCTCAGTATTTCTGGCTGAAGCAATCAATACCGCATGCTTCACTCAGAATCGCTCCCTCATCAACAAAACCTATAACAAGACTCCCTATGAGCTTTGGCGAGGAAGAACCCCCAACATTGCATTCTTCAAGATCTTCGGCTGCAAATGTTTTGTCCTCTACAACGGAAGAGAAAATAGAGGTAAATTCGGAGCTAAAGCCGACGAAGGTATTTTTGTTGGGTATGCTAAACACTCAAAAGCTTTTCGTGTTTTCAATAAAACTCGTTTAAAAATAGTTGAGTCTCGTCCATGTTACTTTTGATGAGCATTCTCTCCTTGAGCCACATTTGGCTCCAAATGTTCTTGATGATTTTGTTGAGCATAATGAACCGGGTGAACCATCTCAAACCGCACACTTTGAACCTCAACGCAAAATCCGGCATCCTCAACTGAAATTCCCTCAAACCGCACCTTTGAAACCGCACACGAAGTTCCTACTCCGGATGCAACTCCAAGGGAAGAAGAAGTTGAGAATTCCCCTATCCGGCTTATAGAACCTCTTCATCAACTTACCTTCCATGACTTATTTGAAGGATCTAACGACGTTCAATTGAAGATCTTGACAAACCTCGATCCAACCGGACTTACCCCGGAGGTTCGTGAAGTCGGCGGTCACCCCCTCACAAATGTGATTGGTGATCTGTTTTTCGGTGTTCAAACAAGGAGATCGAATTATGACGAGCATACTTCACTTTTATCTCAAGTTGAACCCAAGAAGATTGATGAAGCACTCCAAGATTCCAGTTGGGTCATTGCTATGCAAGAAGAACTCAACCAATTTGAAAGATGCAAGGTCTGGACTTTGGTGCCTAGACCTCAGGATCAAGGAGTGATAGGAACTAAGTGGGTATTTAGGAATAAGATGGACGAGAATGGAAGCATCACTAGGAATAAAGCAAGGTTGGTTGCACAAGGATATAGGCAAGAAGAAGGAATTGATTATGATGAAACCTTTGCTCCAGTTGCAAGATTGGAAGCTATCAGAATTTTCTTAGCCTACGTCTCTTTCAAGCGTTTCAAGTTATATCAAATGGATGTAAAGAGTGCTTTCCTCAACGGCGAACTGCAAGAGACCGTGTACGTTGCCCAACCGCCTGGATTTGAAGACTCCAAATTTCCCAATCATGTCTACAAACTCCAGAAAGCTTTGTATGGACTTAAGCAAGCTCCAAGGGCATGGTATGAGACTCTTTCTAAATTTTTACTAGAAAAAGGATTTAAACATGGTAAAATCGATACAACTCTTTTTATTGCCAAATATAATGAGCATACTTTACTTGTTCAAATATATGTTGATGATATTATTTTTGGTTCTACTAATGAGTTACTTTGTAAGCGTTTCGAAAAGCTAATGAAAAGCAAGTTTAAGATGAGCATGATGGGAGAATTAACATTCTTCCTCGGGCTTCAAATCAAGCAATGCGAAGAAGGTATTTTTCTCAGCCAAGCCAAATACACCAAGGAGTTGATAAAGAAGTTTGGATTAGAAAATGCTAAAGCGTATAATACTCGTATGGCCACCGGCAATAAGCTAGATAAATATCTCAAAGGTAAGAAAGTTGATCAGACTTTATATCGAGGTATGATCGGCTCATTACTTTACTTAACTGCTAGTAGGCCCGATATTATGTTTAGTGTCTGTGTATGTGCTCGTTACCAAGCTGATCCTAGAGAAGCACATCTTATTGCAGTCAAGCGTATAATCCGCTATTTATCTGGAACCACTAACCTTGGACTTTGGTATTCCAAAGATTCGAACTTCGATCTTGTAGGTTATTCAGATGCAGATTATGCAGCTTGCACTATTGACAGGAAAAGCACTAGTGGTACTTGTCATTTCCTCGGGAATAGACTAGTTGCTTGGGCCAGCAAGAAGCAAGCATCGGTTTCGGTGTCAACCACGAGAGGCTAAGTACATTCTTTGGTAGTTGTTGTTGTTGTCAAATCCTTTGGATGAAGCGGCGGTTGGTAGACTATGGAATCCATGAAGGGAATTGCCCCATCATGTGTGACAACACTTCAACAATTTCGATCTCCAACAACCCTGTCATGCATTCCAAGACCAAGCACATAGATATCAAGTATCATTTCCTCAAAGATCATGTGGAGAAGAGGAATATCAATTTAGAGTACGTGGGGACGAGACAACCCATTGCGATATCCTTACAAAGGCTCTTGACTCCAAGAGATTTTCTTTTCTCAGAGGAGAAATGGGTATGCTTGAACTTAAATAAATTCCATACTTTTTATTTGCTAACTTGTTTGTTGAGCCTAGGTTGAAATTCCTTTTGGAATCAAACTGCTTCTGTTGAACCGCCTGTGCCAAAACCGCAAGATTATCCAACCGCCTGCATGCAAACCGCAAGTTCCAAACCGCTCATGCAGTCTGACCGCTTGGATCAAAACCACGTTTCAACAAGAAGTAAACTCTGTCTATTTTTATTGCTTATCTTTATTTTAAAAAAAAAACTGTTCAAATTCCTTTATTTATTTTTTAGTCCTTATTTTTGACATAAGGGTATTTTTGCAAATGTTTTCCCTCGTTTATTTCAAAAATAAGAGCATTTAATGATAAGGGGACATGAGCATTAAAAACCCTCATGTCAGCCGTCATTAAGAGAGGTGCAGGAGGTGAAAGGGTGTAACAGTTGGTTTAATTCAATCATTCTTTCTGACCAACTGCCTCCACCCCTTCACCCTATATATACCTTGTTTGGTGAAATCCTTCCTTTTCCTCTGCAAAACTCTCTGCACTCTGTACTTTCTACCAACTCACTTTCTCTCTCTAAAACCTTTACAAAAACTGCATTTTTTTTACTTAATCATCAATGGCAACTACTTCTAAAAGACAAAGAGCCTCAACTGTTGCTAGGGCAAAGAAACCTATCCTGGAAATGGTAATCAATTTCTAACCCTAATTCTTTCTATTTCTTTAAAATCTGCCATTGTTAACCATAGAAACTGTTCGTATGCCTGTTCATGGTTTTTGATGATTTTGAACTTGTTTCTTCACCATTTTTGATGAAATTTGTTGGGTTTTGCTCGTAATCATGCCTAGATTTACATTCTGTAGTTTATTTCATGATCAATGCATGATTTGAGTACTGATTTTATGATTTTCAGTTTATACACTTTGAAAACCCACTTTCGTGTTCTTGGTGTTTATGAATGATTATGGGTAAAGATTGAATTTTTAATGATGTATTGTTAATCTCCTTCCCAATGTGATCATTTTGATATGTTATTTGCTCATTTTGGTTAAAGTTTCATGTATCTCTGTTCTTGGTGTTCTTGAATGTTCTTGGTGTTCTTCACAAAACTCATGAACTGTTCTTGAAAAATCATATGTTTTGGTTGCCTTGATTCTGAGAAAGTGTTTTCCAACACTTAGAATATTTTCAACTTTTTCAGAAATTTTGAATTTTATTTTGGTTTAAAACCGCTTGTATGCAACCGCTTAGGAATTTTTGTTTCAAACCGCTCCTCACTTATTCAACCTAAACCGCATGTTCTAAAACCGCATTCTCAAATCTTTAGAAACCGCATGCTGTTTATTTCCTTTCCAATGTTTTTGAGATTTTACTAAGTATATAGGCTGGACACCAAGAAATTCCTCTCTAATCACTGCTTGCAGTGTGGGATAAGTTTGGATTACAATGCCACGTACTTAAGTAATTTTGTTCTCAAAGTCCTCATTATTTGTTTAAGTATTCATGGTTTCACTTGGGGTTTGAAATTTTCAAACCGCACCATTGCTCAACCGCTTGGTGCTCAAACCGCATGTGAACTATGAATACACAAATGGATCTAACACTTGAAATTTTATTTTATAGGATCCAACTACTTTCCTACAGGTGGGAAGTGAATGAGGAAGAGCTCAAAGCAGATGCTATTGGAAGGGAGTTCTTTGAGGAAGCTAAGAGTTTCAGGCATCCTACCTCTTTTCACCAAGAAGCAGAATTTCATAGTGCCATCTTTCGTGGATCAGTTCTTTGCAACCGCTAAGAAGGATTCAAGAGTTCTTGAACAAGGCCAAAGATTTTCCTGCCTGACCGCTGTAGTTGAAGGCATGAAGCTCTCCATAGACTACATTGACATAAGAAGACTTTTCAGATTCTTTGTTGGTGGAGCTCCCTTAGAGGTTGATCGGGTTATTCAAGACAATCTTGCTCTCCAAACCGCCAAAGTAGACACCCTGTCTAAAAAGTACAAGAAGATCCCCGAAAGAATTTTGGTGGTGATGAACTTTATAGGTCATCTAGTGGGGAGATCCATTTGTGGAAAGACGAAACCACAACAACTTTACATCCCAACAATGGATGTACGGTCTTGCTATCTTTATGGAAATCAAGCTACAACGGCCAAGAATCCTTTACTTTGAGATTAAGGACGGCATTGAGACCTATCGGTCAAGGTCAAAGGTGAAGATCAGAGGTGGAGACCTTTCTGCAGGATCTTAACCGCTCTGTTGATGGACTATGAGCACTTAGATGATATGGTCACCAAAAATCTAGAACTTATGGTGGACTGCTCAGATGATTGCCTAGGTCTGCTTGCTTGCCACACTTTCAGATATGCAAATGGAGATGCATTGTACAAATCTTTGTATGATGCAGATACCTATCCCTTGAAGGAACCCTATGAGCTCAGAGATCCTACAACCGCTCCTCAAACTAAAGCTACCAAGCGGTCCAGGAAGCCCCAAGCAAAAGTTGAACCGCTTCCCAAGAGAACCAAGACCGCTCCAGCATCCAAACCGCCTACTGCTGATGATGGAGCTGGCACTAGCAAAAGGAAGAAGAAGGAAAAACAGCCTGAAGCCATGAAATTGGTGGATGAGGAAGAAGATGAAGAAGAGGAAGAAGACCCAAGTATTCCTAACTTGGTGGCAAGAGCCAAGAAGGCTAGGGATGAGATGGCTGGATTGACTGTGGAGGAACAGATGAAGGTTCTCCAAGATAGGATTGCTAGATTGGCCAAGGAGCAGGCTGAAAAATATCAGGCCAAGGGCAAAACTACTGAAGCTGGAACCGCCTCACCCCATGAACCGCCTCCAGAAACCCAACCGCCCCCAACTCCTCAGACCTCTCCTGTCCAATCTCCAAACCAATCCCCAGTCCAATCCCCTGCCAACTCTCAATCCAGATCCCCTTCCAAAGCCAAATCCATAACCCCTTCCCCCAACAAAACCGCACCACTTCAGGGGGAGAAACCTAAGAGGAAGAAGATGGCGGCCAGAAAGAAAACCTTCAAGAAATCCAAGCCTGTCCAACCCTCACCCACTCCTTCACCTACCAGAAATTCCCCTCCTCAATCACCTCCTCAAAACTCTCCTTCACCTTCCCCCAGAAAATCACTATCACCCTTATCTTCCCAATCAACATATAACTCACCCCAACATTCCCATTCCATAAATTCCCAACACTCCAACCAAACACCTACCAAATCCCAAGCTTATCAACAATGGCAGTCCAAGCCCTCTACTGGACATGCCACATCCAAATCTGTTAGGGATGACCCAACCCCTGTCAATTCCCCTCACCTAAACCGCTCCCATTCCAACACCCCTAACCGCTCCAGATCCATTTCCCCTCAAAAGTCCCTAACTCCCCAAGGGTCCCCTCATACTCAAAAGACCCCTCCTCCAAAACCTCCTCAGACACAAACCGCTCCTGAAACCAACCAAACTCAACCGCCTCCCATTTTCCCAACCGCCTCACCCTCAACCGCCCCTCCTTCAGAATACTCCCAAATTCTCCAAACCCTAAATTTGATTCAAGGCCAACTTATAATAAACCAAGGCTATGTCATTTACTTGACCGCCTCCAATGAAACCCTCCTTGAATCCAACCGAAATTTGCAAGCCAAGGTAGATTCTCACTCCCTTGAGTTGGCTAACCTTAAGGCCTCTTTGCTTGATGCCATTAAGGGGGAGAGATCTACATCTATTCCATCCTCCTCCTCAACCGCTCCTCCTGATCAAACCACTTCCATGATCAAAACCGCTTCTGAAGCCTTTCAGAAATCCCTTGAAGCTGGTTTGGTCAAAGCCTTAGAAGAAAAGGCATCTATTGAGGAGATGAAGAAATCTTTGGATGTTCTTGGAGAGAAACTCTGTGCCTCCCTTGATAAAGATTTGGGTAATCTGAGCACCAAATTCCTTGACTTTCTTCAATCCAGACCGCAATTATCTCAAGTTGTCCAAACCGCCTTGGATAATTTGCGTGAAGAAGTCTTGGAACAAATTGACCTTTTCAAGGTGGATTCAAAGGTAAATCTGGATACTGTGTCAGATACAGTGAAGGCCAAGCTGAACGAGATCCAATATGAGTTCAATGACCGCTTGGACAACCTCAGGGAAGGATTCAACTCCAGACTTGGCTCAACAGTCAATGATCTCAAAAACCTCCCTCGAAGGTATACGTGGATCTTGAACCAATGGAACAAGCCATTCAAGCTCGGGCTAGCTGTCGTTCAGGAGGAAGTGCACACCATCTTCAATTCCCTTTACTCTTCCCTCCATGTTCAGCTGGATACTATCAGAGACAATCTTGTGGAAAACACCAAAGCGGTTGGTGCCACCAATTCTACCTCTGCTCTTTCTGTCAATGTCTTAAAGAAGCTCGAAGCTACTCTTACCAGAACCGCAGAGGAAGTTAGAAGATTGAGGAAAGCGTTTGCTCCTGACCAAAGCAGAGCTGGACCTAGTGTTGCTGAGCATGAAGTGAACAAGCCGCCTCAGCAGTAAACCGCTTTTTCCTTGTAATTTTTTTTGGTAAGTTTGGACCGCACTTTCTTTGTATTTTCCTTTGTCCAACTTACTTCATTTTTGCTTTTTTTGTAACCTTGTAATTTTCCTTCATTCCTGTACTTGTAATCATCTTAGGAATTAATGGAAATTGCATCATGGTTCCAAAACCTTGTTCATATCAAACTGCTTGTTTGTAGAACAATGAAACCGCTTATGGTCTTAAACCTCATTCAAATATTTTTCAACTTAAAAAATTCACTCTTTTGAATTGATGTTTAAACATTCAGTTTAAACCGCACTTTGAACTTAAACTCATATTTTTAAGTGCACTGAATGCATTTCTATACTTTTCAAATTGTAAGTTTCTCAATCTTTCAAAAGTATAGAAACCTATAGCTTAAGCTAGTATGTGCATTAACTTGGGACATGACTTACCATGTTTATTCTTATGGACATGTTTTTACCAAGTATAATGTTTGCTTTTGCTGTAGTAGGTAATGGCATCAATCAAATAGGGAGAGATTGTTGGGTATGCAGGTTTTAACCCTCCTATTTTGTATTAGATTTGATTGATACCATAACCTCCTGTCTATTTTAAGGACTTTAGGACCCTATGTAATGAAGCTTAGACTTCAATTTTTTGGCTAAGTCCATTTTATAGAATAGGTTAAAATTAGGCTTGAAGACTGGCTCAAGAATCATTGGACCTAAGGATTGTAGTTCTGAGGTTTCAAAACCGCCTATCAAGGAACCGCTTGGCAGAACCGCTTGTAGCCTAACTGCCTTGTAATCCCCTATTTTGAAACCGCTTGTATCCCAATGTGCAAACCGTACACTTGGAAATCCTATTCTGGTAGAACCGCTTTCATGTCAAACCGCCTTTCTCCAGAACCGCTCCAATGATTGGCTACTTGAAGTGAACCTCATTGACCGTTGGAATCCACGTCAGCAATATCAAAAGTCAACTACCATATCTTGTCACGTGATTACTTTTCAGACAAGATGCGCAAGGATCTTAAAAAGGTGACGAGATGTCCTAACCACCTTGATTGCGGTGAGGTGCGATCGGCTTTACTGCATCAACAGTTCCAATGGACAAAAGTAGTTGCTGTGGACCAATGGGATTGTATCAAGGACTGTCCTTACAACTTCTTTATCCAACGGCTAGTTTCTTGATGCTTGGGTATAAATAACCCCAACCTTCATCATTTGAAGATTGCTTGAAAAACTTGAGAAATTGCTGTGTTCATCAGAAGTTGAAGCTACGCGAGAAATTCATAAGTCCTTTGAATCTTCATCTTCTTACTTCAAGAAATATTCCCCGGCCAAATCAAGCCTTAACACATTCAAAAATCATTGAGCTCTACATCTCTCAGATTTAAAGAGCCTTGATCTTGAACACACACACACACCTCACTTGTTTAAACACATAGTTTATTCATTTGAGATACACTGGTTATAGTCTAGGATTTGTTCTTCATAGAAAAGATTTTATTGTACTTTGTAATCTCTCAAATACTCAATATAAAATCTCTCTTAGAAATCCAAGACTAACCATCTTGGTAGTGGACGTAGATCGTTTATCGATTGAACCACTCCAAATATTGTGTTCTCACTTTCTGCATTTATATTTTCTTGTGCTTACTGATTATCTACTTATCTCTCTGTTTGATCTTTATTTAGATATCCATTATTGTGAAAAAGTGTTTGGAGTTAACATTGTCTAGACTTCACTTTTGCAAACTGCACTTTCAGTAAACCGCACTATCAAACCGCTTTGCAAAACCGCCTCTCTCAAAACCACTTTGTAACTTCATTATTCCGCTGTGCATTTTATAACTCTACTTGTAGTCTCTTACACACTACAAGCGGTTTTGTAAGTATAGAGGATTAGTTTTAAATCGAGGGCAAAAAATTTGTAACAGCTATTCACCCCCCCTCTAGCTGTATTTTCACCCTTGTTGCCACCTTTGGGACCAACAACTAGAATACCCTTAAAGCAACTATTCCAAAATGTATCTCAAAATAAAAAAGATCGACGCTCATTTAGCTAGTCATTAGATTTGAAATCATCCCTTAATGCTACTACATGAATCATTTATATCACGTTACATATTATTAGCTTCTCAATTAGGGGGGCTTGTGAGAGAGAACGAATGAATGTTGTCATGGGGTTATACTATATCATGGGCCCAAGCTCGACTAATAGGCTAGGCTCCAACAATGTATATTATCTATCGAGCCAAAAGTTGTACATATTTAGACTATGTTTGTTTATGAGTTTATTTTTATTCTAAAATTTGTGTCTCTCGGTCTTATATATAGGTTGTATTTTAACGTTAAAAATATCAAGTCATATATGGACAAAAGTTGGATTGATTTGGGTAACCGGATTTCAAATGAGTATATGTCTGGGATTGACAACTTCCTCGATTTTGCATTCTCAAAAAAGTCTCTTGGTGCTAAAGAAATATATTGTCCTTGTAAAAAATGCTCAAATCGTTACCAAAAAGACCGTGCAACCGTGAAATCACATTGTATTGAAGTGGGATTTCAAAAAGATTACAAGAATTGGACTAGGCATGGGGAAGAGTACATTTTGGCGTATAAGAATGATAATAATGATAGGACAACTGAAGATGGCATTGAAATTGAATTGGGCGTGCAAGATTGTATGAGGCGAATGGTACATGAAGGGATGGGTATGCCGGATAGTAACCAGACAGGAATTGAAGAAATCGTACAATCAGATGCAACCACCGCAAAGTTTCTTAGACTTTTGAGAGATGCTGATCAAGCCTTGTGGGAAGGGTGTGATAAGTTCATAGTACTCTCATTTATTGTAGAACTTATGCACTGGAAGGCTAATTATCGAGTGGCCGATAAGGGATTTACTTCTTTATTAAAAAAATTCATTAGGGCATTGCCTCAGTGAAATTACCCGATCTTTTCGCGCGCGGGCGGGGGGCGCGGAGAAGGCGGTTGTCTTTCGCGGAGGGGTTGGTGTCTGAGACCTCGCTTCATGGGAAGGAACAAAATGAGGAGTCGCCACGCGGTTTTTGTATTTTGAGCCCAAACGTTGAGAAACGGCTATTGTGAAAAGGTGTCGTTTTTATTGGTAGCAAAAACTTAGGAAAAGGCTTTGAAAACGGGGATCATTTTTATTGGAAGCAAAAACGAGTAAAAAGCTTTTAGTACCAGAGATTGTTAGGTTCGGAGGTCAAGTTACGTTTTGGGTAGAGTATTACGAGATCGCCCGAAACGCCTCGCATGACGAGTCTTTCTACCTTTCTCGAAATCGTGTGTGTGTGTGTGTGTGTGTGTGTCTTTTGAAATGGGGGCTTGAATGACAAGCTTAATCTTGGTTTGAATGACAAACGTTGATTAGGTGACTTTTGAAAAGACGAGCGTTTGAATGACAAACGTCGGTTTTGAGTTGAAAAGAGCGTTTGCGTGGCAAACGTCGATTTTGAGTTTGAAATGAGCGTTTGCGTGGCAAACGTCGATTTTGAGTTTGAAATGAGCGTTTGATGGCAAACGTCGATTTTGAGTTTGAAATGAGCGTTTGCGTGGCAAACGTCGATTTTGAACCGTGCGAGTCATTGTTAACGATTTTTACGGGAAAAATGCGTATTAAATGATTTTAAGTGTCAAATGGCGGCTTTGAGTTTGAAGATGAGCGTTCGGAGGCCGAACGTCATTTCGCGCGTTTTGAAAGAGAGTTCGACGGACGAACTCCGGTTTTGAACCGGGCATTACATTGTTAACGATTTTTACGGGAAAAATGCGTATTAAATGACATGCGATCAACGAATCGGGTTGCGACTCGGACTTTGAAAAGTAAATACTATCACGATCCAAACGGATCGGACTTTGTAAATGACAGTATTTAAAGTGCGGTATCAACGGAATCAAACGATCCGGAATCGTAAATGACGATCAACGAGGCCAAACGGCTCGGAATTGTAAATGACGATCAACGAGGCCAAACGGCTCGGAATTGTAAATGACGATCAACGGATCGATCGATCCGGAATGGTAAATGACATAAAAAGTAAACGGAACGGGGTCGGAACGCCGTTTTAACCCGTGATTACTTCTCTTACGGAAAGAGAAGAGGATCGAGGGGCTAAAACGTATCGGACCCCGTTAGACGGAGGCGTCTACATTTCGATAACGACGTTCGAAACGGTTATAGCGACTGGCGCGTAAACCGAGACGGAACGGGAGATTTAGAGAGAGGGAGTTATACCTATGGCTAGGGTCGACTCCTTTGGCTCGGGAGGTGTGTACGGGACACGGAAAGTGATTCGAAAGGTTGTTTCGAAGTTGTAAGGGGCGTATTTGACCGAAATACGAAGGTTTCACGCGAATCGAGACAGAACGGGAGCTCGGAAGGGGTGTAAACCAGTTTGGGCCGTGGGGTATGTGAAATTTTGGGGTAAAAATTCTGTCTTCTTGCCTTTGACAGCAACTTCTATTTATAGGTGAAATTTGCAGTAGGAGTCCGGACGGACTTGGCCTGAATCCAGGGGGTTTTGTGGTATTTTGAGAATTTGAAGGACTTGCTGGCAATTTCAGAAAATGTGCACAGTGAGTCCGGTCGGACTTGGCTTGCAAACCAGGG
The DNA here is from genome assembly GCA_022495995.1 of Adenophora triphylla var. japonica. Classification (NCBI taxonomy): domain Eukaryota; kingdom Viridiplantae; phylum Streptophyta; class Magnoliopsida; order Asterales; family Campanulaceae; genus Adenophora; species Adenophora triphylla. The sequence continues at coordinate 176,503 of JAFEMH010003850.1, forward strand.
GTATTTTGGTCTTTTCAGCTTGATTTGTGATTGAAAGGTGACGAGAGGGCTGTGGCATGCTGGACACGTGTCCAGTGACTCACCCTTTGCATGGGAGTTCGTCCCCCGGTCCCGGTTTTGTCCGTTTTTTAAAATAACAGTCCGGGAAATGTCCGAAACGCCCCCAGAAAGTGTCGGAAAATGCATTTTTCAGGGAAAGCCGTGCTTTTACGTGTGATGACACGTGTCAAGTACGGTTCGACGTCGGGATGCACGGGGCAGTCCCGGGGCGTCTCGTTGGCACATCAACGGGGAGTTTAACGAGTTCCGGTTAACCTGGAGCGGGCCAGTTAACGGATTTCGGTTAACTTTCTGACGGATTTGGACGATCCGGATTTGGGTACTTACACTCAGTCAGCAAAAGTGCCAAGTTCCTATCGTGAGGCGTACAAGATGACTGCAGATTTGGGTTTCAGTTATAAAACATGGGACGCGTGCATTAATCATTGTATTTTGTTTCGAAATGAAACTGAAAAACTTACTAAATGTGAAATTTGTGGGGCCTCTAGATATAAGCAACAAGAAGAAGGAGATAGCGGTGAAGGTGCGGAAACAAGTGGCAAGAATAAACTTCCCAAGCAGGTAGCGATGAAGAAAGTATAGTATTTTCCCTTAAAGCCAAGGTTGCAAAGGTTGTATTGGTCATCTAAGACCGCGACACTCATGAGATGGCATGCCGAGAAAAGAATAGACGATGGTGTGCTGAGGCATCCTGCAGACTCTCGTGCGTGGAAGGGATTCGATGAACGTTATCCATTATTTTCAAGTGAAATTCGGAATGTTAGATTGGGATTAGCATCTGACGGATTTAATCCTTTCAGAACAATGACTATATCTCACAATACTTGGCCGGTTGTGCTTATGCCATACAATCTTCCACCTTGGTTATGCATGAAACAGCCATATTTTTTCTTGTCGGTGCTTACTCAAGGCCCAAAAGGGCTGGGCAACAAGATAGATGTGTATCTCCAACCGTTAATTGATGAGTTTAAGTAATTGTGGGAAGATGGTATATCAACTTATGATGCATCAAGGAACGAGTTGTTTACTTTACGAGCTTCACTATTATGGACAATAAATGACTTTCCTGCATATGCAATATTGTCTGGATGGAGCACTAAAGGTGAATATGCTTGCCCTTATTGCAATGTGAGACCTCAAGCACGATGGTTGGATAATGGTGGCAAGTATTGTTATATTGGTCATCGATGCTTCTTGCCTAGGAGTCATGCTTTTCGTAAGGATAAAAGCTCTTTTGATGGTACTCATGAAGTGAGAGATAAGCCCAAGTTATTGTTTGGAACAAAATTGCTTAAACAAGTTGAAATTATGGAAACAGAGTATAAAATAGAAAATGTTATTAAAAAGAGGAAAAGAGAAGAGGTGAGAAGCAACAAGCCAAGTTGGAGAAGAGAAAGGTTCCTAAGTTGTGTCACAATTGGAAAAAGAGGAGTATCTTCTTTGAGTTGTCATATTGGGCAAATAATCATGTTCGTCATAATCCTGATGTTATGCACATTGAAATCGCTGTAAATAGGTCATTAGACGACTCGTCCCCCTTTGGGGACGAGGGTATCAGAGTGGGGTGAAAATGGGACGACTCGTGCTCTAATGACGACTCGTCTCGTAACTAGTTATTTATGACGGTTCCCACCATCCGCCGTATATAAGTATAATGGACGACTCATCCCCAAAGGGGGACGAGGGTATCAGAGTGGGGTGAAAATGGGACAATTCGTGCTCTCTTGGACGACTCGTCTCATAACTAATTATTTACGGCGGTTCCCACCATCCGTCGTATATAAGTATAATGAACGACTCGTCCCCAAAGGGGGACAAGGGTATCAGAGTGGGGTGAAAATGGGACGATTCGTGCTCTCTTGGACGACTCGTCTATTATATACGACGGATCTACACCGCCGTATATAAATTTTCATTATATACGGCGGTTATCTACCGCCGTATAAAGCTTCCTCAAATACGCTTTTTATACATACGGTGTATTTGTATTTCATTATATACGGCAGTCCATAAGCCGCCGTATTTGTACTCGATTATATACGACGGTTTTATATCCGCCGTATATAGTATTTACGGCGGGATATCCGCTGTAAATACTATATACGGCGATACTTTATACGGTGCACTATATACGGCGGATAGTCCGCCGTATATGATATATACGGCGGCTCGCGTACTATATACGGCGGTTAAAATCCGCCGTATATAAGCCTGTTTCCTGTAGTGATATTTTAGTGAAGTCAGCAAAAGATTCATTTGAATATTGCTTAGTTTGCTCGAGATCCCTTCTAGTGGGGTTGTAACACCTGACTCAATTGCATATCATATTATGCATTGCATTATTTTTATGATTTATTTTGTTTCACATATTAGTGACTTATTTAATCTATTAAAATATGTTAGTAAATTTATTTGAGTTAGTTAATGAGTAAATGAAATAAATAGGAGTTAATTAGTTGATTTAGTATTTATCGGAATTTAAATAAAAATATGTGAAAAATTATAAGGAGCTAAAGTGTTAAAGTGGAAACTTTAGGGATTTAATTGCAATAGATCAATTCTTGGAGGAGCCTATGCGAAATTATCACTTATATAAACATATTGATACTTTAATTTGAAGTCGGTGTATACGAATCAAAATCAGAGAGTTCTTCATCCTCTGTCCCATTCTACTCCCATTCTATTGTGGTTTTCTAACCCTAGTTTCTTCACCACTTTCAATATTTCAATATAAGCTTCCTTTCTTCAATTCGACTGCACCATCGAACTCAGGAAGTCGAGTAGATCATTTATACCCGATTAGATTTAAATTTCTTTCGTATAATTTCGATAGTAGATAAGTTACTATCCCCTTTTTAATTATAATAATGCTCATACATATTATATATGATGGAATTTTTTTCTCAAATAATCTCGTTTTACTTTTTTATTTACTTAAATGACTCACTGTTCAAACTATTGCCCACAATGACCATTTATTTGAAACTCGCTACACCGTGTAGCGAGTTTGACTAGGGTTGGTCAAAACTCGCTACACCGTGTAGCGAGTTTATGTTAATTAAGTTTGACCGGCGGGAAATTAATTAGGGCATTTAATTAACATAAACTCGCTACACGGTGTAGCGAGATTTGACCAAAGTCAAACTCGCTACACGGTGTAGCGAGTTATGTAATTTCAAATTCCCTACAAAACCCTCTCCGTCAGTCCCAACAAAATAAACCCTTCTCTTCCTTTCTCAGTCCATTTCTCCCTTTTCTTTCTTTCTTTCTTTCTTAGTCCATTTCTCATCTATCTCTCTCAAATCTAATTCATCTTTCTCAATCCAAAATTTATAACTATCAAAATGGATCCATCAAAACCCCGCTGGTATCTTGGACGACAACCTCTTCCTGGTAATCCCAGTCAAACCTCCAATCGTCAATCTAATCTCTCTCAACTTTTATGAGAGTTTGAATCTCCACCGCCTCAAATCGAACGAGAGAGAGAATCTCCACTGCCTCATATCATACCTGGTCCCGCTGGTGAAGCACAGGCCGCCATGCGTCGGCATCGCACCGGAAAAGCTCATGTCTCTCAGGGACCCCCCACTCAGTCGACCCAAGAGGCCATACGTAAAAAGCTTGAAGAGCCGGTGGAGGATGATGATTTCCAGGGCAAAGCTTGGCTTTCCGCAATGGACTATCTCACTGCAGAGGGTACTTATTATCCATTGAGAATGATCAAGGAGAATTGCCAAAAATATGAGAGGGTGGAACAGGTATATTATTTTATATTAATATAGTTAAGGTTGAAATTTACAAATAATTGATCATTATATTTTTGTTTTATTAGGTTGTTGTGGTTGTGAAGGAGTTCACACCAAGTGATCATGGCTCTGTGCATTTGGTTTTGAAGGATCCTACTGATACCATTGATGCTTACATTGCTGACAAAGTGATGAGGGATAGTGAGGGCGGAAGTGACATAGGTGTTGGTGCTGTTCTTATACTTACTCAGGTATGAAATATTTTCCTTAACATTACACTCCCTAAGGTTATATTCCTTAACATTTTGTTCTAAATGTTTTGTTTTGTTGATCTATTAGGCTGTTGTTTGGGCCCCCTCACGCTAAAAAAAAATACTTAACATTGTTACTTCCAATGTTTCTAAGGTGTTTCCCAAGGATTGTTAATTTGTGTTATTGGACATGTAATATTTGAATTTCTGTCGGATTTAATATGTTCTGAATTTATGTAATATTTTTCTATGTGATCGGGATGTGATCACTGAATATTTTGGATTTAATGTAATATTTCCTATGTGGCCGGGATGTGGCCACTAACTTGACAATATTTTTGTTTTTTGTGATGTTATTTTAGATTTTTTAAAATTATTTTGTACAGTTTGTGTTTGGTTTTGTTGCAATTATTCATGACATATTTTTTTAACACATCCAAAAAAAAAATAATTTGAAAGAAAAACTTTATTCAGCAACATGTCATCATTTGTTTTAAAACATGAAAAAAAAATATTTAAAAAAAAATTCAGCCACATGTCATTAATTTTTTAACACATGTAAATTTTTTTTTTGTTAGTACGAAGCTATTTGAGCAACAATTTGAAGCTAATTTAATTGTCCAAATTAAAATTTAAAAGTTGCTATTGTTACACCATTATATGTACTTCAAGTAACAATTTTTAGATATTCATTATGATATCTAAATTAACCTATAATTATTGCTCAAAATACCTTCGCGAACGAAATTTTTTTTTGATGTTACTACGAAGCTATTTTGAGCAAGAATTTGAAGCTGATTTAATTGTCAAAATTCAAATTTAAAAGTTGTTATTGTTACACCATTATGTGTACTTCAAGTAACAATTTTTAGATATTCATTATGATACATAAATTATGCTATATTTATTGCTCAAAATACCTTCGCGAATGAAAAAAAAAAGAAATAAGAAATGTTGAAACTTAGTGGGGGTCAATCTGTGGCTTTAACTCGCTACACTGTGTAGCGAGTTTCATTGTGGTTGAAATCGCTACACGGTGTAGCGATTTTAATTGTACTTTAGTCAAACTCGCTACTTCGTGTAGCGAGTTTAGGTCAGAAAAAGCACTTTTCAGCTACCAATGTCAGTTTTCAAAACCCGTGAATAAATGATTGACGTGTTACCACTTTCTCTCAGCTTTCTTGTCTCTTTCTCTCAACTTTCTTTCTTTCTTTCTTTCTTTCTTTCTTTCTCAGCTTTCTCTCTTTCTCTCAATCATCTTTCTCTCAATAATCTTTCTTCAAAATATTTTTTTTTTACATTATTTAATTTCATCAAAATTGTTGAAGATCAAGAATCAAGGTAAATTAACATCATCTTAATCATTGTTTTTACTTGTGTTTAGATATAAAATTTAATCATTTAATTGTATTTTATTATATTGTAGATATAAATGTTAGAGTTTTGTTATGTAGGTTTTAACACTTTGATTTCGTAATGTAGGGTTAAAGATGAACGGGGGTCCAATCATTTTTATGTATTATTGGGGAGGTGATGATGAACAACCGTTTGATGGTCCTCATTTCAAGAAAGGGCCAAAATGTGCAATAAGGGGTAATTGCCGATGGAAATACAATGACTTGATTGATGAGTTATATAAAAAGGCGAACTTAGATCGGTCTCAATTTGATTTGAAAGTCATTTACAGATGTCCTCATTCTTTTGATAGCGGGATTGGTGAGTACTTTCCTTTCCGTATTGAAGATGATGCGTGTATGGATGTAATGTTCGATCAGTTTGCTAAATTTGAGGGGATTGGAAATTTGCAGCTGTATGTGGTTGTAAAATTAATTGAAAATCGACCCAATCCAGAGTTTGAAACACATCACACAGAGAGTACTTTCAGGTTTTCTCCAACATGTAACCGTGATGATGGGGTTGGTCCAAGTTCCTAAACTCTTGTATCAACTCAAACACCAAATTATGATGATGGGCCATTTGGGCATAATTATCATGTTAATGATGATGATTGGGCATTTCGGCATAATGATCATGTTAATGATGATTATGATGTTGACTATGAAGAAGAGGAAGTACACACTGATGTAGATGCAATGCTAGAGGATGATGATGATGATGAATATGAGGAGGGTGGTAGTGATTCTGATGTCGATTTGGGAGCCGGTGATGATGGGCCGATTGATGATGATGTGGAAGCAGCTCTTGTTCACTATGAAGTGCCGAAAAATCGAAGATATGAGAGAGGGAATTATCCCTTTTACAGTGATATTGGTACATCTGCTCGACAAGAACAAGGCTTGATTGATTACCACCATGCACATAGTTTTCCAGTTTGGGACCCAGAAAAACAGGCGATTGCTAAAGGGATACGCTTTCCTAGCAAGAACGAGGCACAATTTGATATAAAAAGGTTCCATATTCACAACAATCGCAGGTTCAGGGTAAGAAAGAGCACACCGAACACATGGGTAATTGAGTGTCTATTGAAAAATTATCCATGTAATTTTTATGTTCGTGTGAGTAGGAAGAAGTTTGGCTATTGGGAAGTGACCAAGTATAAGGCTCCTCACTGCTGCTTATATTCTGGAGCAAGTCAAGATCACCCCAATCTGGATGCCAAGTTTATCGGGCGGGAAGTCGTTGGTGTTATTAAGGCTGATTCAGATGTCAAGGTTGGAGTCATTATTGCACACATCTCTAGTAGGTTCAACAAGGTAATTACTTACAAGAAGGCATGGTGTGGAAAGCAGAAGGGCATTGCAGAGGTTTTTGGAGATTGGGAAGAATCTTATAAGAGGTTACCCCGCATCCTAGCAGCCATTCAAAAATACAACCCGAGGACAATTGTTGAGTACTCTACACCTCCTCCTCCTGTCGGTGAGGCCTCCATGTTTCGATAGGTATTCTGGGCATTTGGACCTTGCATTGAAGCTTTCTCTCATTGTCGGCCAGTCATTTCTGTGGATAGAACATTTATGCATGGTAGATATAAAGGGGTAATACTGATTGCCATGGGTGTTGATGCCCAGGATAGTATACTTCCGCTTGCATTTGCCGTTGTTGAAAAGGAGGACTGGCCGAACTGGCTTTGGTTCTTATACCTGGTTTGCAAGCATATTATCAAGAGTCGTGAAGTATGCTTGATATTTGACAGTCATTGGGGCATTCAAGGCGCAGGCGAAGATACGTGGTGGCCAAACATGCATCATCGATATTGCTTGAGACATATGCGAGCAAATTTCTTGGAAAAGCATAAAGGGGAAGGGTTGAAGTATCTGTTTTGGAGAGCGGGTAGAGCAACTCAAGATAGAAAATTGAAATCTATCTTAGAGAGTATCCGTGGAATTAACCCCGAGGCAATTGCATGGTTTCAGCATTTGGATGCCAGAAAATGGACATTGGCACACGATGGTGGTTACAGGTATGGCATCATGACTACCAACATGTCTGAGGTTTTCAATGGTGTGATGAAGGGAGCTCGTGGGATGCCAATCACAGCAATTGTTGAAACTGCCTTCTACCGTTGTGTGGAGTACTTTCAAGTAAGGCATGTATTTTCAATCAATGCCTTAGGAGGTAATCCTGATAACCCTAACATCAATCCCCGACACCAATTCAGCCAGAAAGTCAATTATCACTACTTGAAGAAGACCACAAAAGCAGCAACACATCACGTCAGGAGGTTCAACAATCACGAAATGGGGGTGTATCAAGTGACAACCGCACGTCAGGGGAAGGGTCTGCCTGGGCACTCCCAATCCCACCCCCCAGCCACCCCCACTCCCACTCCCTCCGGCACCCGGAGTCCCAGTCCCCCCGAAACCCCCGCTCCAACTCCCCCACTGTGGCTGTGACTGTGACTGTGACAGCCATTCATAATACAGCTCGGTGCAGTGCAACGCTTGAGCCTCTTGCTGGGGCTCGGGCTCGGGCTCATCATGCAAGTCCATTTCGGGTGGTGGTTCTGCCTGTTCACGACGTCTAACCCGACGTTGTCGAGGTGGTTGTACCCCCGGTACGCGATCTACCGGTGGGGAGGTGCGGCGGCTGAAGGCGATGGAGCTCCCTCACTCCCGTGAACCCGTGTGTAATTCTCGTCCGCATTGAAGCTTGCAGGAATGCTCCTCCGCCTCATTGTCGACATGCAAGCGGCGAAAGGGTGCACTGTTTTCATATCAAAATATATATATAAGTAAATAATTGATGTTTTGTTAAAAATAAAAAAGAAAAAAACTAGAATTAAAAACTTGAAAAATGTAAAAACTTACCATAAACTCTAAGGCGGGCGGACGGCGGTAACCATCCCCTCTATTTGAGTGAGGTCTTTGCACAAACTTACACATTATGTCCCGATACCAAACCATATATGGATCGGTGTAAGTCATATCGTGGAAGCCGTACTCCCTGGTGACCAAATTTTCGTGCCGCTGGTCCCATCGTGCAATAAGTGGGCGATTCCGGTCACTCCATCTCACCGACCTGTTTCCCCGCCGATCAGAACGGTGCAACTCCAGGTCAGTGTCACACGGTGGTGGGACAAACTGCCTCAGCCCAAACTGCCTCATAACGCGATCAGGCAGATGCCACTCGACCCTCTCAAAGCATATGAGAGGGACCTTCGCCAACCATATGTCCTCACCCTGAATGCAGTAGGGCGGAGCGTATCTCCCCTCATAAGGCTTCTAGTCCACGTGAGCCTCGTTTAGCCGGGCCAGCTGATCCCGATAGCCTCGCAGGCTATGTGCAGTAACCTCTCTCAGATCCAGTGATGCCTGGGTCCAGCTGAAATTTCATAAACAGAATAATTATAAGATTTAGTTAAAAAAAAACATTAAGAAAAGCGAAAATAACATATGATATATGTATACCTGCATCCGAGGGGCATGAGCATGAAGTTCTGCTCTCTGAATCGATAACGGATCTGCGGCCTCACACATCTCAACCGCTCCCAAGCCCAAATCTATATCAAATAAATGTATATCAAATACTATAAATAATGCCGCTAATTTGAAATAAAACTAAAAAACAACAACGTAATGAACATTAAAATGAAATAAACATACCTGTAGAACATTGAGATATCCTCCGCACTGTTTCGTCTCAGGGTGAGTCTCACTACACAACTCTCGATATAAGAAAGCGAGGGCAACACTCCCCCAACTGTACTGGCTGACCCTAGAAACATCCCTAAGCAGAGGGAGATAACATAGCTTAACCTTGTTGTTCGTACGATCAGGCATGATCGTAGAACCCAAGGCAAGCAAGATATACGCCCGTACGTACTGATCCACAATCTCTGGAGCAGTATCCTCATCGAGGTCTCTAAAGTGTGGGAAATGCAACGTAATCCACCTAAGCTTAAGACTGCTCCCATCTATATCTCCGTCACCAGGGACAACCCCTAAATACTGCAGACATTCAGCCCGCCAGTCTATATTTCTTTGGAAACCCGGCATCGATATAGCATCCCCATCAATCGGCAACCCGCATATCATGCCGATATCCTCTAAGGTGATCGTCATCTCACCAACCGGGAGATGGAACGTATGGGTCTCTGGACGCCATCTCTCGATCAAAGCCTCCAGCAATGCAAAATCATACTGTATCCTACCTATATAGTGTACTCCGGTAAAACCGCACTCCGCCAGTCTCAACAATATAACAGGAGCTAATTCGCCTGGCAAGGCGGCACCATGACGAAAATGGAGGGGACTAGAAACCTGCCACCTGGCCCAAATATACCTAGCCCTATGCTCCGCATGCCGGGTCAGAACAGAGGCATCGATAGGCCCGGGATCGATGAAAGCTTCCATCTATTTATTTCAATATCAAGGTTGGTTATTGTTCTACGAGGCAAGGAAATAAATAAGAGAATACAAAAGTGTAATTACTAGTACGTGGCATTGTAATCCAAAGTTATCCCACACTTCCAAGAAGTGCCTGTGGGGAAGTTCTTGGTTTCCAGCCTATATACTAAGTAATACTTCAAAAGTAATCCTCATGCGATTTTGAAAAATAGGATGCAGTTTTTTTTTATAAAAAAAGTTTGAACAATAAATCATATTTTAAGGGTTTGGGGTAGACCTATCTGATTTAGGGTTTAGGGTTTGGGGTATAAGTATATGAGATTTGGGATGTTGTTATATGTATATTAATTCCTATTCTATTTTTCTATCTCACTAATAATTTCTATCCTATTATTTATACTTACAACAACATCTTAGTCCTATTTTTCTATCTCACTAATAATTCCCATTATTTATACTTACAACAACATCTTAGTCCTATTTTTCAATTTCAAAATGGGACTGAGGGCTACAAATTTTACAAATGTACAAATTTGTAAAAATTTTATCTTCTTACAATCCAATATTTCAATCCTAATTTATACTTACAACATATCAAAAATATATATACTTCTTCATTATTTTTTTCAATTTTTATTTATCTTCTTACTAACAGTGACTTTAAGAAATTTATAAAATTTGGAATTTAAATTTTTTTGAATTTAAATTATGTGTAGGGTATGGCATAATCAATACAAATATTATGACTTTCATTTTTGTAATACAAGTTAATATTTCAACAACAAATCAAACAATAAAATGGGAATAACAATATTTTCAACCAAAAAAAAAAATCCTAAATTGCAATGTCATAAAAAAAATCAAAAAATTTCGGAATTAAATACAAATTAGTCACATATTTGAATACAAATTAGTCACATATTCGGAATTAAATACAAATTAGTCACATATTCGGAATTAAAAATCAAAAAATTTTTACAATGTCATAAAAAAAATCATAAATTATAAGTAAATAAATAAAAAACTCAAAGCTAAAATTCAACATAATATAGAAATTTAAACTTACAATTAGGAAAAAGGTTGAATTTACTTGGCAAAATCAAGGCTTTGTTCTTCTTCTTCCTTTCCTTCCTGCGGCGGCTATGGAGGAGTTGTAAGTTTTTTTTGATTTTGTTTGGTTGAAGGCATGAACTGAGAAGGGAAAGGGTTTAATTAAAACTCGCTACACGGTGTAACGAGTTTGACCGAAAAATCGCTACACGGTGTAGCGAGTTTTAATTAATTAAATGCCCTAATTAATCTCCCAACGGTCAAACTTAATTACCCTAAACTCGCTACACGGTGTAGAGAGTTTTGACTAGACCTAAGTCAAACTCGCTACACGGTGTAGCGATTTTCAATATAAGGGACAATCTGGGCAATAGTTTGAACAGTGAGTCATTTTGGTAAATAAAAAAGTAAAAAAGGATTATTTGAGAAAAAATTCATATATGATGCTTTTACTGCAAAATATGGAATTGTAGATAATCATAATATTGTTTATATTTTTTGTTAGTATAAAATTGAATTGACCCAAATAATGGTTATTATTGTTAGAAATAGTAATTTTGGGGCGTTGCAGTAGCGATACCAAATTTAATAATTTTGACCCAAAATTTGTAAAAGACTAAACAAGATTATTTAGGGTGTAATAAAATTATCCGAGTCGTAAAATAAATTCCTGTGATAAATCAGGAGCTATAAAAATATTAATAGAAATGACGTAAAATATTTACTAGCACAATAGGTGACTTATGATACAATATAACTGTGACTAGGTACGATATGACCTGCGCTATTAGTAAATTTGGAGTATAATACTTATATACCCGAATATATTATGGTGGATACATTATGTAACTTGGTGTTGACTAGTACTCGCATATATTGCGTAAAATGTGATTGTGGAACAAGTGCTTACATTGTTGGTTTATAAAAGGTACACTACTTTGCGGCCTAATGTGATATGGTTTCGTCAAGTAAATACCACCTTGTACATTGTATTTGAGTCCAACTGGCATATGTGCTTCGGGGGTATGATGACGTAAGATTATTACCGGGGCTGGGGCTACCTAATAACTGTAAGCCATCATATATGTGGATGTACCTCCTACTACTGGCCATGGTAGGGGAATAGCTCCCACTGTTGCATCAATAGGTATAACTTTGGCTATCTATATATCGGGCGATTACATGTTGTAGGTGTAAGTACCCCAATCTGGATCACCCCCTTTCAAACACACGGGAAACACCGCAGACTCATCAACGTAGTCTCGGAGACCTCTCTCACTCAAAACCCTCTCAAAACCCTCTCAAACCCCCAACCAAACCAAGGGAGGAGCCTTCCTGGGATAAAAAGGGACAAAAGGACCTTTTGGGAATTTTCAGGAAATTGGGAAAGCAATATTGATCCGTACGGACCTCTTTGCTGTCATAATTACTGAATCCCCTTAAAGTCCACAATATTCCCTCAAATCCCGGAAGAAATGATTACCCAAATGCATGGTTGGTCCGTACGGACCTCTTTGCATGCTGAGTTGGTCCGTACGGACCTTCTTGCATGGGGGACATCATCATTCCAGAATATTCACCATCATTGCAGATTCCCTCAAATCGAGGAAATCCAAAATTCTGGATAACCAAGAAGGTCCGTACGGACCTCTTTGCTCCGAAATTTTACTATAAATAGAGGGCTCCCCCTCCTCATTTTCACACACCTCCCTCTTCTCTCTTCCTCCCTTAGCCTTCGGCTCCCCTCTAAGTCCTCTTGAGGCACTCCCGGCCCCTTTCGGATCCTTCCGAGGCCTTCCGAGCTCCCTTGTGGTGCTCCGAAGCCTCCCCGAGCGCTCCCGAGACGCTCCCGCGCTGCCCCGAGGCACTCTCGAGGTACTCGAGGCCCCTCGTGGTACTCAGAGGCCTTGCACGGTCTTTCCACGGTGTCCGGCTCTTTTCCCGAGTCAAACCGACGATCCCAAACCACGCCGAAACTCTGCCCGAGTGACTCCTGCCACCACAACGCACGCCGAACCTCTCGCCCGAGTGATCCCGACGATCCCCACGCACGCCGAACCTGCGCCGAACGCAGCCTACAACCTCAACTCACGCCGAAACTCGTCCGCGGACAACCGGTCCCTCCCGAAGCAATCCCGATCCGTGCAGGAACGCTACTCCGACCTCAAACACCATTCCCCAGCGGAAGACAGACACGAACCAACATTGGTAAGGCTTCCTTCCTATACTATTTCAATACATTTCCATACATAGCATACAATGTAGACATCCGATACAGCATGCATTTTTAAAAAGCACACACACACACAACATTTAAAGGATATTAGGGGTATCCGAAAGACTCGTTTTACGAGGCTACTCGGGTGAGCTCTAATATTCTAATATTCTCTTCCCGGGGAGTCATCTGACCTCCGAACTCAAAATCTCATCACACAAAAAACAGTTTAAAATTATCTTTAAACTGATGCCCTTTTTCAATGTTTTGGGCTTAATAAAAACGGCGTGGCGACTCTACAAATGCGAAAACAAACGGCGAGACACCTCCAACCTGAAAATGCTGCAAAGCGGGGAAAAAATGCCAGATGCCGGGGCCGCGAGGCCTGCTCGGATCCGGGTAATTTCAGTAGGGAATAGAGTACACTCGATTTGATATCAGATACCAGATCACTGTTGTACTGCATAAGAAGCATTCAGATTGATATGTGTACTGCGACATCAACATAGACATCAGCAACAACAGTTCTGAAATGATATGGAGAAATAAGGTTGGTAAACACGATCGAAGGGAGAACCTCGATCACGTATCCTTTGTTATGTGTTTACTTCAGCATTATGTGATGCATGATGAGTGGAATAACCTCTCATTTATGTTCTACCTGCTAATTGATGATAGCATTACTTATTAAGAATGCTCTGATTTTGTTATTATGTTACTTTATACATAATATCATGTCATGTAGTTGCATTAGTAAATTACTGGGTTTCGACTCACCACGTTTCCTTGTTTAATTGTTTTCCTTAGATCCCAAGCGGCTATATGATAAGCCATAATGAGGTACAATTTAGCGAGATCTAATAGCAGGTTGTTGCAATCATGGGTAGTTGCTCTACGGAGCTCTTATATGTCCATGTTTGTGAGGACGATGGTTTTATTGAGTTATTTAAACTCTATATTTTGTTAGCATAGTTTCTGTAATGTAGTGTTTGTTATTCTTTTGGTGCCAACACGTATTGCTAGGCCTGGGTAGAGTTATGTATAACTTTAGTTTATCTTGTGCAGTAGTTGAGCCAATTAGCCTAATGGTGGTTATTATTATGTTGTCAAACTAGTATAGCTCGTGTGTTATACAAGTTTATGGGATTAAGTTGATTTTATAGTATGGTTCACGCACCTGGTTTGTGGTTTCATATTGGACCTCGGAACTCGGGTCGCATCAGTTGGTATCGGGTCTTTAGTTAGCTATCAGTCTGGATAGGATCTATGGCTTATGTGGGTTTGTTTATGGATGTGATTTACGTTAAGTGTTTACTTTTCGGTATCTTATGGTGGAGATGAGATATATAAGATTAATATTGATAGTGATAGACTAAGTGGGGTTATAAGTTTTATAAATGTTGTGAGTGGGAGTTCTTATAGAACTGAACTTATCTTTGCCTTATGAGATAGAGATATATTCTTTGATGGGAGTCTAACTACTTCTTGGCTACTGATGTAAATAAGAAATCTGATATACTTGGGGTGATTTTCCCCTAAAAGTTGAGTAAGTGGTGTTAATCATATGAGATGTTGATGTGATACTTGGCATGCACTAGCTCTATACGTATCATGAAGGTGTTGATTGCCATCGAAAGGTGGTACGTTTATATATATGTCATGTGTGCCTCATTTTGCATTTAACTTGATAGGTTTAAGGGGGCATTCGTGTTATTCCTGTATTGGAAGACTAGAAATTATTATAACAAGGACATGTCTGGTATTTAGCCTGTGTTGTTGACAAGAGTATGTCTATAGAAAAATTTAAGGATACCCAATGTTTGTGAATTTGAAAATGTATTTATCATTAAGTATTGAGGCTTTGAGTTATACATTTAGTTGATACAAACCCTGATATCTAAATCATTATATAGATGACACCAATTGAGCTAAAGGAGTTGATGTTCAACTTGAGGAATTATTTGATAGATGATTTATTAAGCTTAACGAATCTCTATGAAGATAAACCGGTACTGGTTATAGAGAAGAAAGGTGGTACTCTGTGGTTGTGTATTAATTATAGAAAATTAAATGAGGTAAATGTGAAGAATAAATATTTGTTAAGCTATGTTACAGCTATTGATGACTTGTATGATTAGTTTCACAAATTAGTGATATATTCATGGTTTGATTTGAGAAAGTTTATCATCAATGAATATCTGATCTAAGGATATATCGAGGACAACTTCTCGTACCAAGTATATACATTATGAATTTGTGGTTATGCCATTTCGACTAGCAAATGTTTTAGGAGTATTCATGTTTAGATGAACCATAACTTTAGTCAATGTGTGTTGGTATACTATGAGTCAAAGGTCAAATATGAACAACATGGCAGAAGCTTCGAGAGGTTATTTGTGAATATCAATAAGTGTGTATTCTTATTAGAGGATAAATCATTTTGACTTTGAAATGTAAGATACTTTAGGATGATTACACCATATATGTTGACTTAGTTATGTGACCCATACAAATGAGACATTGATGTGATGCTTGGAAATCATTGACATTATATGGATTATGAATCTGTTGATAGCCATCGAGAGGTAAGTTTGCTTATGCCGCTTATGACTAATTTTGCATTTTGATGTTGATTGATCTATGTGAGTTTGCAACTATATTTTCTTCTGAGGAAATCATGCTACCAGATCGGGAACTTGAGGTATGCGTTGAGTTATTATCAAGTACAACACCAATATTTAAAGTGGTGTACAGATGGCATAAATTGAATTATTAATGTCATCTTGTTGCACTATAAGTCATAGGTTAAGGAGGAACAATATCTTAGAATTGTGCTAAATGTATTTCGAGGAAACAATTGTTTGTGAATATCAATATGTGTACCTCTTGTAGAAGAAATATAATTCTTAGGTCATGTTGTTTCAGTATCAGGCATTGTTGTGGATCCTTTGAAAGTGGAAAACGTGGTAGGTTGGAAATGGCCAACAACAGTAGCGTAGAAATATATCTTTTGTACGGGGTGACAAATATGAAGCCAGTTTTCAAGAATTGAAACAACCGCTGACAAAAACTTCAGTATTAATATTACCTAGAGAATCGGATTGTGTATTCATGCAAAACGTTAAAGTTGTTGCGTGCTTCATGGAAATTGATTCTTGATGAATATAATTATTTTACCCATTACTTGGAATTTGTTGAGATTTTATTTGTATTGCATTAGTGGATAACCTGTCTGAATGGGGACAAGTTTGAGGTCTTTATAGACCACGAGAGTTGAGGGATTTATTTTCTCAGAAATAGCTAAGCATGAGATAATGTAGATGAATTGAAAAACTGAAAGATCATGATTGACTATTTTATATAATCCATAAATAGTAAACTTATTAGCAGATGCACTGGATATAAAAACTTGTATCTATTGTTTGATGATAGGTGATGGAGAGATGCTAGATGATTTGAAAGTTGGATTCATGTGAATCGAGACATAAGTTATTGATGGATATGTTTACATATCCAATTTATGCGTTCTAAATTCTATTCATTGCAAAATTCCCGAGTAAAATGGTAGTTTAATTGCTTTGTTAGTGTTGTTTTATTTTTAGGTTGAAAAGGTGGAAAATTGGTGGTTTAAAGTGAAGAAAAGATGAAAATATGGAGCGGAGCAAACTTTGAGGGCTTTAGGATCATTTTGGTGCTACAAGGACTTGTGGGGAATTTCCATGAGGGCTTTTAAGGAAAAAATGGGCCAAGTTAAAAAGAAGTAAAAGAAAATTCAGTGACCAATGTGTAGTGATCCAAATTGCAGTGACCAAATTGCAGGGACTAAAATGGAAATGAAGAAGAAATCATGTTTGGCAGAAGAGTTAGAGCGGTCGCTCCAAGGTGTTTGGCGACCGCACCAAGTTCTTCCCCAGCGCTGTTGACCTCCTTTGACCAGATTTGACCAGCTTTGACCAGCGTTGACCAGGCCATATTTTCCAGCCGGATTGAAGTCAATGTTGGGCCTCCTTATTTATTTCTTTTGGGCTTTAATTCATTTACTAGGGCCTAATCAGATTTGTTCCAATTAGTATATATAGAAGAGTGCGATTATTTTAGGATTAAGTTTTATTTTGTGGAAAAAAGGGAGGCTACTCCCCTTTTGGGGAGATCTTGATTTTCTTCATCTTTTTGTAAGTTTTTTTTTTTTTTTAGTATTTTATTTTCTATCTTTATGTTTATGTGTAGCCAAGTTCTTAATTCATGGGTTTGATGTAGATTTAGTGATTTAATCCATGCTAGTCTAATTTATCTTTTCATATTTGGTAAATTTCTAGATCTCCAAAGATGTTCATAAAGTTTCTATCTTTAGCAACTTTTCACCATTGAATTGGGATTTGTTGCTTGGTATATCTTTGTTGATTAAATTGATTTGCCACCGTGATAGAAAGCAAATTAATTTAGGTTCTTGTGTTCATTTATATATTTGCCTTCTTGGTTAATTGCTTGGACTTGATTTGCGAAAAGTGATTAATTGAGATTGATAGATTGCAATTCGGCCGCCTAACCATCCCAAACTTATTTTATTGTGAACGAACCCTAGGAAAGTACCAATCTTTTTATCCAAATTGCTAGCATGGTTTAGTCACTTTATCAAAGTCAAACTTGTGAATTCTTTCTTTTAATCGTTAAACCCGCTTGTTTAATTGCTTGTCTATTTGTTATTTGTTAGATTTAGTTTAATTGATTAAGTAAGTCATTAGTTTAATCCAAAATCAAACCCCCCCCCCTTTGTTACCTTTTCTTTGTACACAGTTTGAATCAACTTGGTCATACACATAGTCCTCATGGATCGACCCTTACTTGCACACACGTTACACACGACCCTTGTGCGCTTGTGAGGTTTATTACGAGTGGGTATTGAAAAATATCCATCAAGTTTTTGGCGCCGTTGCCGGGGACTTGTGGTCTTGAACAAGTTAATTTTGTTAGTGTATTGTAAATAATTTTCTTTTATTATTTTCTGTGTAGTGTAAATAGTTTTCTTTTATTATTTTTATTATTTTCCTTTTTCTTGAGTATAAAATTTATGTGTGAGATACTCAAGGATGTATGAAATAAACACCAATGAGGAGTTAGTGAGAGAAGAATTGGCAAGACAAGTAGCCTTATTATCAAAAAAGATAGACATTCTTGCCGCAAAAAGAAATTTTGTTGATTATAATGTTCAAGAGGCATGTGCTAATTGTGGTGTTTATTATCATGCTACTAATAATTGTCCGTCTAGGACCTATTTTCCTGAGTATGTTTCACAGGTACAAGAAAGAAGTTTCGTCCCACCATGGCAATCGCAATATGACTATTTCTCTAACTCATTCAATCAAGGAGGATGGGAAAATTATGCAGACAAAGTTGTGGCAATGATGAGGTAGTTTATAATACGACTTGTGAGCCATCTTATTATACTGACCCACCTCTACCACCTTCTGAAGAGCAACCTTCAAACCTAGTTTGGTATACGAATGATGATGGGGAAGAGTGTGTTTATGATTCAGATTTTCATTTACCACCACTAGAACAAAAGCAACTCACGAAGAAATCAAAGGAGAATTTTGTCTATGAAATCTTCAATGATGACTCTAAGAATGAACTACATATTGAAGAGCAATCTTTGGACAATGCAAAGGAGAATTTTGTCTGTAAAATCTCCAATGTTGATTGTAAGGATGAATCACTTTGTGTTAGTTCAAGTGGGTGTATTGAGAAGGTGGAAATTGTAGAGAAAGAAGTGGTAGTTAAATCTTGGCATGAGGAGGCCTGTGATGAATTAGAACGATTGTTATATGGTGGTGAAAAGAGGGATAGTGAGGAGGTTTACGATACGGATGAAGATTTTCCACTTCCTAGCTGTTTCAATGAAAATTTGTCCATCCTTATTGTACCTCATGTTTCTTGTAAGGAAGAAAAAAATGAAAAAGATCCTCAAGAGAAAAGACCCAAAAGCACAAATGTGAAAGAATTTCATGGGCATTAAATGACGTCATATTTCAAATATTATTTATGGGGCATGAACTGAAGATTAAGACCCGCGAGACAGTGAAGTGGGCCAAAGGACGCAAGGTGAAGTCCAAACGCGAGCAACGGTCTGGCTAACGACCTTAACCAAATGCGCTAATTGGGAGGCAACCCAAGTAGGTACGTTTTATTTTCTTTATTTATTTGCTTTGTTGTGTCATATCGTCCTTTGAACTCGAGGCATGTTTTTGTTCTCTTTGCTATAAGAACATATCATATTTTGAGTTTGGGGGTAGATATCTCTCCGAGTTTGTGGGTTTATAGGGGAGTGTATATAGTGTCACTCTCCAAAAAAAAATAGAAAAATTTAAAATTTTTGTTCTCATTATATGTTAGGAAGTTGGCCAACGTCCGTGATGATTTGAGGATTTTTGATTGAGTTTGGCTAGTTTGTGCCAATTTGAATATGTTAATTAGAATTGCATTAATACATGTAAAACACGATTGCACAATCATTCACTTCCATCATATTTATTGATCATGGTCATTAATTTAGGTGTCCTTTATGGGTTCACTTTGACATTCTCGAGATTCTTAGAACATGGTTGCACGCTGTAAGTGCTCCAATTTGAGCTTGTTAGAATTTTCGTTAGAAAATTAACGAAAGTTATAACATTTCTAACAATTCCTAACAATCCTAACTTTTCTAACAAAGTAAGGGTAAAATGGGCATTGTTATTTAAGGTTAAACCTCAAAAAGAATCTCAAAAAGTAAAACAAAAGGAATAAAATCACAAATAGAAATGGCTGGGAACAACAAACTGGCTGTTAATTTGAAATTTCAAAAAGATTATTCCTCTTGTCCAAAGCCTGAAGCTGCATTTAATGAACAGTGCACGCGACTGGATCCATCCGCGCGGATGAGTTTGTCATTTCAGGAGGGCTATAAATTGAGCCCTCCAGTCACAAAAATAAGGAAAAAAAACACCAATTGCACCGAACCTCTGGCGAAATATAGAGAGAAAACAGTGAGAATTCTTCAAGAATTGTCACCTTTTTCTCTCCAATCTTTCCCAACTCACACTCATCCACTCACTCTCATATTCAAGCCCTAAACACTCATACACTCAAGCCAAAAACTCAAGAACACAAGGAAGATTGGTAAACCCTCCTTCTCCTTACCCTAAACTCCAACCATGCATGCATTTGCAAACTACAAAATGTAGTTCCTTCATCTTCTTGCTTTAGATCTAAGAAGATCACCATGGAAGACCATCTCCATGGATGATCTTCTACAAAGATCAAAATTATTTTCAAGTTCTCTTACTTTCTTGCAAAGAAAACTCATTTTCAAAACCCTAAAAACCATTTTCATACATCAAATCTCATTTTCAAAAGGGTAAAATCCCCCTCCCCAAGCAAATGAAATGTTTGGTCCTAATGTACCCCAAGGATGGTTTGGTATAGTTGATTCACCACTAAAATGTCTAGTGATCACTAACCAAAACCTAGGGAAATGGGGACAAGCATGGATGCAAAACCCCCTTTAAAATCATATTCTCCTTCTTGGGAAGTTGCTGTCCAGTAGCAATTTTCCCAGACCTCAGTCCATTATCTTAATTTTTGGACATAGATGAACTTGGAATTTGGTGTTGACTACAAAACACTTTTTGTAGCCAACATCCAGAGATTTCCAGACATATTTTTACTTTATTTTTTGGGTGAGTAAAGCTCCTCTTTTCAAATTTTCTTTCAGAGGCTAGTTCATCAGCTTCTGGGAATCCAGATCTCATATCTGAGGTTTCCAGAAGGTTTTGACCCCTCAAATCTTCTCCAAAATGGAAAATTCCTTCGCACAAATCTTATTTAAGTCGTCTAGAACAACTTTCATTCTCTGAGTTTATCCAGATTATGAAGTTTTAAGACCCTTGAATCCCTTTCAAAATCAAAGGTCCACTGCCTTTTTCATTCTGGCAGAAATGGCTCTCAACTTCAAAAGGTCTTTTGAGTACCAAATCTCAATCCAAAAATCTTCCAAAAAATCATGGGATCAGTTTAAAGTCTTAAAAAGATATCCCAATTTTTACTTTTCTGAGTTTCAACTTATTTTGGCCAAAACACACACACACACACACACACAAAAATGATTTTCAGCTTGGAAGACTCGTTTTACGAGGCATTCCGGGTGCACACTAACGTCCTTCCCGGCGTGTAACATGACCTCCGAACCTAAATCTCTGATCTCGGACTTTTTTCAAAGTTTTGGCCCTCAAAATTAAAATGGCGTGGCGACTCCGTTTCGTTGATTTTTTCAAACAAAAATGGGAAAATTTTCGATACATCACACATCATCACAGTGGCGACTCTGCTGGGGATTAAGCTTTTTTTTTTAAAAAAAAATGGTATTTGGTATATTGGTGGAAACCACTAAATTTCCCGTTATCGCCTCCTAACACGAGTCGGGGATAAATTGTGGTCTAACAATCCCACGTACCGGTATCACCGTTTTCAAAAAAAAAAAAAAGCTTTTGAGGGTCAAGCTTCCGTCCCGGCTTTGAAAATCATTTTTGTGTGTGTGTTGATTTTTGCACAGTTTTCATGTTGTTTTGGCCGCCTCGGAGAAAGTCAAAATTTTGACTGTCGGAATAATGTCCCTAACTGTCGGAATTTTCGTGCTTACGTGCTTATGTGCTCATTAAAAATTTCAAAAAAAAAAAAGAAAGGGATTTTCAAAAAAAAAAAGAAGAAGAAAATTCTCAAAAAAAAAAAAAATCATGCATCATATTTTTAAGACACATAAAAAAATTTCTATTTTACTCAGAAAAAGAATATAGACTGCTTGCACACTACGCGCACGTGACCGTACACTGCACACTACGTCCCTAACCCGGGGAAATCCTTGTCGCGGTCCGTTTGGTCTTATTACGCCTCTCGGATGAGCACAGGACTACCCAAACATCCCATGGAGCCTCGTGTCGACCATGCACTTGTCCGTGACACACTTTGTCCGAGACCCGGTTGGTTTTTAGTCTGGTCTGTGTCATGCCCTGTCCGTGTATAGACCTTTCCTTTCAAGCCTTTGTCGGCATACCGACTCAATATCTTTCGGGGACCCTAATCGATCGAAGTTACGCCGGTTTTCCGCCGCGAGACTTTGACCAAGATATTGACCGGCGCCTTGACTTCGGCTCTAACTGCACAAATTATACACCGACTCCCGGCATCGACCTTTGAGTCATCAAGGATTAATGAATATTCCATGCCTAATTACGGCTTAGCGACGACAAGTCAAGATCAATTGTGCATGCTTATCAGTCCAAATCATGCCGACTTTTCGTCGAGCCCTCGGACATAATCTTGACTTTCGACGTCAGCTTTGTCCGTAATTTACATCGAATGCTCGTTAAGACTGGATTACCCGCCAGACTTTTAGGATCGTTTTTCTTTCGGTCGGTGGGACCCGCTTGCCCTATAGGACCCTCGCCAGGCTGTCCACCCTGGGAGGTCGAAATACGGGTGGAATACGAGGGGCTTATAGACGTAGTGACGGTGCCCACCGATCCGGGAATCGAGTAGTTTGCGAAAAGAAGAGCAATCTTTTCCAACCGATTAGGTTAATAAGACATGTTTTAAGTAAACGTGAACAAATAATCGCATGTTGCATGAGCCTAAAGCCCAAACACCTACCCTCCTTCCATTCCCAGACATCGAACCTTCGTGTCCTTTCCCCGCGACTCCGCACAAAGCTTGGTTTCGGGCACCGGGTCACCGTTTGATCGGTTGGGAAGAGTCAGCCGCATCATCGGCTTCGCCGTTTGTTCCGACTCCGGGTTTGAGAATGTCTGCATCGGCCGGTAATGATGGGGATAACGTCACTCCGCCTCCCGGGACCCCTCGGACGAGCAACGGTGGAATCGGTTAGCGAACGAGATGAGGTTACGACAGAAGCACGGCTAAACAGCCTTATGGAGGCTATTAAGAGTCACGGTTTGGCCGCCGGCCTCAATCCCGATGGCACCTTCACCGTGGAAGAAGACGAGGATGCCAACCCCACTCTCGGTCGCCACGATTACACCGGGATGCCACCACCCACCTCCTATGGTGCCACCACTGAGAACCCATGCTCCTCGATTTTCGGGTCGGCCCGGCTCCCCAACCACGAGACCACCGGATCCATGCGGCCAGGCGGCACAAATCGGTGGGGGCAAAATCGGTACGGAATGTCTTCTCATGGTTGGGGCTATCTCGAATGCCACGGCTAATCGGGATCCCGCCTCGGTTCGGAACCGATCAATCCGGACCTTCACGGCAACGGCCACGGTTCGGAATGCCGCCACAACTTGGTTACGGGCCACGTCGAGCCCCTCCTCGAACGGTACTAGTTCAATTGCTCCTCACACAAATCCATTCCTCATTCGAGACTTCTATGGGTTACCAAGCCTCCATCCCGGTGTCATCCGAATCACCGGGACCGCAATACCCCCGGGCTACACACCTTCACCACGAGCGGCCATGCAATTCAACAATCCGGAGACGGCGGCCGCGCACTCCCGAAGCCTACTTACGGGCCCCACTGGAAATCCAAGTTATCCGGCCACATCGGGGCTGCCCCCACCTACTTTGCCGGTTGAAAATCAACGGCAAGCCGCAAGAGTTCTATCCTTTTGCTCGAGGCTCCTACTCATGCTCCCGGGGTAACTCGGCCCCGGGACGGAGTTTTCACCTACGTCCGGATCGGCCGTTCCCTCCACCGATCTGCCTTCGGTGGTAGCTCCTCTCTCTAGCTCAGCCCACTAGCTTGAATGCCATGGTTCCGCCACAAGACCCTCATTTGGCACCGGTTCATGGAACAACACAAGGAAATGAAAGCGCGGATCGCCGAACCGATCGCCAAGAAGTACGCCTTCCGGCCTACGGACCCGGACTCCATTGTTCCTCTGCCCCACAAATTCGTGATGCCTAATCTGGATCTCTTTGATGGGACCGCATGTCCGAAAACCCATTTGGACACATATACCTTGGCGATGAAAGCCAAAGGATGTACCAATCACCGGTTAGGCGACTATTTCGATCTATCCTTGAAGTCCGGTGCCTTAAAGTGGTTCTTCCGTTTGAAACACGAAGCCGGGGCTACATGGGACCAGATTACCAATGCCTTCACGAGAAAAATATAAGGCCAACTTGGAATGGGAAACAAATAGAGTTGACCTACAAACAACGGTGCAACGCCACGATGAGAATGTTGGGGACTTTTACAAGCGGTGGAATCGAAACTCGGTGAAATGGCCATCCCTCCTTCCGAAGAGGAACAAGCTGGACATCTTCCGAGTCATGCTTGAAACCACATCGAGAGCCTCCCTCGGTCACTTCCCATACTCGAGACTTACGGGCCATGGTTAACTCTGCGGCTAAGTTTGAAAAGGCCTACAACCAGAAGCTGCCGCACTGCCTACGGATATCGGGCTCCTCCTGCAAACACGCCCCTGCTCTGCCAAAGGCAAAGAAATGATTAACTACGCGGGACGGGAATGCAATAACACAACTCCTTTTGCTCCCGGAAAAACGGCCGAGCCCGGACCACGGGTCATGAATCTCGAAAACTTTGGAATGCCTCGAATGACATCTTTAGGGGGCTGGTGAAAGAAGGCTTGCTACGGCCTTTGGAGAATTTCCAACCCAGAATCCGAATGCTCCCGTGGATACTACAAAGTATTGTGCTTTTCATCAAGCTCACGGACATCGGCGACAAGCTGCTTTACTCTGAAAAAGGCAATCCGGGGGCTAATAGAGCAAGGAAAGTTGGAAGGCCCGAAGGGCCTAACACGATCAAAAATCCACTGCCAAGGAACCATAATCAGTGAATATGATTGAATGCGGAGAATCTTCGCATGCCCGGAAGATGCTTGATGAAGGTCCCCAAATACCCGTGGCCAACCTTGTCGAGGATCCACGGTCGGATTCCCCCTCGGCCTTGAGGATATCGAACGAATCAACCCATCTTGGTCTCATGTCGGAGACTCCTTGCAAGAATACGAGGCCCGCTATTTCTCGGATAAAGGGAAAACCGATACCGAAGAAGCTGGGTACATTCCGCTCGAACATGAAAGAACCATTTACGCAAGATGGTTAGAACAATCGAGAAGAATCGAACAAGAAAGCTTCCGGCGGCGCTGTCTTGGGGCTTATCGGCAAAGAGGCCGAAGAGCATGCGGAGCTAGTACACTTCTGCAAATTAGCTTTGGGAGAGCCCGAATATGATCCCGAGAACAGTGAAGAATCGGAAGAGGAGGATTCCTTCTATATCCTACACAGTGTCAAATACGTGCCACCCCTCTCACTCTTCCCCCGCAATTTACGGGAGGAGAAGGCGAGTCACAATTGCCACTTCAGGGAATGGGAACATATGACAATTTTGCGGCTGCACGCACCCATATTCCCAACGGGTTTGATCGGCGTTCCCTCTCGGCCGAAATCCCGGTAGTATGGGAAGAAGATTAGATGGCAGCGATGATGATGATGATGACGAGTGAAGAGTCAAGCTGAGGCCCCGATCCGGGAACAATCTGGAACAATCATGCCGAAATGAGCCCATGGGAGCCAGGCACAATGGCTGGTTATCGGCAAGCGGCGACGAAGAAACTTCGGAAGACGAATATGAGACCGAGGACATGAAGGCCATGAAGTTTCATGGATCGAGCACGTGGATGTCTTAGAATTCAACACTGCCTACCATGCTTTGGGGAAAGGGTTTTCGGGTGTCCGATCCAGGATGATAGTCGAAGATCGATCGAAAGAGGAAAATTAACTCCCATCCGCCCAAATGAGAAAATAACCATGGTTAGATCAAATCCACCCCGAACAAAGTAACACTCCTTGTCGGGGTTACCCAAGAAGAGGTCACCTTCCGAATGTATGTCGGCTTTCGAGAGAAGTCCTAGAAAGCGGCATGATACCGGATGCGCCTCCCACACGAACGCTATAATCATCTCCAACTCGAGTATTACGGAAGGGAATCGGAATGGCTGCACTATACCGGGATGAGATCGAAAAGCCGCCGAGTCCCGACAATAGCGACTCTTGTTGCATGATAACTATGAGCAAGGCCGGCCATGAGAGTGAATCGGAGGACGCCCTAGCTCATGGGCCATCCAAGGGGCAACAACACAACCCCAAACCCGAAAGCTTTGTGACTTGGGAAGCAATTATAAGGGCCGCCCGGGGAAGAAGCCAATACGGCTCGGCCCCTCACTTTGTCACTAGACTCCGTCAACCAGTGGCCAATAGCCAAAAAGGCTCCCCGTTGACCTTAGCGGCATTGAAGAAATCCGGTCAAGAGACGGCCGATGAGGAAGTTAATCTGTTGACCCGATGCGGGCGAGATCTTCCAAGGAAATCCCAAGGCGAGATAAGAAGGCCACGAGATCAAACACCAAAAGAAGATCGCCGCCCCTATGCTAAGGCAGTGAAACTCCAGGACCCGAGAAAGAGGATCCCGTGCTCACCCGGTTGAAGCAAACACGGGCCAACATTTCCCTACGGTCTCTACTCACTTCGTCCTATCCCCATAGGCTGAAGCTGGAAGAAAGCCTGGCTCGCACTCTCGTGCCCATTGATGCTACTCCCGATGATGTGGTACAACTAATTGGAAACATCCATTACGGGAATATAATCACTTTCAGATCTCGACCTCCCTCAATTTGGGGGTGATCATAACGAGCCTCTCTTCATCACGGTCAATTGGATGAACGACGCCTTCCTCGGGTCCTGGTTGATAATGGGTCCGGGATGAACATTCTTCCGGCAAAGATCATGAGCCTGCTTGATATCAAGACTACAGACTTGAAGCCTTCTTCCCTCACAGTCAAAGCTTACGACTCAACGTCCCGAGCAGTCCTTGGAGTCGCTACCTTGGACCTCTGGTTCGGACAAAAATTGATACTGTGGAATTCCGAGGTTATTGACATCCCGATTACTTTTAATGCCTTATTGGGAAGACCTTGGCTGCACCAGTCAAGGGGTTGCCTCAAGCCTCCACCGGTGTGTGAAATTCATCTCAAATGGGGATCGACAACCATTTACGGGATTTAGTCACTTTGGAGGGCACGGATACGGGCGGAATACCTATTCTGGAAATCAAACATGACGAGGAAGGTCTCATGCTAACGGGCTTCACGGTCGATCCTCCCAAGGCCCAAGTGTGCAACATAGATTTGACAATCACCGGGATAAGATCCCTCGGTCTTGAAAATGATGAGAAAGATGAGCTATCTACTGGCCTCGATGCAGGGAAGCACCAACAAGGAACTCACAAACTCATCGAGGTGAAAGGACAGAATACTCGCCACGGCACAGGATATGAGGCCTCCTCGGTGGACAGACAAAAGGAAAAAGATTTGAAGCTGCCACGGGAAAGGTCCCGGTCGACAACCCTAAATCTCTCCCCTTCGGTCCTAATTTGGTGACTACTTTGTAAAGGGTCCCACACAACCGGGAAACATCACAGAGCCCACTCCTACGGCGGGATGGCTAAAGCTACGAGGATAGCCTCAACAAGTTTAGAGGAACCAAGGCTAACCCGGTCCGTAGAATGTTCTGGACCTACCCAAGATGCACAGGGCTACCACTACCATGAAGAGTGAGTATATCTTCGGGCGTGCGACACAGTGGAACAGTTCGAGAAGCTCACAACCACTATTCCTACTGCCCGGGAAGACCCAAAACCCGAATTCGAATTGACAGTGCCAAAAGCTAAGGCCACGGAATTTCCCTCAGATGATTGGGATGGTGCAGTTATGCAGCAATTGTTCGAAGAAGAGATACAGTGCCGGATCCGATTGATCTCGGCTCGGTCCAAGAGATGATAGCAGCAATTGAGAAAGGAAAACAAAAAACGGCCACAGTTCCCGAGTCATGAGGCCACCAATAGCAAAGCCGCTAAAAATTGGGAAAACCTCTCGGCCCATCCGCGACCAAGGAAGAAATGATCACCAAGCTTGGATTGGTCCCCGTCCCTTTGTGTCAATCTAGGACAAGTCCTCCCGAGTCTCTCTTTGTTAAGATCGAGTCTCTAGGGTCGTCAGACGGCCTTACGCCACGAAGACTACGAGTGCGTAGCAATATTTGTATTCCTTTTCGTTTTCAATGAAATGACGAACCTTTCTGAGTATCCCTTGATTGCCACTTTAACTAATGATGAATTAATTAAAAAAAAAAATTTAATAATAATTCATTAGATAAAGAAGCAGACACATTAAACGAAAAAAAAAATCAAACAACAAAAAGAAAATATCTTTAAGCAGGTTGTCCGGAAAGAGGAAAATCGAGCCCAAGCTGCCGAGGAGATTTTGACAAGTGTGAATTTGGGAACTGCGGAAGAGCCTAAAGAGACGCAGATTGGTGATTTCTTCGAAGGAATCGGAAAGGATGCTCTGCAAAGTCCTGCAAAATCCTCAATTCAAGGAAAGTTGCCCTCTTCATCAAAGAAAACATCATGTGCAGATACGGGTTGCCGGCCCGAAATCATCTCGATAATGGATCCCACTTCGAAGGGGAATGTGAAAAAGCTGCTGGCGGAATTCCGAATAACCCGTCACAAGTCATCTCCCTACGGGCCCCCAAACTTACGGAGCCGTCGAGGCAAAGCAAACAAGACTCTGGAAAATATCATCAGGAAAATGGTTGTCCAAGGCGAAGATTGGCCCGAGAAGTTACACTGGCACTCTGGGGCTACGGAACATCGGTCGAACGGCAGCTGGGAAACACCGTTTGCCCTCACATACGGAATGGAAGCCGTACTCCCAATCGAGCTGGAAATACCCTCGCTCCGTATCTTGTTGGAAAGCCGGATCAACGAGGTCGAATGGCTCCAGAGTCGCCATGACGAATTGGCCCTACTAGATGAACGCCGATGAAGGCCATGGAACACATCCGAGCCTACCAAGGAAGAATGGCGAGCCTTTGACAAGAAAGTAAAGCATCGGGAGATTCGAGAAGGTGATCTCGTTTTGAAAGAAGAGCCCCGATCCGTATCAACCCCTCGGCAAATGGGAGCCTGTATGGGTAGGGCCATATGTCGTCCGGAAGATCTTCTCCGGAGGAGCCATGCAACTTGCGAGACCTCGACGGGAATCCCTTTGTACACCCGGTGAATGGTGACAAGGCTGCGCAGATACTACGCGTAAAAAAAGAGTGCTAAAAGAGTAATACCCAACTAGGTTGAAAATCCGAGAAGGGCGGCCTAGGTAAAAACGGGGTTGCACAAAAAAAAAAAAACAAAAAAAAAACAAAAAAAAAAAAAAAAAAAAAAAAAAAAAAAACAAAAAAAAAAAAAAAACAAAAAAAAACAAAAAAAAAAAAAAACAAAAAAAAAAAACAAAAAAAAAAAAATCGGGTTGAACTACGAAGACTGAGCTCCTCAAAATGAGGGTGAACGTAGGCGGCGGAAACGGTTCGGTCTAAAGCACAAATAAAAGCCATACTTTGGCATCAATACAATTGATCGAGACCATGAAAGCGTCTCGAAAAACTCTAAAGCAATTCAAATATTCATTACAAGTTAAAAGCTCTTTGATGAGTCTAAGCCCGATTCATTCCTACAATTAGCAACTGCTAAAAGAAAACTAAGATACATAATCAAATTAATGTGTACGCCATGACAAGAAAGGGATACTCGGAAACCTCAAAGTCACTCCAAGCCACTCGTGCGGCCTCTCCCCTCTTCTTCCCCTTCGAGTCTTCTTTTTCGAACAGGAAAAATGTCGGTGTTCCTCCTACCAAGCTCTGGTATAGGGACGGGGTCTATCAAACCGGCCTCTGTCGGGGCCTTAGTAGCCACTAGCGTCATCCCTCATCTCCTGTAACCTAGGCCGTAGCATAGGATCCCTCCTCTCCTGTCTCTTGACGTAAGCCTCATAATCGGTCACGGCGTCTCCACTCCTATCATGAGGTTGGCCCTCGCCTCGGCCCTCCTCCTCTCGAAGCTTGATCGGGTCCTCCGCGCCCATGCTGCAAATGGCCTCACGCCTCCTCAAAATAGCCACCTGAGTCTCTCCCGGATGCCTCTCATACCAATCCAGTACCAAGTGAGTCGGGAACACCGGTCTTGGACGCGAGGATAACCCGAGGAGGAAAGGCATCATACCTCCACGCTCGGGAAAGAAATGGAAACACCGAGGGATCATCCATGGAAGCAGGGAGCCACCACCACTGGTGGCTATATCATCAAAATCCCCCAAAGGAACCTGCTCCGAGGCCAAACTGTCTCGGAACCAAGGACGGAATATAGAAGGCTGGGTGAGAAAGCCCGGAAGCATGACCACATGGGACCCGTCTGAAGCACTCTGCGAGTCTCCACCCGCCAACAAGGCACTCGACCATCTGATGTCTTACGTGCGGAGACCCGGCCATCCAACGCTCCCATGAGCCACGATCATCAAAATCCACCGCAACCCCCTCTGGCAAATGTCTAAGGCTTGATCATATCGAGGTTTCCCGAAGAACCCCCAAACGCTCCATCGGCCATAGGGTCAAGAGAAGCAGGCTGCCCCGTGCATATACCGTCTTCCGGTAGCCGACTATCGAGAGCATGAAAAGTCTCCCCCGGAATCAAAGGAACGACATCTACGCCGGGCGACGGTGAACGACAAACATCTAGCGGAGACCGATGGCAAATCCCGAAGGAATAGACCATGAACGGTGCCAAACACACAAAGTGCAAAGGCATCCCAATAGGCATCATCCAAGCCTAGGCCCCTAAATCTGTCAGGAAGACCGGAAATATCGAAATGATCGGGACCGCAGATCATACCTTGCGCTTCCTCCGGGGAAAGATGAAGGAGGACGCACAATCTGTCAACAAAAGAAGCCCCTCCGGGCAAAGGAACCGCTATCTCTTCCACCTCCGGACCTCCAAGCAAGGCCCGAAATTCTTCGACGGTCGGAACAATCTCGTTGAAGGAAAGGCAAAAGACATGCCTTCTAGTGTCCCAAAATAATGAAGAAGCTCTCAAGAGGTCGTAGTCCGGAACCAATTCCTTGAGAGACCATAAGCACCTCACGTTGTACCTTTCTTCAAAGAAGGACCTCCTCTCATGCATAATCTCCGGGACCAATCCTTGAACTTGTTGAAGAATGACATTTGGGATTCTTGGGGCAATTTTGATGGAGCTTTTCTAAAGTTTTCCATGGTTTTTCTCTCTTTCTCCCGAAAATGGCTGTTTTGAATTTGGAGGTTGAAGAGGATATTTGAATTTGAAATAAAGCAAGACCAGTCTGAACCAAAATTAAAGGACAATGTCGGAAGCTGCCCCTATCCGCGCGGACATGATTGTCACGAGAAAAAGTCTGCACCTTGATCCAAAGTGCTACATCAAAAGAGGAATATTCCGTCCCGGTTGCTCGAAACACATTGCAAAAAATCTCCCCAAACCAGTCCATATACCAAACACCCTTGCAAAAAAAAGCCAAGGCTCATGCAACACCGCATTCATCTTGCATTGCATTCATAAAATAAAATCTTAAATTATTACATTCCAAAAAAAAGAGTGTGCAAAAAAAAAAAAACAAACAAACATCAATAAAATCCTAAATTATTACATTCCAAAAAAAATGTGTGCATAAGCTGTACAAATCTCAATCTCAATCTCAAATCTCAAAAAAAAAAAATCAATCGGGGTCTCTAGCGCCCGATGTCTGCCCCCGGCCCCTCTTGCGACTCGGGCCCGCCTCCTCAGGAGCCACGAAAATCTCGGGCTCGGGAATCATCCTCGTCTCCCGAGAAAGAGGCTCGTCGGGACCAACCCTGCGCTACGATAGGGCAAGCGAGATCTGCGAAAAATCGTATCCGAAGGTGAAGGCGTCGGACTCCCTGGACGTACGAAGACGACCCGCCATGCTTTGCCATACGTGTCCCACTGCCCGTGTGGATCCCCGAGAATGACGTGATCCGAAGCGGCACCGCGCGGGGATCAAGGAGAGGAGACAGAGGAGTCTACGAAGAAGTCTACGAGCGAATAGGGGAAGCCTCCCCGTCGACGGCGCCGCCGTGGTCGCCTCCGTCGACGGGCGCTGCCGTGGTCGCCTCGCTCTAGCACTGAGGAGCCCCGCAGCGACCATCCTCCCGATGAATCTCTTGGCTCCGATTACTTGCTTCGTCAGCTTCTCGACGACCACTTCCGAAAACTGCACAAAAGCAAAAGCGTCAAAAAAAAGGAAGTGATGCTAAAGATGATGAAACAAAAAAAAAAGAGAGGGAAGAGGCAGAAGCGTAAAAGGCCATACCTTCATACCCGGACGAGGCCGGAAGCTCGTGGAAGCCGCTCGGTGAGGGATCTGCACCCTCAATCGGACCCCATCCTGGATATAGGAAAAATCCGTCCGAGGGTACCGCGGGATCCCAAGCCCCTCTCTATCCGGGACTGAGGCATCCTCGGCCTCCTAAAGACGAATGTCGCATATGGCTCAATCGCCACGAAATCCGAGAAGTGCGCCGGCTCGAGTAATCATCCCAGGTCACGGACCGATCGCTCGGAGTGCATCATATCGGCGGGAGGCTCCACCGGTGTCCTCGGCGAATTCACGCCATCTTTGGCGCGTCACCCTCTCTCCCGAGATAATATGCGTCGCAAGTCGGACCTCTCGGAATCCTCCATTGCACGGTCAAATCTCGGCGCCCTTCGGCTGCGCCACCTCGAAGCGATCCCAGGGAAAAATATCATCCCCTCATCTGTCTCGGCCTCCGTCAAAGGAAGGCAATCCGCGTACTGAGAGTCGTACGCCCCCGGGAAAATATCTTCTCCCGGGCATGCTTGGACCAAGGCGCATGGCCGGATACGCCCCGACGTACTCCGCCTGCCGCCACATCGTGACGTGGAAAAACTCCAACGCCCATTACTGCGAAGGTAAGAATCCAATCAATCCAAAGGTCAAAAGAAAAGTATGTGCTCAAAAAAAAAAAGAGAGAGGGAAAGCAAAAAGAGAGCTTATACCTCCGGTGGCAAACTCAAAGCAAGACAGGAGCTCACATGCCTTCCGCCGTACCTATCGAGAAAAGTAAAGCTCTGCCGGCCCGGCCTCTCCCCACGAGACATCTCCGACCGTCTCCATGTCCTCCAAGGATCTCACAAGGCAAAGACTGCCGTCCCTCGGCATGTCCAAAGAGCGTGCTCGAAAAGGCAAACCACAAGAAGGCCCTAGCGATGCGCTTCGGCGCCTATCCTCTCCTCCCGGCCTCGTAACTCGCTATGGTCTCCACAATCTTACCGTAGACCACGGCATACTCCATCCCCATCCCCTTTTTGGGAATAGGGGAAAATCCCGAAGAGCTGCAGATCCGCATCGCCGTAGCCATCCCGCCACTCAATGCTGCGTCCATTAAAGGACAGCCCGTAATCGCGGCATAATCGGAGGGCGTAACCGTAGCCTCGCCCGGAAGAAGTGAAAGGTGTGGGTCGCGTCCCACCAAAGGCCGCGCCAGAGCGAACATCAAGCCCTTGCTCTTAGGGAACTTGACCAGTCCCCTCAAGCACTCGACGAACTCCCAAAGCCCCGTCTCGACAACAATCTGTCTCGGACTCGGCAAAGCTCCTCATCCCGCATCCGGAAGCCGATCCCACAAGTCAACCACGGACTCCACCGATCCTCGAGTCTTCATTTTGTTGTGCTCCGTCAAAACGGTTTCCGCCCGCCAAAAAAAAAAAAAAAGAGAGAAAATGTCAAAAAAATTGCATTTGCACAAAAAAAGAAAGCATACACATGCATTAAAAAAAAATTTCGGCAAAGATAACGGCATGCAATAGACATAGCCCCATTTTTCTCACAGAAAAGACAGTTTTCAGCAAATCCCATTCAACAATTTTCAATAAAAAAAAATGCATACATGCATATCATCCATCTTACATGCAACGGGAGGAAAAATCCGTCCCACTTTTCAAAAAAAAATCCTAAACATACATACATCTCATATTGGCAAAATGCCCATTCTTTCCAAACAAAATGCATGCATTGCATCATTCATCAATATCAATATTCAATTTCAAAAAAAAAATCATCATCACAATTTTCGAATTTTCAACATGCAATATTCAAATTTCAAAAAAAAAAAATCAAAGTCACAATTCATAATTTTCGAATTTACAAAAAAAAAATGGCGAAAAGGCCAATTCTTTCTCCAAGCAAAATGCATATTTTGGGATACCCACATAATCATTGCAACATGCAAAGCATCAAAACCAAAATCCAAGGCCAAGAACATGGTCATTTTCGAAATTTTTCAAAAAAAAAATTCAAAATTCAAATTTCAAACAAGAAATCAACAAAGGGAATGAAAAGATTCGAAGTATACCGTTCGGAGATTCGAATCCGAAGCCCAATGTTGCCAAGCATCGGGGTAGGGCTCCTCCGCAATCGATTGCGAAAGAGTATAGTGCCTCCTCATCCGGACGAGCTCCAATCGTCTCTCCGCTACCGGGCCACGTCCTTGGCCTTGAAAAACGCCTTCCCCGTGTTCCATTGCTTGAAAATCGAAGAAAAACGGAAGATTTTTGAAGCTTTTTGAGCAACAATGGCGGTTCTCCTCGGCTTCTCTCTCTCTGCTCTCGACAATTTCAAAAACTGAATGGGGAAGGAGAAGGGCGTTGGCCCTCATTAATACCCACGACTTTTCAACCTCTCACGCGCGGACAGATTGTAAGGGTCAAAATGACCCTTCTGCCCTTTAAAAATCCGGGACTCTGCAGTTTAGTCCCCAACTTGACAGAGTTAACCAAAGTTAACCAAAGTCAGCCCCTTGTCAAGAAAATCCTTCCCGGCAGTAAAACGTAAGATCGAGTGCACCGAGAAAGATAACGAAATCTCGTATCTTTCATCAAAATCCTTCCCGGCAGTAAAACGTAAGACCGAGTGCCCCGAGAAAGACCACGAGATCTCGTATCTTTCATCAAAATCCTTCCCGGCAGTAAAACGTAAGACCGATCTCCCCGAGAAAGATAACGAGATCTCGTATCTTTCATCAAAATCATCCTTCCCGGCAGTAAAACGTAAGACCGATCTCCCCGAGAAAGATAACGGATCCCGTATCTTTCATCAAAATCCTTCCCGGCGGAAACGTAAGACCGATTCTCCCGAGAAAGATAACGGATCCCGTATCTTTCATCAAAATCCTTCCCGGCAGTAGAAAACGTAAGACCGATTCTCCCGAGAAAGATAACGGATCCCGTATCTTTCATCAAAATCTTCCCTACGGTAAAACGTAAGACCGATCTCTCCGAGAAAGATAACGGATCCGTATCTTTCATCAAAATCACTTCCCGGCAAGTGAAGCCAAACGTAAGACCGAGTGCCCCGAGAAAGATAACGAGATCCTCGTATCTTTCATCAAAATCATTCGGCGGTCAAACGTAAGACCGAGTGCCGAGAAAGATAACGAGATCCCGTATCTTTCATCAAAATCATTCCGGCGGTAAAACGTAAGACCGATCTCCCGAGAAAGATAACGAGATCCCGTATCTTTCATCAAAATCATTTCCGGCAGTCAAACGTAAGACCGATTTCCCGAGAAAGATAACGAGATCCCGTATCTTTCATCAAAATCATTCCCCGGCAGTCAAACGTAAGACCGATTTCCACGAGAAAGATAACGAGATCCCGTATCTTTCATCAAAATCATTCCCTAAATCGAGAAAGATAAGACCGATCTTCCCGAGAAAGATAACGAGATCCCGTATCTTTCATCAAAATCTTCCCCGGCGGTCAAACGTAAGTCCGATCTCCCGAGAAAGATAACGAGATCCCGTATCTTTCATCAAAATAATCCCGTGAGCCAAACGTAAGACCGATCTCCCCGAGAAAGATAACGGGATCCCGTATCTTTCATCAAAAATTATCGACGGCAGTCAAACGTAAGACCGATCTCCCCAAGAAAGATAACGGGACCCCATATCTTTCATCAAAATCTTCCTGGGCAGCAACGTAAGACCGAGTGCCCGAGAAAGATAACGAGATCCCGTATCTTTCATCAAAATCTTCCCAGCCAAACGTAAGACCGATCTCCACCGAGAAAGATAACGAGATCCCGTATCTTTCATCAAAAATCAATCTCCGTGATAAAACGTAAGGCCGAGTGCCCGAGAAAGATAACGAGATCCCGTATCTTTCATCAAAATCCTCCGGCGATCGAAACGTAAGACCGATCTCCACGAGAAAGATAACGAGATCCGTATCTTTCATCAAAATCCTCCGGCAGTCAAACGTAAGACCGATCTCCCCGAGAAAGATAACGGATCCCGTATCTTTCATCAAAATCCTCCGGCGAGTCAAACGTAAGACCGATCTCCCGAGAAAGATAACGAGATCCCGTGATATTTCATCAAAATCATTCCCGGCAGCCAAACGTAAGGACCAATTTCCTGCACAAATACGTCCGATTTTTCAGGCTCAAAACTCAACAGATAATGCTTGCGAATCCCAAAAGCCAACGAAATCTCGAGTAGAACTCGAACTACGAAAGGGCTTGATTCCCACTAGGGATACGTAGGTAGCCTACCATTAGGTCCGGCCCTCGACCAAAACGGTCACCCTCTCCTTCGGCGGCGAGACGAAGTCCACCGAAAGGCCATTTCAAATCAAGGTTCGAGGCACCTAAAAAGCCATCATCACCAAGGTTCGAGGCACCTAAAACGCCATCTCCAAGGTCCGAGGCACCTAAAAGCCATCATCATCGAGGTCCGAGGCACCTAAAAAACCATCATCATCAAGGTCCGAGGCGCCTAAAAAGCCATCATCATCGAGGTCCGAGGCACCTAAAAAGCCATCTTCAAGGTTCGAGGCACCTAAAACGCCATCTCCAAGGTTCGAGGCACCTAAAACGCCATCTCCAAGGTTCGAGGCACCTAAGACGCTATCACTAGAAAGCGATAAATCGCAAAAATCCAGCAGAGCGGATAGCCATCAGACCGAAAATGGTCATTCCTATCCCCAGCAGAGCGGATACCCATCAGACCGAAAATGGTCATCTCTTATCCCAGCAGAGTTTCTTTCCCGGCAACCGATTGCGAACTCGCTCATCGGGTTCGAGGCACCTAAACGCCATCATCTCCGAGGGTCAAAGACCCGAACTACGATCGGCTTGATTCCCATTCGGGATACGTAGGTAGCCTATCGCTATGTTCAGCCACCCGATCACTCGATCATCCCGCCAAATATGGAGCCTTGCTCTTATCGACGACCCCGCTTCCTTCGAAAGCGCCGTCGCCGAGGCTACTTGTAAGTGCTCCAATTTGAGCTTGTTAGAATTTTCGTTAGAAAATTAACGAAAGTTATAACATTTCTAACAATTCCTAACTATCCTAACATTTCTAACAAAGTGAGGGTAAAATGGGCATTGTTATTTAAGGTTAAACCTCAAAAGAATCTCAAAAAGTAAAACAAAAGGAATAAAACCACAAATAGAAATGGTAGGAACAATAAACCGGGCTGTTAATTTGAAATTTCAAAAAGATTATTCCTCTTGTCCAAAGCCTGAAGCTGCATTTAATGAACAGTGCACGCTCAAGGTCTTATCCGCGCGGATAGGTTTGCATTTTCAGGAGGGCTATAAATTGAGCCCTCCAGTCACAAAAAAAGGAACAACACCAATTACACCGAACCTACGGCGAAATATAGAGAGAAACGGTGAGAATTCTTCAAGAATTGTCACCATTTTCTCTCAATCTTTCCCAACTCACACTCATCCACTCACTCTCATACTTAAGCCTTAAACACTCATACACTCAAGCCAAAAACTCAAGAACACAAGGAAGATTGGTAAACCCTCCTTCTCCTTACCCTAAACTCCAACCATGCATGCATTTGCAAACTACAAAATGTAGTTCTTTCATCTTCTTGCTCTAGATCTAAGAAGATCACCATGGAAGACCATCTCCATGGATGATCTTCTACAAAGATCAAAATTATTTTCAAGTTCTCTTACTTTCTTGCAAAGAAAACTCATTTTCAAAACCCTAAAAACCATTTTCAAGCATAAAATCTCATTTTCAAAGGATAAAAATCCCCTTCCCAAGCAAATGAAATGCTTAGTCCTAATGTACCCCAAGGATGGTTTGGTATAGTTGATTCACCACTAAAATGTCAAGTGATCACTAACCAAAACCTAGGGAAATGGGGACAAGCATGGATGCAAAACCCCCCCTTTAAATCATATTTTCTTTCTTGAGAAGTTGCTGTCCAGTAGCAATTTTCTCAGACCTCAGTCCATGGTCTAATTTTTTGGACACAGATAAATGTGGAATTTGGTGTTGACTACAAAACAATTTTTGTAGCCAACATCCAGATATTTCTATACATATTTTTACTTTATTTTTTGGGTGAGTAAACTCCTCTTTTCAAATTTTCTTTCAGAGGCTAGTTCATCAGCTTCTGGGAATCCAGATCTCATATCTGAGGTTTCCAGAAGGTTTTGACCCCTCAAATCTTCTCCAAAATGGAAAATTCCTTCGCACAAATCTTATTTAAGGTGTCTAGAACAACTTTCATTCTCTGAGTTTATCCAGATTATGAAGTTTTAAGACCCTTGAATCCATTTCAAAATCAAAGGTCCACTGCCTTTTCATTCTGGCAGAAATGGCTCTCAACTTCAAAAGGTCTTTTGAGTACCAAATCTCAATCCAAAAATCTTTCAAAAATTCATGGGATCAGCTTAAAGTCTTGAAAAGATATCCCAATTTTTACTTTTCTGAGTTTCAAATTATTTTGGCCACAATACACACACACACACACACAAATGATTTTCAGCTTGGAAGACTCGTTTTACGAGGCATTCCGGGTGCACACTAACGTCCTTCCCGGCGTGTAACATGACCTCCGAACCTAAATCTCTGATCTCGGGCTTTTTTCAAAGTTTTGGCCCTCAAAATAAAAATGGCGTGGCGACTCCGTTTCGTTGATTTTTTCAAATAAAAATGGGAAAAATTTCGGACACACATTCATCACAGAACCGTACAGATGTTGGGTAAGAGGAGAGCAAATCGCCGGCTGAGGGATGTTGCTTTGGAATTGGGGTTGTTGGTATTGTGGGATCGATCTGGCAAATCGGCTACGACATGCGATATCCGCTCTGCTGATTGGGCGATCATGAGGGGCAATAAGCCCGACCACCAAAGGTTGGGTTGGACGGGCGCCGTCTTTGTTATACGGACTTTGACCCCGAGTCCCAAAGCGATTCGAGTATACCCAAACGGCTCTTGATTGACACCATTTGGGTTGCGACCACCTTGGCCCAAGGTTACGGGGATAAAACATAAACCGGTCCTGAGCACCGACCTTCGGTAAGGAGCTCGATTCGCCCTCGGCCCGTATTGCATACCATAAGTAGATACTTGGGATAGGGGAGGTCTTCGACATACCCCCATGAGTCGGCATCGAGAGGGAGCTAGGCACACCATAGGAGATTGGTGGAGGCATATTGTGAAGGCCTTGCCTAGGTGAGGACGGGGGAACAAAGCCGGTGCCGGTGATAGTGACATCGGGCTCTTCCACTGATTTCTTCATACGACCCATCGGGAGTGACGGATTATGGCAACGCCTTGCATGCGCATTACTTCAACATAGCGAGCCCAACCGGCTTCCTCATGGGCACGAGAGGTTCGAGGGCGGCACGGAGGGAAGCTTCTTGAGAGAAGTTGAAACTGGGTGAGGGTTAACAAACGGACTTCCGGGCGTCATGTGAGGACCCATGCCATAACCCCTGCTAGGAGAGGCATTCGAGCTGCGTTCGGCCCCGCATTCGACCTTGATCGACCCCACACCCTTGATTGACATTCGATTACGAGTGGATCAACACCCGCATTCGGACCCAAACCCGCTGAGACTTGCGAATCTACCATTTACAGGCTGGAAATGAATCTCTCAGTGGAAAGCGATTAACCGACCGCCCGAAACTACGGCCCAACACTTGCTCGGCGAAAGGGGAGAGAACGGCTTTAGGTAGGTGAGAGGACGATCTTAGGACGGACTCATGCATATCTTTCTTTTTTTTTTTATATATATTTTTATATATTTTTTTGTTTTTTGTTTTTATTGATTTTTATTAATCCTAGGAATGGTTGGAAAAGGGGACACCTTCTTTTCGCATTCTACACTATTCCTGGATCGAGTGGGTTCCATCACTACGTCTATAGACCCCCTGTATTCCACACTGTATTGCACCTCGGGACGGACAATCCCAGCCGAGAGGTCCTATAGGGCACGTGGAACCCACCAATCGAAAGGAAGAACGAACCTATGGGCATACAAGCCAAAACAAATCAAACTCGGGATTTTCAAAACCAAGTCCAAGTCAACATCTAGACTCGGGAGGAGAGAGGGTCGGACGTACGTTTGAATGTACGAGACCTCAATTTGCGGGTAAAACCTGAAAAGATTGGGCATGACCTCTCCTCTTTTCGAGTTAGAAATCGGCATGGCCTCTTGTCGCTTAGCGGCGAAATTCCGGCATAACCTCCCGTTAGTATGTATCAAGAATTCGACATGATCTCGTGTTGACACATGCGAATGCGTCATGACTTCTTGCGAAGTCAAATCGAGAAATCAACACGTACCTAACTTGAGATATGTCAAGATCTTAACGTGTACTCACGTTGAATTATGTCGTAATTCCGGCATGAAGGGGGAAAGTATGCCAAGATTTTGAAGACGAAGTATGACTCGGACTTTGTGAGAAAAATTTTGAAAACCGAGTTTGAAAAGTATTTATGCCAAAAACCAACCGGTCACGGTATAAAGTGTGTCACGGACAAGTGTAGGCTGACTCCACAGGCTAGGAGGACTTTAGGCGCTCAAGCGTTAGCGAAACACGTCACTTTCCGCGATGCCGTCCGTACACTCCCGGGTTCTAACTCCATGTGCGGGTAGCGTGCGAGTAGTGTGAAGGTATTTTCTAGGAAAAATGTTTTTTTTTGTAAAAGATTTTTTTTTTTTTTTTTTATGCAATATGCAAAAAGGAAAAACAAGAGAATGAGTCCAAAGCACGACAAAGGGGCTGCCCCAAATGTCAAGATTACCGATAGCTCGTATTCCGGAATCATCACATACTGTTCCAACGGGAAGAGCAAAGTGCAAGGGGAAAGCCCGGCTCCCAAGAATGCCACATACCAAAGAGTCATGGCAAGGCACACATGAGCACACAAAATGACACACATACACACACAAGGAGAATGAAGAAATTGTCCAAGTTGATTTAAAGAAAGTTAGACCCTCTTAAGAAGAACTTTTCTCTTTTCTTTCAAAAAGAAGAATGATCTTGGTACGTGGGATTGTTTGACCACAATTTATCCCAAGCCCCGGGTTAGGGAGCGATACAGGAAGGTTAATGGTTTCCACCTATATACCAAGTATCGTCTTCTTTTTTTTTTTCCAAAAACAAAAGTTTTTCAATGTAGTCCCCAGCGGAGTCGCCACTGAATGAATGGCCTCCGAAAAAAAAAGAAAAGGTTTTTGTGTTGTAATGATATGATAAGTTTTGAGAATTTTGGGAGTCGCCACGCCGTTTTTAAAGGAAAACATTGAGAAACCTATTTTTAAAGAGTATTTTGGGTTCGGGAGTGCAGTTACGTGTTTGGGAAGAACTTGGGAGTTCACCCAACACGCCTCTTTCGATACTTTCAATCAAACTTTGGACAATTATAATCATTCAAAGTGTGTGTGCAAAATGTGTCAACAAGGCATGCAAATTTGGAATTTCATTGATAGTATAAATTTGGATACAACTCGTGAGCCATGATAGGGGCCACACCCTCTACATATGAAGACTTGTATAACAAGGCGAAAGGTAAGACAATCGCCCAGAGGCTTTAGTGTCGTCCGACACGGGACTTCCTCGCAGAGGGATGTCGCACGACAAGATGCTTCCCGTCAGATTGTTTCTTACAATACCAAAGCTATTCGAGGCTGGAAGACATTTATTTGACTCATGAAGGAACACTATTTGAAGGTCTAAGCTCATTTTGGGGTTGATTTGAGTGAGCAAAGTCGAGATCGACTTTGAATGATACGGATGTCATATGACATGGACACCCCGAGAATGTCCATGTTCATATGGCATACCACCTCCATCGATTTATTGCACCCAAATAGAACTTAGACACTCCAAATAGTGGCTAATGAGCCAAAACTACTTAGACAAGCTTTGAGTTACAAGGGGGATCAATTCTGATAGATCTGAAGTCCAAGAAAGGCTTCTGACCTTCTGGGAACTCTATGTCGTATGACACAGACCTCTTGAGATTCCTGTGTCGTCCGACACAGGATAGGCCATTTACGTGCCGCTTGATCTGTTTGATTCCACTTCTCCCCAAAGCAAACCAAGCTATATTTATGAACCGGTAGCGGCATTAAAATAGTAATATTACGTGAGTATTATGGGAGGATCACATGGCTTTAATGGCCAAATGTGATGAATCACATATCTTTGGCCATTTTGAAGTAGCCATCACCTCCTAACTCAAAGGAAACTAACAAAGATTCAAACTTTAATGGTGTTAATGCCACCAAATGTTCAGATCTCGAGGTGGGGAGAAGTGAATATGGAAGATTCACCTCTCCACCACCTTTATCATGCAAGATCCCCAATATTTCACATAATATCAAAGCAAGTAAGCATGCAAGATGATATATAGATGTATGCAAAAAGGTGATCGTAGAAAAGAAAGAGGGTTTAGTGGCTACCTATTGTAGTCCACAAGGTGAAGACACCAATAGTATGGTGCGCTTACCCCTTCAACACACCAACAAGGAAGGTTCTTTGGATCTTGGCTTGGGTATGTGTATGTATGAGGAGGGAGGTGAGTGTATGTGTATGAGAGAGGATGCGACTCCTTTTGGGCGACTTTCCCCCCTTACTAAGATCTCTCCAAAAGGTCCCCCAAAATGATCAGCCATGCCTTGTATTTATAGGCAGTCTGATGGGAGGCTCCATGTCGTCCGACAGAGGGAGTTAAACCGCCTTAGTGTCGTCCCATGTCGGACGACAGTGTACAACTTTTTGGCACAGTTGGGCCGAATGGATGGCAGGCCCAAAAATCAAGAAAAGTGGACCCAAAAAATAATGTGAAAGATAATATGAATTATCTTGGGAGTCGCCACGCCGTTTTTAAGGAAAACATTGAAAAACCTTTTTTAAAGAGAATTTGGGTCCGGGGGTCAGGTTACGTGTTGGGAAGAACTTGAGAGTTCACCCAACACGCCTCGTCCGTAGACAAGACTTTCTATGTTCAACATCCAAAACATCCAAACGTGTGTGCAATTTGTGTGTGACAAAATATGTAATAAAATGCGATTTAATGCTTTGCTTTATTAATCAAAATGAGGGATTACAACTTATGAACCTTTTATTGTGGGAGGCCACATTCCACTTACAATTAATGAAATTGAATTACAAGGAAATGGGCTGAGGCAGTCTGTCCAGGGACTTTGGATGTCGTCCGACACAGGACTTCCTCAGTAGAGGGATGTCGGACGACACAAGACATCCTTGGTCAGATTGCCTCTACAATGGGGGTAAACATGCCACCAATACTATTCTAAGGCTAAGAATTAACTAGAACAATGAAGAGACTGAGATAAAGAGTATTATGGGAAGGTCATGGGGTTTCGGTGACCCAATGTGAATGACCACATTTCTTGGGTCACAATTAAAGAACCCTCACTTCCTAACTCAAGCAATAACAGTAACAAATGAGTATTGTGGGAGGATCATATGGCGCTGATGGCCAAATATGAATGATGGGCTATCACCTCCTAACTCAGACAAGCATGATCAAGATTCAAGCATATGGATCAGAAACCACGGGGGAAGGAATCAACACTCAGATAAGTGTGAATATAGATGATTCACACTCATCTTCATGTTTAAATCACAAACAACATGCTCAAGCCATTGCACAGATAAAACATATGAATCAGAGTATGGATATCAAAACCAACATGGTTCAAACAATGCTTAGACAGAGTACGTGAACCAGAACATGACTGCCACAGGTATAAATCACGGCAAAGCAAGTCCAAGTACAGATCAATGGATTGCAAATGAAGAACAAAACAATGTCAGATTAACAGAGCAAACACAATGAGAACCGAGAGATAGAGAGGGTTAAGATTCGTTACCCTCATAGATCCACACTTCCTATACCACGTCGGTATAGGAAGCCTTCCAATCAGCTTCAGAACGCGAGAGTCGAACTCTCGGATAGACCGAAGAACTGAGGTCTTAAATCTAGGAATATCCTTTTTGTTCACAGGCAGCAGCAATCGGATGTGAACACCGTTGATTGTTGATGAAACTAAACTGGACTGGGGGTTGTGAAGACGGCCGGAGATGATGGAAACTTGGCCGGAAATGATGGGATTAGAGACTGATGGACGGAGTTAGGGTCTGAAACAAAGGAGACGCCGTCTACGGATTTGGGTGGAATGGGAACGCTGATTTGGTTGGAGATGGTGAACGGTGAGGGGCGATTTACGTATAGAGAGAGAGTCTCTCTCTAAAACCATTTAGTAAGAGAGAGAGGGGAGAGAGCGGCCTCCGGCGATCTGGTTTTGGGGACGATGGAGAAATGGTGGTGATGGCGATTGGGTTTGACCGGTGAATGAGTTTAGTGGTGACGGTGGTTAACGACTTGGACAGGGGAGCGATTGGGAGAGGGTTCAGCCGGCGAACTGGTTTTGATGTGAGGGAGATAGCTCGGTGAGGGAGATGATTTAGGCCGAGCTAGGTAAGGATCGCCATTGACGATTGAGAGAGAGAACTGGGAAGGGCTCTTTGTGTTTAGAGAGAGAAAACGGTGAGGAAGGTTCCTAC
Source organism: Adenophora triphylla var. japonica (assembly GCA_022495995.1). NCBI lineage: Eukaryota > Viridiplantae > Streptophyta > Magnoliopsida > Asterales > Campanulaceae > Adenophora > Adenophora triphylla. Next base: position 221,472 of record JAFEMH010003850.1, read on the forward strand.
GATTGTTGTTGTTTTAGTTGAGGAGCGAAGAGCTTGGTGGCCGCCGGTGAGGAATGATTGTAATGGTGGAGAAGACGATTGGGGAGGGGAGCTTTCTCTGTTATTGCGGCTAGAGAGAGAGAGAGGTGAGAGAGAGAGAGAGAATGTCTGTATTGCTTCCTTAGAGAGAAAGAAAAATGAGATTTCCCCCTTTTCTGTGTGTGTCCCCCCCTTACAAATGGGATAAAACCCTTTATTTAATACTGATTTGGAATCAATTTGGGGGTGTCGTATGACACCGGTTCTTTTAGGCATTTTTTATGGCCAAAGTGAAGCGGGCCCAAAAAGAATAAATGTGAATAAATGAGACAAGCCCAATATTAAGGCAAAGTCTTTGCAATTCAAGGAGAGCGGACCCAAAAACACGAGTTCGGGTCGGGGTACTCGCAAGTACGCCTAGGGTCTTCAACCGTCAAGTCCCATCCTTTTTATTGCGCCGGTTGAGGCCTCCTTCTTCCTTCAACATTTGGCAGTTCTAAGAAGGATCAATCATTCCTCGGTGAGTTCCCCCTTTTCTTAAAATTTCTTCTTCTTACTGTTGCTTTCTTTCCTCCCAAGATGGGTAAATCTAAAGAAATTGCTAGTCCTAGTGTTTTGCTACCTCCTGGTTTCCGGTGTCTACATATAATAGATTGTCCTGAGGATGAAGGGTGTATCTTATCCCGTGCTAGTGTTGAAGTCCTCCGAAAGAACCTAGCTTTCCCCCTAGGTGTGGAGATTATGGACCCTAATCCTAATCTCACTTTTGATTGCACTTCGAATGAATGGGTTTGCTTTCTTGAATACCCTTTTACTATTGGTCTCAAGTTTCCTTTTTCTTCTCTAATCACTCGCTTTTTCGAAGCTACTGGTCTCGCCTACTGCCAACTCATGCCTGTTGGTTGGAGGGCTTTGATTACTCTAGACAGATTGAGTGCCTAAACGGGCTTAAGAGTAGGTTTGGAGGAATTTGCTTATGAGATTAGGACCCATGGTAACTATAGGTTCGGTTTTAGGGTAAAGAGCAAGGCTCTTAGCTTGGTAGTGGATTCTTTGGATTCGTATAAGGGTTGGAAAAATAGGTTTTTCTTTGCAAGGAAGGATACTATAGAAGGTGGTGATAAGGTGGCCTATGAGTGGAAGAAGGAAGGTAGTTGTTTATTCTTACCACTTACCTGTACATCTTGTTATTGTATTCAGGTTGGTTAACCCTTTTCTGCTTTTTGTAGTTCCCAAGTTGAGTGATCTCTTTCCAAAGCTAGATAATTCTCTAACAAATGTCCAAAAGGTGAGGGCTCTGCCTGAAGAGTCTCGTAAATTTGTCCCACTGCCAGTTGCATTTGTCTCTGAAAGCGCTGGTGTAGAGGTTGAGTCTGACAAGCTGCTGGAATAGTGTTCCCATAAGATGTCATCTGGTAAGCTTTTTCTTTCTTTCAACTTGTTCTTGATTTTGTTTAGTTGCCTTGCTACTTTGTTTTGTAGTTTCTCGTCCTCAAGTTGGCTTCGATGTGAAAGATATCATGTCTGGGATTAGGGCAAAGGTTGGGGTGAAGAAAGAAGACAGTAAGCCTCCTCTCCCAAAAGGGGAAAGCTCCAAGGGTGAGAAGAAGAGAAAGCTGGAAGATGTAGAGATAGTGAGGGTGCTGAAGAAGGACGATTGGCATGCTGGCAATGCGTTGGCCAATGCTGAGGATTTGACCAAGAAGGTAGTGTCGTCTTTTTGTATGCCCAAAATATTTTGTACAAAATCCTAAGGATCTTCAACATGCAGACATTAAATCTGGTGGCCAATTTGGTCAAGGATGTGGAAATAAAAGATGATAGGATCAAGGTGCTTGATCAGAAGGTCAATTTGAGGCGTTTAGGGCTACACAGGCTGAAAAACAGGTGGATGTCTATGTTGATGAAATTGCCAAGCTGAAGAATGAATTGTCAACAACTATCGTGGAGCATGTGAAGGAACTGGAGGCTGCTAAAGAAAAGTTCATGGTTGATGCTAGTAAGATAGTAATGGATAGCAGGATTGAAATGATCAAAGAACACGAGATGGGGCAACACGTCAAATGGAGTATTGAAGACGAGGTTGCCATGATGAACGCATTCTTAGGCGAAGCTGATGATGTTGGAGAAGTGAACTCGAAGTCGCAAGATGTTGGTAAGGATGAACAAGTTGATGAAACTCAGGAGGAAGAGAAGAAGGAAGGTTGAAAGTCAGGTACGTCTATGTCAGCTTCAAAAACAATTTCCTTTATGTTTAACATTTTAAATTTTAACTGAGGGGGTGTCCTCAGAAACAACTTTATGGTTCTATAACTTGATGTTTTTTGTTGAGGGGTTTGTCCTCGCTTAGATGATTTTTTTTTAGGTTTGTAATGGTTTTTGATGTCTATTATAGACATGTACTTTAGGGAGTTTGCTCGTATTTAAGCCAAGTTGTTGCTAGTTATTATGAACGTGTTAGTTAGGATCAGGTTGTTTGATCCATTTTTGGAAAAAACATAATTACTCTTTTAGAAAGAGTTTCTTAAATGTGTGATAGGTAACAAGTTATTTGTTAAAAATTTTGAGAATCTGACTTAAATGGAAAGAGATGTTTATCTTTTCAAACCTTGTGTTCTTATGGTAACATGCTGATGTTACAACCTGATGTTTTAACTTAAGTTCATAATTTTAATTAAGTGTAAGAAGGTAATCAATATGTACGTGACATATTGGCCCACCTACTCCTTGAACAAAACATGAAAAACGTGCGCCCAGGCAAAGGTGTAAATAACCTTAAACAACTTATGAAAGACATAAAATCCTTAGACTTTAAGAAAGGTGTATACCTTACATCTTGAATGTGTGTCAAGATTTTATATATCTTTATTTCAGTTGGACCCATCATGTTGCAACTTGTAAACCATTAGTATAAATGTAGTGATAACTTGGGATTATCTACAACTTGATTCCTCATCTCGCTACTTTTACAACCTGAACTTGAACATGTTGATCATGTTATCTTCGAGTACCAAATTTTAGTAGCCTTTCAGAATAGAAATATGTTAGGGGTGGGTGTTAGGTTAGCTAACTCCCTTCCGACGTTTAGATCGGTAAGAGTTGGAAAAATAAAGATTGATTTGAAATAACAAAATTAAAATAAACATAACAACCCATACCTAATTTGGAATTGAATACAACTTACTTAAGGCGGACCATATTCCAACTTTTAGGAATTCTCGTTCGGTCGATAGGTTATATGCCCCTTTTCCCGCTCCTTGAGGTTGTTCGTTATCATTTGACATCATTAACTTGATTACTTCTCAATGTGTTGGCAACTTGATGTATTGGTGATAAGTTGAGGGAAAGGCCTTCATATCGTGAATCCAAGGCCTCCTTAGAATTATACTATATGATGATTTACGCAGACTGTTTCATAGAGCTCTCTCCTCTTTGGTACGGATTAGTAACATGACATCCCAGTAAGTGGGCTTAATTTTTTCAATGAAACCAACTAGGACAGACAGACTTCAAATAATATGCTCAAAAGGGATATCCACGTTTGCCAGGTTATTGTTGTCCGTCATGTTGACAGTTGAACAGGATGTCCCTCCAACGCCTGGCCTTCACTGATCCGGTTGATCACCTTGGCTGTGACCGAAGGAGTTGTTGGTTTATCAGCTTGTTGCCCCCAGTTGCTCATAGCAAGTATCGATCTTCTGTTGGGGGTAAGACGAGATGTTTCGATCTTACCCCCAGAAGACTCAGGAGCGGCGTTCTTATTGTTGGCTTATTCTTGTCTCAACTTCTTTTCTCCCATCCTGATGAGTCTTACCATCCTGATTCTAACCTCTTCTGGACTTATGCCAGGGATCAACATTAATTCCTCTAAAGGGGGGGGGGAATCTTCTCGAATCCCATCCCGAAGGTATCAATTGTTTGTGGACATGCCTATGCAGAGAACGTCAACAGCTTCTTTATTGAGTTTGCTTAAGCGGTATTTCAGTGATTCACCAGGTTGTTGTAACCTATTTCCTCTTGGAAGAGTTATCCTGGACATGTTCATTGCCATCTCTTTTAATTCCTGCAACTGTCTCGTTACGTTATTTCCTGCATCACGATTAACAACAGCAGGTTTCCCTAATGGTCTTTAAATAGGGATTTTAAACATTGATGAGGTGGTTGGGATAGCCCCATGGTTAATGGCCACAATGATAGTGGTTATGATAGTCGGTGGTATGAATCTACATTATCAGATTATGCCCCTACTTCTCTATCAAACGCGAGTCTCTCTGGTTGGTTTGGAGAGAGTATGTTGGATGTGGCAGGGGGATTCTTGAAAAACTCTTTTTAAGGCATTCTGACGGTATCGACTGGCATCAACATCTGTCGCTTTAGTTCGCACACTATGTTTGTCTAACCGAAGGTGAAGCCTGCTGGAATTTCTGTGAAGTTCCGGCTAGGCCTGTAGAGGTGTTAGCAGATTGGCTTGAAGTCATTCTGATTGACATCTTGAATCTTTTCGACAATCAAAAAACCATTGATTTCCGCAGACGTCGCCAAACTGTTTTGGCCAGATTTGTACAATTTGACTATGAAATCAGGAAATGGGTGCAATGGAATATGATAATAGAGAACCAAGATGTAATGGCAAAGGATTTAACGAGGAAAGCCCTTAAACAACTTGTTCACCGACATAAAACCTCGGAATGATGGAATATTATTAGTACGATGATCAGAGTATGAGTACAATGAGTATTACTAATAGGTGAGTGTGTGTATACATGTGTAGACCTGATTCTATTTAAATAACATGAAAAAAGTATCGGATATAACAAGTTTAACGCTATCCCACTTCTTGTTCCTAGAAATTAGTAGGAAGTTGATGAAGACCCGTTTGACGAAGTCTTAATGGGTATTGACTATCTTTGACTTTGTCTTTAGTAACGATCCCTATAAAGTAGGATAACGGCAGCTTTGCATTACGCTTTGCATCCGTGTTGTATGGACAAGTTGTTAATTCAAGATGTGAGGTCAGGATGTGGTACCAGGTTGTAACATGTTGGATGTAATTTTTTACCCCTAAACAATTTTATATCTTTTACATATACTTTGTTATAACAAAGGCAATACACGGTATCTAACAAAATAGATAAGAAAAGGGACGTCTGACATTTTCAAAGAAGAGACCCATTGAAATGCTTTTTCGATATTTTGAGGATTGCAATGTGCAAACTGTCCCCGTGATTGGTAGTCGGAAACTAGAAATTGGATGTCAATCAATCCCTTTGATCAATTTTATGGAAAATTTCCCTGAGGGCCCTCAAGTTCAGATGTTTTTCCAATTTAAGGAGATGCTATTTTGAAATTCAAAATAGAGAGTTCGATTAAGATTGAAATTCCAAGGACACCCTCACCTCCATTGACCTCCATTTTGACCAGTCCAATGAAATCCCTAAATACCGAAACTACCCTAACCTCCTCCCACCTCCCTCATTCACAACAAACACACATTCTCTCTCTCCAGATCCGTTTCTTTCTCCATCTCTCTCTCTCCAGCGTCGAAAAAAGTTTTTCCACGGCCATCTCTCCTTACCCACTCCGACATTCTAGACATTCAACACCTCTGGCATTAGTGTACACTCAGGCGGATCCATTACTCCAGCAAAAAACAATGGCGAGTTCACAACGAGTTCACTCCAGCTATTGTAAGTACCCAAATCCGGATCGTCCAAATCCGTCAGAAAGTTAACCGAAATCCGTTAACTGGCCCGCTCCAGGTTAACCGGAACTCGTTAAACTCCCCGTTGCTGTGCCAACGAGACGCCCGGATCGCCCGTGCATCCCGACGTCGAACCGTACTTAGCACGTGACATCTCACGTAAAAGTATGGCTTTCCCTGAAAAACGCATTTTCCGGCACTTTCCGGGGGCGTTTCGGACATTTCCCGGACTGTTATTTTAAAAAACGGACAAAATCGGGACCGGGGGACAAAATCCCACATGGCTGGTGACTCAGAGGGGCACGTGGCAGCCATGCCACTGCCCACACATCACCCTTCAATCAATTTCAGAGGGAAAAGACCAAAATGCCCCTGGTTTGCAAGCCAAGTCCGGCCGGACTCACTGTGCAATTTTCCTGAAATTGCCAGCAAGTCCCCCAGATTTCCAAAATTCCCAAAACCCCTGAAATTCAGTCCAAGTCCGGCCGGACTCCTACTGCAATTTTCACCCTATAAATAGAAGTTGCTGTCAAAGGCAAAAAAAGAGGATTTCATACCAAAAAATCACATACCCCACGGTCCAAACTGGTTTTCACCCTTCCCGAGCTCCCGTTTTGTCTCGATTCGCGTGAAACCTTCGTATTTCGATCAAATACGCACCCTACAACTTCGAAACAACCTTTCGAATCACTTTTCGTGTCCCGTACACACCTTCCGAGCCAAAGGAGTCGACCCTAGCCATAGGTATAACTCCCTCTCTCCGAATCTTCCGTTCCGTCTCGGTTTACGCGCCGCCGCTATAATCAAGCTTTCGAACGCCGTTATCAAAATGTAGACGCCTCCGTCTAACGGGGTCCGATACGTTTTAGCCCCTCGATCCTCTTCTCTTTCCGTAAGAGAAGTAATCACGGGTTAAAACGGCGTTCCGACCCCGTTCCGTTTACTTTCATGTCATTTACAATTCCGAGCCGTTTGGCCTCGTTGATCGTCATTTACAATTCCGAACCGTTTGGCCTCGTTGATCGTCATTTACAATTCCGAGCCGTTTGGCCTCGTTGATCGTCATTTACAATTCCGAGCCGTTTGGTCTCGTTGATCGTCATTTACAATTCCGAGCCGTTTGGCCTCATCGATCGTCATTTACGAATCCGGATCGTTTGATTCCGTTGACACCGCTTTAAATACTGTCATTTACAAGTCCGATCCGTTTGGATTGTGATAGTATTTACTTTTCAAAAGTCCGAGTCGCAACCCGATTCGTTGATCGCATATCATTTAATACGCATTTTTCCCGTAAAAATCGTTAACAATGTAATGCCCGGTTCAAAACCGGAGTTCGTCCGTCGAACTCTCTTTCAAAACGCGCGAAGTGACGTTCGGCCTCCGAATGTTCATCTTCAAACTCAAAGTCAAAGCCGCCATTTGATACTTAAAATCATTTAATACGCTTTTTCCCGTAAAAATCGTTAACAATGACTCGTATGGCTCAAAATCGACGTTTGCCACACAAACGCTCATTTCAAACTCAAAATCGACGTTTGACACGCAAACGCTCTTTTCAAACTCAAAATCGACGTTTGCCACGCAAACGCTCATTTCAAACTCAAAGTCGACGTTTGCCACGCAAACGCTCATTTCAACTCAAAACCGACGTTTGTCATTCAAACGTTCGTCTTTTCAAAAGTCACCTAATCAACGTTTGTCATTCAAATCAAGATTAAGCTTGTCATTCAAGCCCCCACTTCAAAACACACACACACAGACACACGATTTCGAGAAAGGTAGAAAGACTCGTCATGCGAGGCATTTCGGGCGATCTCGTAATACTCTACCCGAAACGTAACTTGACCTCCGAACCTAACAATCTCTGGTACTAAAAGCTTTTTACTCGTTTTTGCTGCCAATAAAAATGATCCCCCTTTTTAAAGCCTTTTCCTAAGTTTTTGCTACCAATAAAAACGACACCATTTTCAAAAGCCGTTTCTCAACGTTTGGGCTCAAAATACAAAAACCGCGTGGCGACTCCTCATTCTGCTCCTTCCCGTGAAGCGAGGTCTCAGACACCAACCACCCGCGAAAGACAACCGCCTTTTCCGCCGCCCCGCGCGCGAAAAAGATCGGGTAATTTCAGTTGGCGACTCCGCTGGGGAAAAGATACTTTTTTCAAAACTACCGTTGTTTTCTAAAAAGCCTTCCGTGGGTCAAACTTTCGTTTACCCTTCCTCGTTTTCGTGTGTGTGTTACTTTAAACCTCGAACGGTTTTGTTTCAAAGGCATTACATTGTCAACTTTTCAAAATCTTACCATGTTTGTGCATCCCCATTCATGTTTGATTTTCATTGCTGTCTTTTGAACTGTGCATCATAAATTCTTTAAGGCACATTCTGAAAAATCTCTGTTTTACTCAGAAAAAGAATTTTAGTGACCGCACACTACGCGCACTTGCTGCCTCGGAACACCGCACTTCACGTGCACTTGCTGCCTCGGTACACTGCACACTACAACCCCTAACCCGGGATGGCCTTATCGGTTGCACTCCGATTGGTGCGCGAGACACCTTTCGGGGGCGCACGGGGTCGTCCCAAACATCCCATCCTAGCCCGTGTAAGCCATGCACTCTTTGTGTCACACTTTGTCCAAGACCCCGGTTGGTTTTTGGCTTAGCTCGTGTCATAAAGCCTAAGTGTATGTTTTTCACGCCGGGCCCCGCTCCGAGTCAAGCTCGAGAGTTTTAGACCGAAGGTCGTTCCCGACCCGAAGTCTTGAGCTTTTCAACCTTGACTTTGACGCGGAGCTCTGCCGAAAAATATACCCGAAGGTTCAATGTGACACCGTGTCACCAAACCTCGCCGTATGTACCGTGCCAGCCACAACTTGGCCAACGCTAAAAGCTAAAGGTCTCTCGCACAAGCGAGTCAGGAGAGGTCATGCCCAAATTTTGGCACAACTCCCGCCTTAACTTAAGGACGTTGACCTCGACCGTGGCCCGTACGCCGCACACGTCGAAAGTTTGCGTGATCAGCTAGCCTTAAGTTCACTTTTTCCTTTGTCGGTGGAACTCGCTTGCCTTATCAGACCTCGCTCGGGATAGTCCGTCCTGAGAAAGATGATCTACAATGGAAACGAGGGGCTTATAAGCGTAGTGACGAGATCCACTGATTAGAGCTCTAGGATTAGTTGCGAAAAAGAAGACATGCTCTTTTCCAACCAATTAGGACTCTGAGAAAACGCGCTTTAAGTAAACTTTAATCGGTAACTGCACATTGCACAAGCCCGAAAACCTTGAGCCAAATACCCTTTTCCGAAGCCTAAACCCTTCCTTTCGTTCCCTGCAGCCGAGCGTAAAGTGGTTCAGATTTCCGGTCCGCCTTGCCAGATCACAAGAACGGCAGCGTCGACAGCTTCTTCGGTTCCCTCGCTCCTCACAAGATTTCCGACATGTCTAGCTCACCGAGAAATCGTGACGGGGAAGGACCCCCGCCACCGGTAATGTATATGACATTGGAAGAAGCCATCCCAAGCCTTGTGAGGTTCACAAGAGGCGAAGAAGATCGCCAGAATTTTGTGGTACGGCTTCGAATGAGCGTGGTATAGCAGCCTATCCCCGCCGACGGTACTTTTGTCACAGTCGAGGATGACGATTCCCCGAAACCAGTTCACCAAACCTTCAATCAGTTCCTCCCCGCCAACTTACGGGATGCCTTCCAACCAAGGAAACAAATGACCTAGGCTCCATGTTGCCACCTCTCGGGCAACCCTGTCAATTTTGGTCGGCCCAGTGCTACACCCATCACTCAATATCACCAGCGCACCGCCGACCATCTCAGATGCCAATATCCCTCAATACCCTCCCGGGTTCGTCCCGTTGCCTATACACGAATCCCTAAACACCGGGACAAACCCCGATACAGCTTCAAAAAAGGCTCCCGTATATTCTCATATACCAAGCCTCCCACCTCCAATCACTACCGCTCACGTGGTAGCACCCGGCGCCGAGCCTCACAGTCCACCACCGGACCCAACCTTAGCCTCGGATGGTCGAGCGATGAAAGACCCGAAAGCCACCATGAGCAAATTTCAAAGCAGAAACGCTCAAATCCACCGATCCGGAATGGTCACGCCTCCCGCCAAGTTCGAATGCCGGAGATGGACCGATTCGATGGAACCGAATGTCCTCAAACGCACGTCGACACTTACGTTCTCAGCATGAGAGCAAAAGGAGCAACCCTCCAAAGAAATGGCCGACCACTTCCAAGATACGCTCAAAAGTTCGGCGTTACGATGGTTTCGAGGGTCAAGCCTCGCGGATCGCCACACCCGGGAACAGATCAAGCAACATCTTCCCGGAACGATACAGATCCAACTTAGAGTGGGAAACAAGTCGCGAGGACTTAATCACCACCGAGCGTAAAGCGGATGAAAGTGTTGGGGAATTCTACAAGAGATGGAGCCGGAAACTCTCCGAAATCATGGAGCCACTCTCCAAAGATGAACATATGCGGATCTTCAAGTCTTGCTTGAGACCGTCCATCGTAACCCTCATCGGCCACAATTTCTTCCTGCATCTCCGGCCATGGTCAATGCCGGCTCACGCTCGAGAAGGATCTCAAGGAAAAGTTGGCTACCGCACGCCCATACGTATACCGCTCAACAAACAGCATTCAATCCTCGCACTGGCCCCCGGCAAAGTGGAAAGATACGTCTGCCAACTACGTCCATCGTGGACAACAGCTTGGGTAACGTAAAACCCTGGCCCCGCAAAGCAACAATTCTACTCGAAGCGCTGTCGTACACTTCGACAAGTTGGACATGCCACCGAGCAAGATGCCGGAAGGGTTAATCAAGGAGGGTCTCCTTAAGCCCGTGGCCAATTACAAACCCAAAGTTCCCGTAGCCAATGCGGACAAGAGCAAATATCGCGCCTTCCATCGCATCACGGCCATACCACCGACAACCGTTTGGGGTTACGATACGAAATCCGTAACTTGATAGAAGAAGGCAAGTTAGAGCGCCCCGTGGGCCCAATACAATCGGGAATCCCTTTCCAAATAATAATAACGGCGTGAATTCCATTGAGTGGGTGCCCAAGAAGAGTGCCACGAACCGGTTTCTCCGCCTCTTTCAAACTGGATCCTCCTCTAATGTCCACATCGCCTACGATGTTTGTGATCGCTCCGCCCGCCTCGGAGTACGAGTCTCGAGAAACTGTCCGGAGCAATCCTCCGAGAAAACAGAAGAAGAAATCCTCTCAACAGCAACTGAGAGAAAGATACGAAGCCGGAGATACCAGTGTAGGTACACTTGGAGAACCCTCCGGGAGGTTCGACTACTACGTACTTGAAATTACCCGGATCCGAGAAGGCCTCGCGGCCCCGGCATCTGGCATTCTTTCGCGTTGGAGGTGTCTCGCCGTTTTGCTTTCGCATTTTGTAGAGTCGCCACGCCGTTTTTATTAAGCCCAAAACATTGAAAAAGGGCATCAGTTTAAAGATAAATTTTAAACTGTTTTTGTGTGATGAGATTTTGAGTTCGGAGGTCAGATGACTCCTCGGGAAGAGAATATTAGAATATTAGAGCTCACCCGAGTAGCCTCGTAAAACGAGTCTTTCGGATACCCCTAATATCCTTTAAAAAGTTGTGTGTGTGTGTGTGTGCTTTTAAAAATGCATGCTGTATCGGATGTCTACATTGTATTGAAATGTATTGAAATAGTAGAGGAAGGAAGCCTTACCAATGTTGGTTCGTGTCTGTCTTCCGCAGGGGAATAGTGTTTGAGGTCGGAGTAGCGTTCCGGATTGCTTCGGATGCCTGGTTGTCCGCGGACAGCGTTTCGGCGTGAGTTGAAACCGTAGGCTGCGTTTGGGCAGGTTCGGCGTGCGTGGGGATCGTCGGGATCACTGCGAGAGGTTCGGCGTGCGTTGGAATCGTTGGTTGGATTCGGGCAGGTTCGGCAAGGTTTGGGATCGCCGGTTTGACTCCTGAAAGAGCCGGACACCGTGGGAAAGACCAGTGCAAGGCCTCGGAGTACCACGAGGGGCCTCGAGTACCTCGAGAGTGCCTCTGGCAGCGCGGGAGCGTCTCGGGAGCGCTCGGAGAGGCTTCTGAGCACCTCGAGGGGGCTCGGAAGGCCTCGGAAGGATCCGAAGGGGCCGGGAATGCCTCGAAAGGTCTTAGAAGGGGAGCCGAAGGCTTAGGGAGGAAGAGAGAAGTGGGAGGTGTGAAAAATGAGGAGGGGGAGCCCTCTATTTATAGTCTCGTATTTGGTGCAAAGAGGTCCGTACGGACCTCCTTGGTTATCCAGGATTTTGGTTTTCCTCGATTTGAGGGAATATGCAATGATGGTGAATATTCTGGAAATGATGATGTCCCACTTGCAAAGAGGTCCGTACGGACCATCTTGCATGCAAAGAGGTCCGTACGGACCAAGTCTCGCATGGAAACCATCATTTCTCCCGGATTTGAGGGAATATTGTGGACTTTAAGGGGATTCAGTAATTATGGAAACAAAGAGGTCCGTACGGACCTATATTGCTTTTCCAGCTTTCCCCCGAAAATTCCCGAAAGGCCCTTTTGTCCCTTTTATCCCGTAAAGGCTCCTCCCCTGGTTTGGTTGGGGGTTTGAGAGGGTTTTGAGAGGGTTTTGAGTGAGAGAGGTCTCTGAGACTGCGTGGATGAGTCTGCGGTGTTTCCCGTGTGTTTGAAAGGGAGTGATCCAGATTGGGGTACTTACAGAAGCCCCTCGACGACGTCACTTATGAAAGAAGTGGGGTCGCCGATAAGATAAGGGACCTAATCTGGATCGCGTGCAAGGAGAGGAAGTGACCGTGAGGGTCAAAGTGAGGACGTGGTGGCGTCCTTTTGGGTGACCGTTTAGGTCAATAGGCTGGACCCTGTGATAGGATTCCTACGTATCCCTGGCGGGAATCAAGCCTGGTCGTAGTTCGGGTGTGGGGTGAGTGTTTTGTGAATGCGGGCGTGGTGGTGCCCTGGAGTGTTGTGTGACCGCCGAGGTCAGTGGTGATAAGGACGTGGAGGCGTCCTGGGTGACCGTATAGGTTGGTGATAAGGACGTGGCGGCGTCCGGGGTGACCGTATAGGTCGGTGATAAGGACGTGGTGGCGTCCGGGGTGACCGCATAGGTCGGTGATAAGGACGTGGTGGCGTCCTGGGTGACCGTATAGGTCGGTGATAAGGACGTGGTGGCGTCCTGGGTGACCGCATAGTCGATAGGTGATAAGGACGTGGTGGCGTCCGGCGACCGTATAGTGAGTGATAAGGACGTGGTGGCGTCCGGGGTGACCGTATAGGTCGGTGATAAGGACGTGGTGGCGTCCTGGGTGACCGTATAGGTCGGTGATAAGGACGTGGTGGCGTCCGGGGTGGCCGTGGTGGCGTCCTGGGTGACCGTATAGGTCGGTGATAAGGACGTGGTGGCGTCCGGGGTGACCGTATAGGTCGGTGATAAGGACGTGGTGGCGTCCGGGGTGACCGTATAGGTCGGTGATAAGGACGTGGTGGCGTCCTGGGTGACCGTATAGGTCGGTGATAAGGACGTGGTGGCGTCCTGGGTGACCGTATAGGTCGGTGATAAGGACGTGGTGGCGTCCGGGGTGACCGTATAGGTCGGTGATAAGGACGTGGTGGCGTCCTGGGTGACCGCATAGGTCGGTGTGAGGACGTGGTGGCGTCCTGGGATGGAAATTTTACGATTTTCCTAATCGGGTGGTTTAAGGCCTTCCGGGCCGGAGATAGTTGTGAGGACTTGAATCGTCTTCTGATTGCGGTTGTGGAGGCGTGGCTGCCTTGTGATTCGAGAGGCGTAGATGCCATTTGTGTTTTTGCATGTTGATGTAGAAGGTCGGACTTACGATGATTGCCGGTGCTTGTGCTGCCGTTGAAGTGGGCAAGGATGATGGCCGATGATTGCTTCATCATTTGGCGTTTTGGGAGGCGCTTCGTGCCTTGGGACTTGTACTCGGAGGTGTTGGCTCCTTCGCGTGTTTGTTTTGCCGTGGAGTGGGCGAGAATGATGGTCGATGCTGGGGGTATGCAGTCTTGCATGACTTCCCTTTGACTTGCTGGGGAGGAGCTCGGGCTTACTTTGATGGCCGGTGCTTGCGTTGCCGTTGAAGTGGGCTAGGTTCGGGCTTACATTGACTGCCAGGTGCTTGCGTTGCGTTGAAGTGGGCTAGGTTCGGGCTTACACTGACTGCCGGTGCTTGCGTTGCCGTTGAAGTGGGCTAGGTTCGGGCTTACACTGACTGCCGGTGCTTGCGTTGCCGTTGAAGTGGGCTAGGTTCGGGCTTACACTGACTGCCGGTGCTTGCGTTGCCGTTGAAGTGGGCTAGGTTCGGGCTTACACTGACTGCCGGTGCTTGCGTTGCCGTTGAAGTGGGCTAGGTTCGGGCTTACACTGGCTCGCCAGCAGGTGCTTGAATGCTGGGGATGCATGACCACAGCAGGGAGCCACTTTTGCATTGGGAAGATGACTTCGGACTTTCAGTGGTTGAGTTGTCGTTGAGCGTTTGGAGGCGTCTTGCGCCTTGATATTCGTGCTGGGAGGTATTGGCTCCTTCTTGAATTGCCGTTGAGCGGGCATTGGTTGAATTGCCGTTGGAGTGGGCGAAGTTCGGGCTTACATCGGCTATAGGATTGAATTGCCGTTGGAGTGGCGAGACCGGTCTTACGCCGATGGTGCCGGGGATTGAATTGCCGTTGGAGTGGGCGAGGACCGGTCTTACGCTGATGGCCGGGGATTGAATTGCCGTTGGAGTGGGCGAGGACCGGTCTTACGCTGATGGCCGGGGATTGAATTGCCGTTGGAGTGGGCGAGGACCGGTCTTACGCTGATGGCCGGTGGTTGGATTGAAGGGTTAGGGACCATTCTGCACTTGGATTTGCTGAAAAAGGCCTTAGGACAGCCAGGGGCAAAGTTTGTAAGGGCAGAAAAGTCATTTGGGCACCCCTTGCAAAGAGGTCCGTACGGACCAACCTGGGTTGCAAAGAGGTCCGTACGGACCATGTTGATTTTTACAGTTCCCAGATTTTGACCAGGCGTTAAAACCGAGGCTCCTTCACTTCTTCTTCTTCAGTTTACGAAACAGCCGAGAGAGAGAAGGAGAAAACCTCCATTTTTGCACCAAAATCTTCCATTTTTCCTTTGATTTGCTCGCAATGGCGGAGGGATCTCGAAGGAGCCGTAGACAACGCAGTCAGGAAGTGGTTGAGCAGCGAATGGAGCTTCAAAGGAATTGGACCTCGTTCGTTCCGTCTTCGAAGAACCCGGATGTTTTGTATCCGAATCCGGAGGTGCATAATCGTCGCTCCATGAACGTTGGGGAGGTAAGAAATCTGTTCCGTTTTGATTCCCTGCTCGAATTTTTGAATGCTAGAACTAGGTTTTAGTTTTTCGCATTTTTGAATTTTTTTTTTTTATTTTATGCCTTTTTTGTGAAATTCTTGATGAATTGTTGAAAATGGACATGTGAAAATTGTGGGTATGTGTATTTTGTGCAGAAATGTGTAGATTAGCTCTTATTTGTGAAAATAAAGTGCCTATCTAGTGAATTGCATGCTTTGGTGTTTTGTACCGTATGCTATTTATGTATGTACATTATGAGAAAAATTATCGTGTAGTGATAATTTTTGTGAAAAAATGTGACATGTGCCGTGTTTTGTGACGGGTTATATGTGAAAGTGCGTGCCGTGTTGGGACGGATTTTCTTTTGAGAATGTGCTATATAGTGTGTGCCGTGTTTTTGGGTGACGGACTTTGTGGGGAAAATATGTGCGATATGTGCCGTGTTGGGACGGATTTTCTTTTGAAAATGTGTCGTGTAGGGTTTAATCCCTCCCCTTTTTTTCTTTTGAGAAAATGTGTACAGTGTGTGCCGCGTTTTGTGACGGACCGTACGGGGAAAATTATATGCATGATATATGTGAAAATTATGTGCATTGTGTGCCGTGTTTTGTGACGGGTTACATGAAAAATTGTATGTGAAAATTATGTGCATTGTGTGCCGTGTTTTGTGACGGGTTACATGAAAAATTGTATGTGAAAATTATGTGCATTGTGTGCCGTGTTTTGTGACGGGTTATATGTGCCTTTATATTAAGTACTGTGATTGACGTACCTTTGCTGTGTTTACCTGCGTTGTGATGCTTTGGGCTTACGGCCGGGAAGGCCAAGAGGATGAAGACTCGGGGGTCACTCGAGGCATTGTGGAGCTATGGCAATGGATGCCTGATATTTCCGTGGGCGGTAGGCCGAGTCCGGAGGTTGGTTTATGCTTCGGCCTAGGTGTGTTCGTTGAGAACCCGGGCCGGAGTGTACGACACGAGGAAGAACAAGAGTGTCTTCTGGGCCTTTACGAGTATTGGTGGGATACCACCCACACCTTCCACCCGAGCCCGGGCGAGGTGACGGTGACGCCCACCGATTTTGCTTTGCTATTACGGGCTCTCCTTCAAAGGGGAGCCGTGAGGTGGAGAGACATGATCTCGGATGATGTGCGACCGAGCTGCTTGGGCTTTGAGCCTCGTCCTCGCGAGGGGCACAGGGATGCTTTGTACGGCGACGTAGAGATGAGGATCACGGCCGGTATTGGGGCCTACATCCGGTACCGGCCAGGTGACAACGGAGCGGTTGGCGCGCTCCTTCTTGTGGTATGCACCGCCCGAGACTTTGTTCTCGAACCACGCGACCGCAGGCTCCCTTTGCTCTGTTGGAGAGCTTGGACCGATCTGGATAAGTGTCTCGGCGACATTGCTTGGGGCGAGGCGGAGCTTGGCCGAGCTCTACTTTCTCTCGGGACCGGTTTAGCCGGGGTGGCCTCGTTGGCTGCTTTGGATTTTGCTCTGGAGGTATGAGTTTATTGCCGTTTTTGACTTAGCAACTTGTCGTTTCTCCATTTTTTTTTTTTTTTTTTTCTTGAGCTCTTCTCTCGCTTTTGTCGCAGTGTGGTTTTATGAGGTCTTTCGGTGCTTCCCGTGGGATAGAGATCCCTGGGTACATTCTTTGCGTATCCCGCTATGCTCACCGGGCTCGTGCGGCCGGGAGGAGGAGGACCGGCGGGGGTAAGCTCACCATTGCCTACGGGGAGGTGCGGGAGCGTTTGGAGCGAGATAGCCGTGAGGGTTTCGTCTTGTTCCCATGGGCTCGGTATGAGGGTGATGAGTTTGAGGGAGCTCCCAGGTGACGGCGCGGCGGAAGATGCTTTGCGGGGCTTGACTTGCGACGCCATGTATGCAGGGGAGGCGAGTCTTCTGGCAAAGCATGGCCCGGGGTGTGCTTCCCGTGGCTCGAGAGGATCCTCCGTTTGGGATGTTTGACTCCGGGATATGGATGTGCTTGATTTTGAGAGGTACCTTGGCGGTGTGGGTGCCGAGGAGTTCATTTTGTTTGGTGAGGAGTACGAGACCTTTGTTAGGAGGAAGTTGAGGACGCCGCGGAGTAGTGGCGAGGAGAGAGAGGCTGGGCCGCGAGCTCCCCAGAGGTTCCGATGCGGGCCGGATTTCACTTATGTCCGTGGGGACGGATCGCGGAGGAGGGTATGCATGCCCGTTCTGACGAGCTCTGCTGCGTCTGAGTGGATCTGATAGATCGGTGAGTGTGCGACTCTTTTCCATTTTGGCATCTTTTACGCATTTTTTTTTTCTTTTTTTTTTTGTTGTTGAGTATAAGCGCATTTGATGAGCGTTTCCTTGGCTGTTTGCTTGTGCGGAGTCCCGGGAGAGCCTACGATGCGGCGGCTTCGCCGTTATGTGGCGATGAGATCCTTTGCTAAGAAGATGGCGTCGAAGATGTCTTGCCGGTCTTCGCGTCGTATGCCGGCGTATGAGCCGATGCCTTCGAGGCATTACTGTGGATGTTCCTCCGCCTAGGAGCCGAGCCGGAGCCGCAGCGGGGAGGGGCCTTTGAGGCGGCATAGCATGGATGCCGGGACTTCTTCGGAGGCTGCGGGGCCATCGAGGAAGCGGCCCTTTTATCGATTCATGCCTCCGCATGGCGCTGGGGGTGAGGGTTCCTGAGCCTTCTTTCTTCGATCCTTTCGCCGGATTTGATCCTTCCGAGTACTTCTCGTAGGAGCCTCGGGGCGGGTGCTCGGTATTCTGACGAGGAGGATGTGACGGGCGAGTTCGCTGGGATGCCCGACTTTTCCTTGGAGGATCTTGGCGAGGAGGATGATGATGAGGATTCTGAGTAGTATTCATTTGCTTTCCCTCTTTTCATATCCCTCTCTCTTTTTTTTTTTGTTTAGCAACAGACATTTTGGGTACTGTACTAAACCACAGGTATTTGCATGGCAAACAGTATTTTATTTTAAGATGTAATGTCATTTATTTTTTTTTTGTGATTCCCGGGAATTGTCCTAGAAATTGTTGCTATTATTATTTTTATTTTTGTACATGCCACGTGAGCTGAGAGTGCGTTTGTGGGTAGTGTTGGTTTGCCGAAATGGCTTTGGCCGGTGTTTGGGCTGTTTGGAGCAAGGTTTCTTTGAGGACAGTGGTTTTATCTTGTTCTTTGGGGAAATGGGTTACATTTGCAAGGAGGTCCGTACGGACATACTTAGCATGCAAAGAGGTCCGTACGGACCAACCTTGCTTTGGGAAGGACATAAATGCTTTCCAGTGCACAGTTCTTCCTCATTTCCCCATTTTCGGCCATTTTCGAGCTTTCTTCCCCATTTTCTCTAGGAACCTCCATTTTTGCCATAGATTCTTCGTATGTCCCTAGAATTTTGCCGAGGCTTTCGCAGGAGAGGCAAGCACACTTCCTAGAGCAGTTGAAAACGTGGATGCGGCGCCGTATGAGGCATCAGAGACGGGCTTTCGCGGTAAGGTTTCGTCTTTGCTCGGGCTTGTCTTTTAAGGAGTTGGTTCTGATTGGGATTTGTTGCGGCTGCCGCGAAGTTACGGGATGTTAGGAGGCACGTGTCTTGTTTCTCCTACAATGAAATGGTGCCCACTTTTGAAGATTTTCGGGCTTTGATTGGAGGACCGGAGGTGGAGGCCATCTCGCTTCCTTTGGTTGGTGAGTCGCGCGAGCGTGAAGCTTGCAGACTGTCTTCGTACTTCGTTGGAAGAAGTGCAGGGCATGATCCTTGGTTCGGGTCATATCGACATTTACGAGCCGCCTGAGCGGTTCATGGTTGATGATGAGTGACGTCTCTTGGGATGTATTTGCCTTGTGTACGATAGCGACGCTCTTTACAGTCGGCTCCCTTGGCATTTGTGATGGCGCTTTGCTAGATGTGGTAGGGCAGCTGCAGAGTGGAGAGGATATTGTCCCGTTGGTCTTTGGGGAGACTCTTCATGGTATCACCGTCTGGCGGCCACCGGGGATCGTTTTATGAGAGGGGGAAGCCCCGCTTTGCTCACCTTGTAGGCTGCGAGAGAGACTTCGAGGCCATGCCCCGAGGCTCCGACGTCGTTTAGCCAAATGGGTCATTTGCTCAGCCGACCTCGGTGTTGGATATGGATCGATCCGCCCGGGAGAGATGGATGGCACGGCTTGGTACGCCCTCGAGATCCGCCGCGGGTTCAGACCGGAGGATTGAGACCCGGGAGGATCTTGCACAGAAGGGTCCTACGTTGTCGAGTTCCAGGTTTGTCTTGGTCACTCCTTCTATATTCCGTCGCTTGTTTCCGGCGGTTTGGGATGAAGCAGGAGCCTTTGTTGGGCTGGGATGACCTTGCTCTTTGCGGAGATAGCTCCTCTTTGTATGGCGGCTTCGGGTGCCTTCTTGTATTGTCCGAGGGTATGGAAGTATTCCGCTTTCCCTCTGTGGTACTTCTTAGACGTCGGGAGAGTGTCGTGTTGACGACTCGGTATCCGGCCCGGTATGAGCGGCATGTTGGGCGATCCCAAGTGGTCTTGGAGAAGCGAGGCGTGCAGCGGTGCAGGACCCGGTTGCCGTAGCGCCTATTGCCTTAGGAGTGCCGAAGCACAGTCCGACCCTTTGGATGTGACGGGGAGACACTTTGTTTGACTACGAGACTAGAGTTGACCGGCGACGGGGAGAGGTCCTCTTTTACGGACTCGCGGGGAGGAGATCCGAGCCGAAGCACGGGCGAATGAAGCCCCGAGAGCTCTTGGATTATTTGACTCTACTGGGAGGACCCCGCATCTCGGGCGAGAGACGCGAGTTGGTTCACGTGGAGCGAAAGAAGACTCGCCGGGGACGAGGGAAGAAAGGAAAGAATGGCGAGGGACAAGCGCGAGATGGCGCGGAATGACCTCCTAGGTATCCATTCATTGCATTGCAAACACATTATTAGTTAAATGTATTAATTTGTCTTTTAGCATGTTGTGAACTTGAGAGTAGACCGTGCTTGAACTCATCAAGAAATGTTGTAACCGTTAGTGATTTGTGATTTACTTTTAAAGCTTTGTCGAGACGCAAGATCTCTTGTTTGCCTTTGTTTCTTTTGTGCACTTACAGTCGAGGCGTCCATCTTTGGACTTTTACAGTGCATCCGCGGGTGAGACGATGCGAGCCATGGCCGGCCATCCCCTTTTCTTTGAGGAGCTTTGTATTTGGGTTTGAGAGGTTGAATCTGCTCCCTTGACAAGTCGTTACGACGGTCTTTTTCGTAGCTTCCTTGCCGCTTGTTGGCGTCGGGCTCTTGACCTCAATTTCGCGGCTTACCTGTTTGAGCTTCTTTTTTTTTTTTTTTTGTTGTTGTGTGAGCCCTTGCTCGAGCTCTCTTTTTTTTTTTTTTTTTTTTTTGAAAGCGCGTGAGGGCGAAGACAAAGCCCTGGCTTGGAAGTGGACATGAGTCGGTCGTTTGATCTTTGAGTGACCCTCGAGATGTCTTTGGATGTTGCCGCCGTCGTTTGACTTGGTCAAGAGTGGCTAACTTTGAGGCGTGTTCTTGAAAAGTGCGTAGCTTGATGGAGGTCTTGATTGACATTCAAACTTTTGACTTTTTGTGTATTTTTAGAGCCGGGACCAGAATTAAAGGTTGCCTACGTTCCCCC
>JAFEMH010003851.1:0-40000 GCA_022495995.1 Adenophora triphylla var. japonica
TATTTTACAATTATCATTAAAATTTTAATGCAATTATTCATTTGTTATTTTGCAATTATCAAAATCCCAAAAATGTCAACATTATTGCAATGTTTCTTTGATATTTTTACAATTATCACTGAAATTTTACTGCAGTTCTTTTTTATTTTTCAACTATCACAATCCCAAAAATGTTAACCTAAATTACTTTTTAGGATATTAGGGTTTTTATTATTTTTTGCAATTATCACAATCTCAAAAATGTCAAACTAAATCAATTACTTCTTTTTAGGGTATTAGGGTTTAATGTATGGGTATTATGTTGGGGCTAAAAAAAATTTGGGCCCCAAGTGAATAGTTGGCTTCAGCCCCAAATTTCACAAGACCGGCCATGTTCATAAGGCTCCTGCACGTCAATTCAAGAATTTTAAATGCAATTTTATTCGTTGTTATTACCTGAATAATTTCAATTTTTTTATTATGAGTACTAGTGCCATGATGCTTATGATTGTATAGAAGGAGAAATGAGGTAAGAATAATGGTATACATACATGCAGAAAGAGAGATAAACCAAGCAATATCAATCAATCAGCAGCAACCAACTTAAATTTATTGATTTTTCAGTAAACTAAAGATAAAAGTTCTTGCTGGCCAATGTTGTTAATTTAAGAGAACCCAGCCTTTCAGCTACATGAACACTTATCTACATCGTGTCTTATCACATGCAAAATCCTCAGACCAGTGGCAGATACACATAATATGTACGGGAGGCAAGTGCCACCTTCAACATGGGCACACCTTGCAACTTTAAGTTAATAATTATAGAAATTTGGAAGATTTACAAACACAAATATTTATTTTTGTACTGTTCTATTACAATCACATATTTACAATCAGAAGGAGAGTGCGGAAACACACCCAATACATTTTCATGAAAAGGAAATCTATTGCAATTTGATTTTGTGTCCTTCCTTTCCGAAAAACATTAGTTCAAAATCTAATCCAAGATGAAGTGCACCCTTTTTAAAACATTGGCAACTGTCAACACTCAACTAAGGTCTCTACAGTCTTGTATATGTCACCTGGGTCTAAATATAGTAATTGAAAGTGAAATTCAACACCATGGCAAGAATCTATTTTTCATACTCCATCCGTCCCAAAATGAATAAATAAATAAAAAGGGCAGCCAGTGCACCAAAGCATCCCCACGTAGTGATGGTTCAGGGAAAGGTCCCCACCACAAGGATGAAGTGTAGGCAAACTTTACCCACTGCATAAATGTAAGAGGTTGCTTCTAGGACTTGAACCCGTGACCTAGAGGTCACATGGAAACACCTCAACCAGTCCGCCTAGGCTCCCCTTCATGTCCCAAAATGAATGTCAAAAAAAAAAAAAAATTGATCTTAATCAAGAGCAAATTTAAATATTATTTGGACATTCATTTTCGGAACGAAGGTAGTACATTTTATACATTGTATTCACAAATCCATTGGTGTAATAATATATAACACTATTACAAAAGATTTCAAACATATGATTTTAAAGGGTGTATCTTTAACTTCGTACCCGCTGGTAGCAATGATTGTTGCATGAGTCAATTTGCTTATATGTACTTCATCGTTCAACGAATCAACTCAAAGAGTCCAACTAAGCTTTGTATGGATGTCCACTCCAAGAGTCTCAATTCGGCAACTAAGTATGTAGTTCAAATAATGTTCTATCGCTAACTCTCATGTAATATATAGAAGAGATGAGTACAACACATAATTTTGTCTTACAGTTAATTCTTAAGTTAGTTACGTACTTGCAACCCCTGTCATTTATCAAATGAATACTTTTTGAGAGAAGGAACAAAGTATCACCTAGATTAATCTATCAAAAGATCGAGAAGACACTGCTTACAATCGGCCTGAGCTCACATGCTAAGCATCTAATTTTACAATATTTGACATCGGCAAGCTAACTAGAGAGCACTGATGAGTGTCTTCGTTACAACAACAACAACAACAACAAAGCCTTAGTCCCAAAATAATTTGGGGTCGGCTAACATGAATCCTCATATGTCATCATGAGTGTCTTCGTTACAAAAAAAAAATCAAAAAAAAAAAAAAAAGTCTCATTGCACATTATGTAACCCAGCCCACCATTAAACAATAGCATTTTGTATACAAGAAATCTCAAGCACACATTCCATACTAAGTACACATTGGCACCATTGCCAACCAAATCAGCATAGGTGAGAGAAGTACCTCCTTACAACAACAGAATGGGCTATTGAAGAGCAAATAATTACTTTCCGCAAAAAACCATAACCACCTCCAATACTAAAGTGATAGGTTTATCGGTTCAAATATGATGCCCCCTTAGGGATATGGGAATATTAAAAAAAATTACTTGTTGATACGCCTTGTATCCGGGTCAGATGGCCGCATCATGCGGTCGCATAGTTTACAGTGTTTGAGTTTTTGGCAGACTTGGAAGTTAGAGGCATTCAGCGCCTATGCGGCCGCATCATGCAGTCACATAGACCTCAAAGTGCCTATGCGGACGCATCATACGGTCGCTTAGGTCCGGCAAACTCAACTATTTGGGCCACGTCAAGATAGGGTTTGGCAAAACCCTAAGATCAGGTTAGAGGGTATAAATACCCTCGTAACCTCTTGTAGCCAGTATGCTGAACATCTAGAAACCTAGTTTTGCCTGAGATCAATTGTGTATTCTGTTTTCTCTGTTCTAGTGATCTAGAAGTCTGTTACACAATTTCTTTGATCCTTCCATGTTAATAAGATATGTTCTCCCTCAGCCGTGTACGTAGCTAACACATCGTTAGTAAACGACATAAATTTGTGTGTTTTTGTTTCAAGTTTCTATTGTGCATCTTTTCGGTCCGGTTATAACATACTCCCTCCGTCCCACCTTATTACAAATCATTTTTTCGGGCACAATAATTAAGAAATATTATTAAGATAATGAAAATGTGTGGTAGGAAATGAAGAGAGAGAATGAGTGGAGTTGGTTGAATAAATTGTGTGGTAGGAAATGAAGAGAGAGAATGAGTGGGTGGGGTAGGGTGAATATAAAATAATAAATTTATTTCCATTTTGGACAGTTTGTATTCACGTGGGACGGACCAAAAAGGAAATAAGTTTGTATTCACGTGGGACGGAGGGAGTAATTTATAGGGGTTGTGGCATCCTACAATCATATTGTAGGGAAAAAATCATGCATACAACATTCATCCTTGGATAGGGAACCATAAGAAAGACTTAATTATGCTGCTGGATTGAAATTGCTTTTCCGATTCCAATTTCAAGGCTTGGAGTTGAATTGCCAAAAAAGAACAATTCTACTTCACTTCTAAACAAGTTGAACTTTAATTCAATTTTCTTCTCATAAGTTTTAAAATAATAACAAATATTACTTTTGACCATGTTTCTACAACCTACACTCATGAGTCATGTTCAAATGCTAGCATTCCACCACAACAATGTAAAGGAATTGTGAATACCATGTTTCTATAAGTATACTTCAACCGTAACAACAATCAGTCATTGCAATTCAAATTTTGTAAATGAAGCTGCACACACACATAGGATTGGGGGATAAATGATACCTATCGGAAATGAAGGAAAAGTCCAAGTGAGTGGAAACAGCCATCAGACCGGTGCCGGAGAGGTCGCACATAGTGAAAACCTGCCCTACAAAAGCAGGCCCACCGCCCTTCCCGTTCGAATTTAGCCCTGAAATCCTCATTGAAGCAGGAAACCTAGAGCTAGACTCCCCTTGCATTCTTCTGACAGACGATGACGAAGTTGATGGTCTCGAAGGCAAAGAATCTCTCTGAGATGAATCGAACGAATATGAAGCTGGTGGAGGCGAGGTCGGAGAGTCCGCCGCGAAGAGGAGGGGAAGCGGAATGAGTACTTTAGAGGGTGGCGAAGGAGAGGAGGAATTGGGCTTGGGGATGAAGATGGAGGAAAAGTTTTTGGCTGTGGATTGAATGAAGTTGGATATATGGTTGATTGGGTGGTGCCGCTCGTGGTTGTTGCGGCGGCCTTCAGTGGCGGAGGCCATTTTTGGCTTTCTTTTGCCGTTCGTTCGTTTGGCTTTTGAAATAGCGAGCGACGGAGATTTTTACATATCCTATCGGACATTTGGGGTTGTTTTGGGTAAGGAAAACCCGGACCAGAATAAATTCAGTTGAGAAATTGTCCGACCCACTAGTTGACAACACAATAACAAGTAGGGCAAATAGCAATTTACTGTCACAATGTTTACACAAAATTACAAGTTAGGTTTATTGTTACAATTTTTATAATATAGTTTATTATATTTACATTTCATCTCAATTTTGGATGGCTATTCAATTTATTGGACGGAGTTCATTATACGTGCGAGTCATGTCATTTTGAGAGGGCAAAAATGTCTTTTTCCATGCCATTCACGTGACTAATTTAACTGCGTAAAGATACAAGTCATGTTATTTTGATAGGGCAAAAATGTCTTTCCCGTGCCATCCCGTGACTAATTTAACTGGATGAGGATATTATAGTAGGGGTTAAAATATCAAAAATCAAACTGCTAATCCTAAGAATCATATTTCATAAATGTATAGAGTTCACATTGAATACATAATTCCTAATTAAAAACCCAACAAACGTATGCCATTAACCCTATCCTTCTGAATCATCTCCAACTTCTCAATCGGCCGTTTCACCCTTTCTATCATCTCCTCTTCTCCAACCAAGCTATCTCCACTGTCACTGTGTCTGTTCGTTTCAAATCTAACGGTTCTTTTATTCTTATCGCAAGTGCACGGGCTATTATAGTATAGCTAATGCAAGTACGGGGCGATCCCACGAGGACAGAGTTTACTTTGAGAAATATTTTTTTTTACTAAGAAATAGAAATGAGATTGGAAGAAATATAGTATGGTTTGCGAAATACCTAAAAACATACACTTAAATTAAACTCTTATAAAATGGAAGCATTCTCGGGATTGGAATTCATATAGTCATTTATTCATCAATTATTCATGCCTTTTGAAATTAGAAATGTTCATCAAAATCAAGGATGGTACATTAAGCCTACGCTACTTCTCACGATCAAGCAAGTAGCGTTTGTATCCTTCATTAATTATGTCTTATCTCTCGATGGCCCATAATTAATAAGGATCCATTAATGTCCAGAAATTCACGTATTTTCCATTTAAGGAACATCCCTAGGCCATTGAACTACTCTCGTGATCAATGAAACCTAATATGAAGAGAATTGTTAAGATGAAGATAAGAAGTCATGATTTATAAAGATGATGAATAAAGACGTTTTGAGTTTCCAACCCCAAGAATTCGGGGAATTACTCACAACCCATAATTAAAACAACATAAACAATTAATATAAAAATAGGGATAAGAAAGACTTATAATTGTAGAAATGTAGAAGATGAGAATAAAACTTCAGAAATTGTATTGCTTCTTCCTCCAAAATATCTTCAAGAATAATGTTGAAGCATTGAATATTTTGAAAGTAATGATGCTAGAGTAATTCTAGATGTAAATCAGATGTTTTTCAATGAATTTTCGGATCCGTAAAACTGATACAAAGAGGCCTTTAAATAGGCATTCTAAGCTAAGGGTATGATTCTTCAAAAAGCTGTCTTCAAGAGGTGCCTTTTTAGCCCGGTAACAGTAAGTGCACGGCCGTGCGTTATGACTTGCACGGCCGTGCAAGCCTTGGCGCCAAATTCCATTTCAAACTGGTCAAATTGCACGGGCGCTCCAGAAATTGCTGCACGGCCGCTCTGGCTTGATTTGCTCGACCGCTCCAGTTTTGAAGACTCGGCCGCTCAATTGACTTTGGGCCATTTTGGCCTGGCTAAAGGCTTCGCATGGTTGCTCCCTTGTATAGAACACGGACGCTCTAGCTGAGTTTTGGTCTGGATGATCATTTTGAAGTTGTTCCTTCCTTAGCTTTGGTCCCTTAGATTTTCCCAAGATTTATTTGTTCCAAGAATTGACTTAAAACCTTGTATAAATGCTAAAACATATCAATAAGCATAAAATCGAAGATATAGAACAAAAGAAGTTAAATTATACTCCCTCCGTCCCACACCAAGGTTCCTTGGTGTGGATTTCACGCTTCTTAAGTAAAAAAATTTGAAAGTGAGTAGAAGATTAGAGTAGAGAATGTAAAAGTTAAATGTGGGGTAGGGAATAATAGTTAATTATTGGTTTTTTTTTTAAAGTGTGTAGAAGATTAGAGGAGAGAGAATATAAAAGTTAAATGTGGGGTAGAAAATAGTAGATAATGATTGTTTTGTTTGTAAATATGTTAATTTTATAAGGATATAATGAATATTTTTTTTGTAAATATATTAAATCATAAGGGTATAAATATATTCAAAACTTGCCATTTATGGAAGGGAACCTTGAAGTGGAACGGACCAAAAAGAAAAGTAGGAACCTTGAAGTGGAACGGACCAAAAAGAAAAGTAGGAACCTTGAAGTGAAACGGAGGGAGTACTAAACTAAGATTAAATGGGAATAAAAACAAAGTAAATAATAAAGATGTAATGTTATAAATGACTGCGTCGTCCCCTTTGCACTCAAACATCCCCCTTTCCCATTTTTCCTCTCTACTTTCTACTTTCTGACCACTTTCGCCATCTCCGACCAACCATCTTTCCCGACGATTCTCCTTTTTCGACAAATCCCAAAAGCTGGAGTCTTCTTCTCCACTTGCCATATTTTTCGTTAACTCCAGATTCGTCATAGTCTTCTTTTAACACTCCCCGTCCTCATCATCTCCCCCACGTCAGCTGCCCCTACCCTTTCCTCATTCCTTCCCTCTTTCCCCGCCAATTTCTCGTCATCGATGTTGTCCCCATTATTAGGAATATAATATAATATTATTATATTATATTCAAAGTATATATTGTTATATATTAGATTAGGAAATACAATCCTTGTATTAGATTAGGAAACACAATCTTTGTATTAGATTAGAAACCTTCTTCTTCTAGGAATTAGAAACCTTCTCCTTTTTCTAGGAGATTACCTCCTCATTGTATTCCTATAAATATGTATCTCTAGCATCATAATCAATTGAGTCTTTCAATACAATTTCTCTCTTTCATGTTTTGATTGACTTCGTCTAACCCTCCTCATTCTAATATGGTATATAATATAATATCATTATATTATATTCCTAATACCCATAACACCATTGTGCCATAGTCACCACCATAAAAAATGGACCTCACCTTCTAGAATATCAAACGAAAGCACTGGCTAGACGATATGTGTCTTCGACTAGAAATCAATTTATGGGTCTTCACTTTGAAATGATCTTGATTTGTAATTCTTGGGTCTTCACTTAAAAGTCAAACTTAGAAGATAAAAAAAAAACAATTTATGCTCAAAGAACATGATATTGCTCTGTGGTTGTGATTGGGGTTGCGTTGGTGTTGGGGATAGTGGTGGTTGTGGTGGAGTTAAGAATGGTGTTGGTGGCCATTTTTTTATTTTATTTTTTGATAAGGAGTTACTTTGTTAATACTTAAAATTTTATGTGTTGTTTGTGAATAAATTAACGAAATAATAACATATGAGCAACTATTGAATTTTAAGGGTGGAAACTGCATTTTCTCAAGTCACATGGATGGCACGTTTAAGGTGAAAAGGACAACTTTGCCCTCTTAAATTCACGTGTATTGTGCGTGCGTTGTATTATGTCAGTTAAATTTAACAGCCATCCAAAATTGATGTGGATTGCAACAAAATATAAACATAGTAAACTAAATTACAAAAATTATAGCATTAGAGCCTAACTTGCAATTTCATGTAAACTTAGCAGTAAAGGGCTATTTGCCCCAACCAGCAAGTATAGAGAAGTTGCACATGATTACCTCTCGGTTTATACCAATTGCAATATGGGTTCCATTTCACATTTTTTTTCAATTAAATGTCTTAGTGCTATGTTTTTTTTTTTTTTTTCCAATAATGCAAGAAATTGATGACATTTAATAAAGTGGATGAAGATTTGATATCATAAAAAACTATCGTTTTTGTTCCTTCTCCTCTTTCTCGTTCATTCAAAATTGTTAATCTCCTTCACAATCTCTTTGGTAATTTTTCTTTTTAATTTTCATAAGTTCTATAATCCCAATTTTCACATTATCAATTGTCAAATTACAGATTAATAAATGTAAAATTAGAAATTTAGTTTTCAGAGAATTGCTTTTTTAATTTCTTCAAATCTAGTTTTTAATTAGAGATTTCTTATGTTCTTTGAGAATTTTGTTTGTGCGCGCATGTTATAATGTGTATTAACAATTTCTGATCATTATCACGTCTATTTCTCTCCTTGTTGTTCTCTTGTTTACTTTCCTAGTTGAGAGTCATATATTTTTTGAATTAATTATTCTATTTTTGTCAATAGAGACTATTTTATCCGGTTAAATGTTGTCGAATTATGAAGATGATGGATTGGGCTTTACCGACCTGAATGCCTTGAGTTATCAAGCACTCAACGTCAATTTTTTTCCCGCGAGTGGATTTTATCGATGTTAATGTAAGATAGTGTGCAAGTTATACTCGGAAAGGCATATGTTCTTCACACGTCATTGGAAAGAGGGGAATATTGGAGATGACACCATTATTGGTAAAAAAAATGTTAGGATTTATGTCTTTAAATTTGTATAATTTCAATTGACAAAGGAGTCCAAAAATGAATCGAAATTTGATTTGAGTTGAATACGGAATTTGAATTCAATTTGGAGTACTGCGCAATTGAACTGTGTAGTTGGATTGACACAGTGGCATGGTGCACGGCGTGCACTTTTGGCCGTGGCCACAAGTTTGTAGAGCATCCAGCAATTGAGGCAGTGGCCAGGAGCTAAGGCTTGGTGGCCGAGTGGGCAAGGACAATTGGGTCGAAGCCTAGGCATGTGGGCATGTCTCTTGATTGGCAATTTGAGTCCTTTTGCAACAAGAAATTTTGTACTCACTCCGATCAGAATTATAATATGATAATTAATTGGCAGTATAAATAACTCTTATTCCCTAGCAGTTTATTATAATCTCTATTGTGGGCTCCCCGACCCGAAGAGTCCAATCTAAGAAAGACAATCTGAAATTTTTGAAAACTTTTTAACTTAACTAGAATGAAACTAACTTTAACTTTAACCTTCAAAGACTAACTTGGGGAACATCTCCACTTGGAGGAAAAAGGGGTAAATACTTAACAAACTTCAAATCAACTTATGTACAACATTTACAAAAGTTTCCATCTACAACTACTTTAAACAACTACTTAGTTCCCATATTTACAAAAGTTTAAGTTCACAATTACACTTTTACATAACTTGTTTTATCAACAAACTCCAACAAAGGAGTAACAACCAAAATACAAACCATCTAATCATAAACATACCCGACAACCCAAAATATAAGCACAAACTCCGCACCGCCCTCACTGGCCGAGTCCTCCTGTCTCAGGTCGATCTAAAACATTAAAGGGAGAAGGGTGAGAATAAATCTCAATAAGTTATTATGAATGCACAAAATGCCAAATAAGATGCAATTCATATACGGTGCATATAACACATTGAAAAAGCAGTAAACACCTTCTGTTACCTTGGTTTACCTTTTCCCGCCTGACCAATAAGTCGTACAAGATTGGAGGATACAATTCCATCACAACCAATAACATATAACGGAGAGCGCTATTATAATAACTCCTCTCTTGTGAACTGCTTAGGCATATTCACATCTTATAAGACCCGTTTTTCAGGGGACCATATAAGATACTAGCAACTCTGTAAGACTTTTGGCTCAATACAGATGCTATAACCCCAATCTGTGGCCACAGAAGGGGACAGTCACAGGTATAACGTAATCCGATCACATTAGATCACACTTTCCATAATTGAATGTATTCTGTTATACCCCTAATCATCAGCTGATTAACACAAGTTCAAGCACATAATAGATACTTGAAATAAAATCCACCAAAGGGATGAGAATATATCAACATGGTAAAAAATACTCATGTTTAATCAATACTAGAGTGCAACATTCATTTCATGCACTATGTACAATAATGTCAATGCATATGAACTCAATAAGGTAGGAAGGTATCATAAACTATTCCTACATAACCAATATGCAATAATATATAACTTTCTAGGGCTTAGAAAGTTGTTCAGGGACTGCAGGGGAGGGCACGACTCGTGCCCCAAGGCACGACTCGTGCCCCTTTTAACCTCCTTCAGATACAGTCGTCCAGCATAGGCACGACTTAGTTCAATTTCAGGGGACGACTCGTGCCCAAGTCGTGCCCCTGAGCACGACTCGTGCTCCCTGTTCAGAATTCAGCACAGACTTGTTACTACATCAGTAATCACACCAAATTGACCCCAAACCCAGCTTCCTCTGTTTTCCAAGTAACTAAAATCTGTACCAAACTTAGCAATACAAAACCCAAACCATTTCATACTCCTTCTAAACTAATTCAACACCATTAAACATCATATTGATACCCAACTTTGTACCAATTTGCCATGCAATGATTTATTTCCAAAGCATTAACACTAAACATGAATACCAACCCATTTACTTGCTATCTCAACACCCACTTCATAACCATTTCAATTCCCCATTTTCAGAACCATTCTTACCACTTTAAAATTGTTTCCTTTTAATAAAACTTGTTTATAAGCATTAATAACAACAAAATCAATGAATTAACAAGTTTTGAAAAGAATTCATAATAACTTACTTGAATGATGAAAAATACAATAATTAATTGAGTAGCTCTAAACGATCCCCTCGCCGTCAGGAACCCGAATTCGCAATCCATTCCGAAAACGAAGAAGTATTTAAGGGTGGAGAATTTTTCTAAGGAAGAACTAGGGTTTGGTATTTTTCTCCATGGCTTTTAGAGGAAGGATGATGATACTGCTCAAATAACAAGTGAGGTTTCTTTCTAAATTTTTCATGGATAAAATAAGATAATTACACTAAAACTCCTCTAAAACTAAAATAAAATAAACTAACACTTTTAACTATCCACATCTACACCCAAGCACCTTAACCAAATAAAATCCTTTTATTATTAATTTTTCATCATTTATTATTTTACCACTCACTTTATTCTTATTCCACTTAAACCCTTTATCATTTAATTTAGTTCAATTTCATCCTAACTTCACATAAGTTAGTTAAAAACAACGTAAAATCTAGGGAGAAACGCGTTTCTCCATAAGTTATGGAGAAACGGGTTACGGGTATCCAGAACCTTTTGAAAGGATATCCAGAAACTTTTTGTATTGGCCATGACCTTGTTCCATGGTTACTTCTGGATATCAGTCTCAAAGGTTCTGGATATCCAGAACCCTTTGAAAGGATATCCAGAAGCTTATGAAAGTGATATCCAGAAACCTTCAAAATGACATCCAGAAACTTTCAAAATGTTTCTGGATATTCATTTGATGGTTTCGGATATACATTGAAAGGTTTCGGATATCCGAGAAACCTTTCAAAATGAATATCCGCGTAAACTTTTAAAATGTTTATGGATATTCATTTGATGGTTTCGATATACATTCGAAGGTTTCGGATATCCGTAAACCTTCAATAAGCAATTTCTGGTCTTGGCCTTGGATTTGACTTCAAATCTATTTTTTCTCGATATCCCCCAAAGGCTTCTGGATATCCGTCTCAAAGCTTCCTGGATATCCGTAACTCCTTTGAGATCGGATATCCGTAAATTTTCTTTACGGTTATCAAAGGTATAGCTTCTGGCTATTAAAAACGCGTTTCTCCATAGTTATGGAGAAACGCGTTTCTCAGCAGACCTACTCTAAAAACAAAATTGAGCACATAAACTTAACATATAACATAAAAGACATAAAATGAAATACTACCACCCGAACCCCACGTGCTCGACGAGTATTAAAATAGTGCCTAATATCGGGGTCGTGACATCTATTGTGATAGGCAAATCAATAATTTTATAATTATCTGTTTCTCTAGATATAGGGTTTGCACAGAAAAAAATTTAATATGACCAAGAATTCATACAATAATTAGAGATTGTATTCGGTGATTGTAAGTTAATAATAATATTCTTTTACTCTATCCGTGTACGTAGTTGTACAATAATTAGAGATTGTATTTGAGGATTGTCAATTAATAATAATATTCTTTTACTCTATCCGTGTACGTAGCTAAGTTGATAAATCACGTATATCATTGTATTGTGTGATTGATTTATTTATGTTTTCTATATAATTTGTTAAAGAAAAATCTTTCCAATTAAATATACTTGTCGAGAAACCATTACTCCCTCCGTCACATTCGATAGGGCACTTTTGATCGATATAAGTTAACTTTGACCCAAACATAAATGCAAATCTAATCATCTTATTGAAATTTTAAAAATTGTTATTGATAAATCATTTAATGATTTATGAATAACAATTTTTTAAATTTCAATAAAATGATTAAATTTGCATTTATGTTTGAATCAAAGTTAACTTATGTTGATCAAAAGTGCCCTTTCGGATGAAACGGGATGAGTATATTCTATCAAGCGTTGTTGTTAGATCATTTAATTGACTTTGTATTTAGGTTTAAGTCTTCTATCTTTGTGCTACTTTTTCATTATTCTTTGTTTGTGCAATTAAGCTAAATTTATTTTCTTAAAAAAAAAAGTGGATGAAGACTTAATGAGTTTATCTATTAAAATGTAGTTTGAAATTCAGTATTCACATTTTTTTTATTAGAGTAGGTTTATGAAAAACTAGGTTTTTTCTAACACACAGGAAAAAATAGTTTTAAAAATGCGCAATGATATTTTTATAATTAATTAAAACTTTATTTAAAATGTGTGATAGATTTTTATAATTAACTGACATTTCTTTATTTCTTTGTATGCTAAATTTTAAGCATTCTTGTCAAGGCTAACATGTACGTTCACAACTAGGACTTGCAACCCAAAATAGAAAGTTGACTTCAAAATATGTACTATAGTTTAGAATTTTTTACAAGTTTTAATAAATGTAATTAACTTTATAAAATAAATTCAAAATCTATATTTATTTATTATTTCTCTCTCATCATTACAATATACAAACAATTGATACAATAGAACAAATTTAATGTAAAAATAAAATTAATATTTAAAGATTTTTAACTCCAAAACAACATGTATTTTAGATCAAAAGAAATACTCCCTCCGTCCGCCTAGTAAGTTCACACTTACTGTTAACACGTTAATTAAGGAGGGAGTATTATATTGAAAGTGTTGTAAGTGTGAAAATAAAATAGGAGGGAGAATGAGTGGAAGGAATAGTAAATTATAATGGTTTGTGAGTATTAAAATAATGTAGTAGAGAGAATGAGTGAAGAGAATAGTGATTTAAGGTTTCCTTTTTAGGAAAGAAACAAAGTGTGAACTTTGTAAACGGACGCCCAAAATAGAAAGTGTGAACTTTGTAAGCGGACGGAGGGAGTATATCAAGAGCCAGTATCTATCTACCCCTACGAGTCTACTAAGAAAGCCAGAAGAAAAAAAAAAATGAGCATAAATCCAAGCAAATTATCGCTATGTTGACCTATGATCGGTTCCGCGGTTCGTTGAATATAAGCCAATAATTTGATGGGGCCTTCAATTTTTTAGTTTCAACAGGCAACTGTGTACGGTGACAAATTTCTATTTATCTATTAATTTTTACGTTATTTGTCATTATTTTTATTTAATGTATCTTTTTTCCGTCTTTGCTTACGCTTACGTTTTAGCGATATTTAATAGTTTGGACTCTAAATGAAATCTTAAACTAACGATACTTGAGATATTTCATTAATATTAGGATTGAACATAAAAATTGAACAGGGTAGATTGTATTAACATTTTTGTATTAGATAATTGCAAATTATTTAAAGAAATGTTGCAGAAAAATTTAAGCGATAATTGCAAATGATTGAATATAAAATTTTAGTAATAATTATGAAAAATAAAAAAATAAATATTAAATTAGTAATTGCAAAGAAATCAATATACTCCCTCCGTCCCGCTAATATTAGCACAAACACTGTTTGCGCGGGAATTAAGGAATATGATATTTTAATAAAATGTTGTGAGTGTAAAAGAATGAGTGGAGAGAGAATGAGTGGAGGGTGTAATAAATTATAATGATGTTGTGAGTATTAAAATAATGTAGGAGAGAGAATGAGTGGGGTTGGGTGAATATTTTATTAATATAAAGTTTCCTTTTTGGGAGTGTGCGGATATTAGCGGGACGCCCAAAAAGGAAAGTGTGCTAATATTAGCGGGACGGAGGGAGTATATACAGAGTATGTAACATTTTGGGTCCCTAAATTTTTTAATTTTTACGGTGGCCAAAGCCACGATTTTTTTTGCTTACTCAAAAAAGGTGTGCTGACCTTACCAGCCTACAATGATGGCAAAATAAATTGAATAAAAAATTATAGAGTGGTTAGATGAAACGCAAGAAATTATGATGCGACATTAGTTGACATTGGTTAAAATTTGGAAGTTAAAACCACTGATGCAAGGGTGGGTGAGATTAATTTTATAAGTATTACTTTTATATCCAAATTGTTTGTACACCATCCTATAATATCCTACTACCTTATAAATATCATTATAATATATTCTCAGTAAATAAATGTCCTTAAAACTTTCAAATTATTTCCTCCATCTCAAAATGAAAATAAATGTCCCAAAAACCTTTAAATTTGCTTTTTATCAAAAGCAAATTTAAAAAAAAATCGGACATTCATTTTGAGACACATGTAGTAATATATA
This sequence comes from Adenophora triphylla var. japonica, assembly GCA_022495995.1. Lineage (NCBI taxonomy): Eukaryota > Viridiplantae > Streptophyta > Magnoliopsida > Asterales > Campanulaceae > Adenophora > Adenophora triphylla. The sequence goes on from JAFEMH010003851.1 coordinate 14,812, forward strand.
TCGTACTTTATTTTTTTTAAACTCTTAAGTCTTGATCAAAAGTAAATTTAAAATATTTTTTGATTATTTATTTTGGAAAGAAGATGATACAATTTTTACTATTAATATACTAACAAACAAGTTAAGCATATAGTATCTAAAATAAAAGTTATAGTATATCTGACACTTACTTTATTTTGGAAGGGAAGCCATTATTCAATTTGTCATATGGCAACAAAGTCTCAAGGCCCACGTTGGTTGTTCATTTTTGACTGCCTAGTAGATCTTCATTGTCCATTACCTAGACGGAACCTTATAAACAAGATAAGGGATATTTCAGACCAAAATTTCAAACAAATCAATCCCTCATCACTTTTTTTCCCTTCCAAAATAAATATAGAGTTTTCAAATAAATTCGAAATGAATTTCTATATCGAGTCTTCAAATAAAAACTAAATGAAATTCTATCATTGATAAAAATAACGTACACATAAGCAAAGCATAAATCTTAAAACGTTGACAAATTAAATGCGATATTTTTTACCGATCACAAGACGAAGAAGATGAAATAATAAACGAAAGAGTTATTAATAATAGGGCAGAATGATCTGAGAGCATAAATCTTATTAATACGTTGACAAATTAAATTTACCGATCACAAGGCGAAGTAGATGAAATAATAAACGAAAGAGTTATTAATAATAGGGCAGAATGATCTGAGAATAGAACTATACAACAAAGCCGCTCTTAAAGTCTGAGGTTTCACCTAAAAATCAATTGATACTGAGGGGAGTTGTTCATGATCTTTATATATTATAGGCAAGGTTTGTCAATTCCCAGTATGGGATAATATCTCTAACACGCCCCCTTGCGTGTAGCAGGCTTTGCCAAAGCTTACAACGTGGACTTATCAATTGGGTGGCGCGGAGTAACATCGTGGGCCGTTTGACACGCACGTGTAAAGAACTTGCTATGATACCATCTTAAAGTCTGAGGTTCCACCTTAGTACCAATTGGTTTTAAGAGAAGTAACTCATAATCTTTATATATTATAGATAAGGTTTGTCAATACCCAACGTGGGATAATATCTCTAACGGGCCGCCACTTTAATTAGTTAGTTACGTAGAGATCTCGACGAACCAGACAATAATCTTTCAAGTCATCATGCTGACAATATTTTCCTAAATAATTTATAGTGGCAGTTTGAAAACATCCATACAATATACAGAGTACTTTATTTGTTTATTGTCAAATTATTTCAATTTGGAAAATCCTTTTCACATAAACAGAGGCAATCCAAAAGCTCGATAAAACTAGAAACAACCATCTGCAAGTTCATCTCCATTTCTTATTCTCAACTTCTTCAAAAATGATCATGCGAGAAAGATTCAACCCGCTCATATCTATATTCATTTTCGTGCTTTCATTATACACGAAACAATCATTCGGAGCTGGAAATGATAGTTCGAGTATAAGGTGCATTGATAAAGAGAGACAAGCTCTAATCAAGTTCAAAGAAAGCCTCATCGATGAATACGATCAACTTTCTTCTTGGGGGGCCCAAAACGACTGCTGCGAGTGGCTAGGAGTCAGCTGCAGCAATATTACTGGTCAAGTTATCAGTCTCGATCTTCATCAAACCCAATCTCTTTATCAGCCTTTAAGAGGTAACATAAGCTCTTCATTGCTTGAACTCCATGATTTGGCCTATTTGGACCTCTCTTTCAATGATTTCGGGGGCAGTCCAATTCCCTCTTTCATAGGTTCGCTTACTAGATTACGGACCCTGAACCTAGGAAGTGCTAACCTTTCCGGTGAAATTCCTCGTAATGAGGTTTCGAACCTTACAAACTTGTGGTCTCTTTTCCTGGGAGATAATACTAATCTTAAAGTTGAAAATCTCGATTGGCTTTCTCGTCTTGGTCTGTTAAGACAGCTTGACCTGAGTCACGTTCGGATAACCAGTAACGTGGACTGGCTGCAATCGTTAGGGAAGCTTCGTTTCCTGAAAGAATTGTACTTGTCCAACTGTGGACTCTCGGAAACAATCTCTTCGTTTCCTTTAGTCAACTCTTCTTTAACATCTCTCTCAGTCGTTGACTTTTCGAGAAATCAGTTGAATGGATCATTTCCTGATCTAACCTCATTTCCTTCCTTGAAAAAGTTGTATCTAAGCGATAATAAGCTGCAGGGTCAGCTGCCCTTATCTATCGGTCAACTTTCTAGGCTCGAGGTCTTGCATGTAGCCTCAAATTCTATTCAAGGCACAGTCTTTGAAGGCCATTTTGCAAATCTCTCCAAGTTAAAGGAATTAGATTTGTCTCTTAACTCACTCGTTTTCAAGTTCAGTTCTGATTGGATTCCTCCGTTCCAACTTGATGTCATCAAACTCGAAGGCTGCAAGTTGGGCCCGCGTTTCCCAGAATGGCTTCAAACTCAGAAAAACTTTTCCAAGCTTCATTTGCCTTCAGCTGGAATATCTGACTCTATACCCAACTGGTTTTGGGGTCTTTCCAAGAACTTACGATACTTAAACCTCTCAAGTAACCAGATTAGTGGCATGTTACCAGATTTGTCAATGAAGTTTGCTGAATTTCCTAGCTTAGATTTGAGTAACAATCTTTTAGAGGGCCCACTGCCATTGTTTCCTCCCAATATCACAGAACTCTACCTCAACCAGAACAACTTTACAGGGACAATTTCGTCATTATGCGCAAACTTTATCGCTCTCGACCTCTCAGAAAACCAATTATCAGGAGAACTTCCTGACTGCTGGAAGCATATGATGGAAGGACTGATCATTCTCAACTTGGCAATCAATAAGTTCTCCGGGAAGATTTCCAGCTCTTTGGGCTACCTAAAGCAACTCGAGACACTACACTTGTGCAGGAACAATTTCACGGGAGAGTTGCCTGATTCAATGAAAAACTTAAAATCTTTGAAAATTCTGGATGTGGGTGTAAATAAGTTATCGGGACCAATACCAGAATGGATAGGGGAAAACATGAAAGGAGTCAGAGTCTTTAGTCTTCGAGTAAACGAGTTCTCAGGAAGCATACCCACAAATCTATGTGATCTTAACGAAGTTCAGATTTTTGACATCTCTCAGAACAATATAACCGGAAAAATCCCCCGGTGCTTCAACCGTTTCACTTCATTGGTTGAAAGAAAAGCTTCTACGCAGTCCACAGCTTTTAATTATTCGGCCGGGATTAATCACGGGCAGCAAGAGTATATGGGCAGAGTAATGGTGCAGTGGAAAGGGCGAGTGACCGAATACAGAAAGACTCTAGGACTAGTTAAGAGCATTGATCTATCAAGCAACAAACTAGTCGGACAAGTTCCAATAGAGTTAGCTAGTCTGAAGCAATTAGCTTCCCTGAATCTATCGAGAAATACTTTGACCGGAAATATTTTCGAAAATATCGGTCAAATGGAGATGCTCGAGAGCCTTGACTTGTCAAAAAACCAACTTTCAGGTAAGGTTCCTACTAGCATGGGGAAGTTGAATTATCTAAGTGTGTTAGACCTGTCTGACAACAACTTGTCAGGCAGAATTCCTTCAAGCACTCAACTTCAAGGATTCAACGCCTCTGTGTTCGCTAACAATCTTCAACTTTGCGGGGTCCCACTTCCGAATAAGTGCCCTGGAGATGATGGAGCCGAAGTTACCCCACTTGATGGTCAAGACCAAGAAGATGGAAGTGAGGAAGATAAGATTACAACATTGGGGTTTTTTGTGAGTATGATACTTGGTTTTGCTTTTGGATTTTGGGCAGTGTTTGGTGCTATATTGCTCAAAACTTCTTGGGGAAAAGCTTATTTTGAGTTTATGAAGGAAGCGAGGGATTGGGTGTATGTGAGAGCAAAGCTTAGTATGGCTAGATTACGGAATAAGCTTAAAGGCTAATCGAAATGGACGAAATGTGGCTTCATTGATGATGTTGCTTCGTGTGTCGTGGCAGGTGAAAGTGTGTGCACAATGTGCCAAGACATATTTTATATTACTTATTTTAATTTTAATGACAGCATTTATTATTTAATTTTAGCTTTTCTGCTCGCTTAATTTAAATAATGAAGTCCATTGAACATAAATTATCATATCATAAAATGATAATTGAGGATTCTATTATTGGTGAGAATTTTATGATATACTCCCTCCGTCCCGCTAATATTAGCACACTTTCCTTTTTGGGCGTCCCGTTAATATCCGCACACTCCCAAAAAGGAAACTTTATATTAATAAAATATTCACCCAACCCCACTCATTCTCTCTCCTACATTATTTTAATACTCACAACACCATTATAATTTATTACACCCTCCACTCATTCTCTCTCCACTCATTCTTTTACACTCACAACATTTTATTAAAATATCATATTCCTTAATTCCCGCGCAAACAGTAACCGTGCTGATACTACCGGGACGGAGGGAGTATACTCCTATGTTCATAAATGTTATCCTTGGTCAGATAATAATTATTAATAGTGGACATTGATAATTATGATCAATGTATGTGATGACTAAAGTCTTTCTCGCTAGACTGAGGGATAGTTTTCCAAGTCATCAATACGGGTGCTCTATGTAAGTTGAGTTCACTGGATTGGCCCGTCATTGAGAATACTACGTGTATTTAGCGTCATTAATATTCTCAATATGAGCAGTGTGTTAAATTCCTAGACTTGAGACATTTATTTATTTCATGCATGAATTGTTTTATTTTAACTCTTATTAAAGTAGTGCTGAAATATGTCTACAATAATTAGAGATTGAATGAAACATGAAGTGTAGAGGAAATAGTGAAACATCGAGAGAGGATTCGTCGCTTCTTTATGAAGATTATATCCCGGCCTCTTGGTTGAAATATAAGTAACTTGAAAGTCCATGGCCATGACATGACATGACAAGTTAGTCATTAAGTCAAGATATTTCTAGAACCAAGTAAATATTATTATTGATAGTTTCATGTATCAATAGTAATTTGGATATTAAGACGAAGAGATTTAATTATAATTGTTCATAGTGGTTTATGGTTCGCTACTAATTTTCTATCACGTTGGGTGGCTAACAACTGATGCTAGTCGGTTACCTTAGTCTGTGTGGATATACTGTCTTCGTGTTAGAAACCTAGAGGGTCACACGCATAAGTACAAGTTACTGGGATAGTTAAAGGGTTATAAGTTGTAAATGGATAAGTTATGGTTCATTATGTCATTAGTGTAAGTTTAAGGTTAAAACTTACATAATGAAAGTTAAGGGGCTTAGTTTGACAAGTGAGTCAAAATTACCCCTATATATAAACAACTTATCTAAGCCTAGAAAAAACCTAATCTCTAATCTTCTTTTTCCCTTTTCACAAGAGAGGCTACAAGAGATAGAGAAAGGAGAAGATGTGAAGGAGGCTAGCACCTTCTTTGCATCAATCGTTCCCAGCGATTTGTACGCGTGGATACATCTAGAGGGATTGCAAGTGGAATCCTCAAGCGAATCGGCTTACGCGAGTTGGTAATTTCTTAAACTCCGTTCTTGAATTTATCAAATTTTATGCGATAACACATGTATACCGATTTTCTATAAATTAAATATTTTTTGATTTTTCCGCTGCGTTTATACTCTAAAACCCAAGAGCAGATCTGTAAGCATGTTCAATTAATGGTTCTATGCAGCAAGAATTAACATGTTAAGTTGAATCTGATGTATCTTCTAATATATTTATGATATTTCCAAGCATGTTCAATGGTTCTATGCTATGCAATTCAATCAAGTGAAATGTGATCAAGGGAAACAATCAAAATGACAAACAAGTTCACAGGGTAAGGTTTTCATTTGGGTCATAAAAATTACCTCCAGAAAATCCTTAAAGCAGCAATCGATTCACTTTCACACCTGCAATTTTGGTGCACCATATTCCCCGCCGGTCACAAATTTCAAAATGGACGAATATTGGAAAAGGAAGGAGTTGGTTGATTAAATTACCGAGTTGTTGAAATTCATAATGTTAAGGCGGAAATGCCGTTTGGGGATATGTAAAGGAGAGGAGAGACAAAGAGGTTGGCCATTTGGTAAAACTGAAAATTTAGAGCTTAAAATATAGAGATGAAATTATTAAATTGCTGAGTTTTTTAAAATTTGAGTATGTTTGGTAACGAAAAATCACAAATATCTGATTTTAATCAAAATTTTAACACAATAATCAAAAAATTATTTGAATAATTTCAGTGACTTTATAATTTGACTAATGTAACTGAACTTTGAATTTTTTAAAGAAAACTTAATTATATTACTCATTTGAAAATATTATTAATCAATATTTTTAATATGAAAATAAGTACATTTTAATATTTCTTTGATCAAATAAAATTTGGATGACAAAAAAAAACATTTCAATAAAAGAAAGTAGCAATAAATAATTAAATAAATAAAACATGTTGATATGTGGATTTGAAATCAGTCCCTTTCTTTCTCTTCCCTTCTCCGCTTATTTATTAAATCATCATTTTCCATCTTAAAATTAATAGCATTTTTAAAGATAATCTTATTTAGTTAAGTGATTTGAATTTATCTTATCAAACAAGCTTAAATTTTTAATTTTTTAAAGTGTTCCAAATTAAAGTCAAAAACTTGTAAAAAACGCGTTTTTTTTAAGCTTAACAAAAAACGTATTTTTAGAACACGTCAACTTTTCCGCCTCGCTCGCGGTGCCCAACTCCCGTTCATCCCCAAATTCTAGGAAAATCAAGGAATTACCGGTGTTGAATCCTGAGTTTGTCGGTAGGCATCCTTCAAATCCCCAACCGTCAAATCTGGGTATTGATCGGAGAAGATGATACATACCTTTTGGAGAATTTGAAAGGGGTGAGAACGCCGGTGGTGTCATAGGCTGCGTAACCGAAGGACTTGATTGGGTGCTCTGTTTCTCGGGTGTTTTTGCCATTTTCTTCTATGTTTATCTAGCTAAGAAAATTTGATTTTTTGAAAGAAATTTTGATGATTTGATGATGAAAGGTTGGATTGAAATTTATAGAAGAAGGGTGGAAGGAAGGAATTATATGGTGGAATAGTTGGGGAGGGGCCTAATTTAATTCTGCCTCAAACCTAATTTTGACTTGTGATTTGGAATGGAGGTATGAGTTCGTTCGAGTGCCGGTGCATTTTATTTCAATTGTCAGTTCATGTGTTTTTGAATGCCAGTGATTGTGTTTTTGAGAGCCATAAAAAATGATTATCAGTGTTTTTGAGTGCCAGTGTATGTGTTTTTGAATGCCAGTGCTTGTGTTTTTTAGAGCCAGCAAAAATGTTAGTGTAACAAAGTGCCAAACAGAGTGCCAGTGTGAAGAGTGCCGGTTCATGTATATAAAAGTGCCCGTGTAAAAAGCGCTAGTGCCAGTTTAACAAAGTGCCAGTGCCAGTTTACACTGACACTTTGTTAAACTGGTACTGACACTTTTTTCACTGGCACTTTGTTACACATGCACTGGCACTTTCTCACACTGACACTTTGTTTAACTGGCACTGGTACAAACGGAAAAACACAAAACACGTTTTTTTTAAGTGCCAAAAAAAATACATTTTTTATAAGACCAACTCCAAATTAAAAGATTAATTTAATTACCAAACTGAGTGCTTAGAGAAGTGCAGCCGACGTTGTGCAGTCGAGAGGACATTTTATTAAGTTGCCGTAGCAACGGTGAAAAGGCATTGATCTTATATGATTTACGGTGCAAAGACCATATTTTCAGAGTTGTCTTATAAAAAACTATTAAGTTGTTTTCTAAATTTAAAGAAAAACTATTTTTATATTGATACTTAATAATATACGTACTGTCATTTTTTTTCACTGACACTTTTTATATTAGGACTGACACTTTTTATCCTACACTTACACTCTTTTATACAAACACTTAATAATACATGAACTGACACTTTTCACACGCTGACATTTTTTTACACTAACACTGACACTTAATAATACATGGACTTTTACACTGACATTTTTTTACACTAACACTGACACTTTTTTACATTAACACCGACACTGTTTACACTGGCACTTAATAATACATGCACTGACACTATTTACACTGACATTTTGTTACACTAATTCTGACAGTTAATAATACATGCACTGCACTCTTTACAATGACATTTTTTACACTAACACTGGCACTAGCGAAAAAAATAAAACACATTTTTTTTAACTTAAAAAAAACATATTTTTTTTTAAAGATTTTGGCATATTTTCATCACTCAATTTTATTTATTTTCAAAATGTTCTCGCTGTACTATTGTATTTTAAAATGTTTTAACTGACCTTTCACAATTTTTAAATGTACTCTCTGTTAACAAATTCACTGAAAACGGATTTTTTTTTTTAGTCATGTTACTAATGTTTGCTAAGATATCAGCTAATATGTTAATATTGTTGATATACTCCCTCCGTCTCATTATTTGGTTCATCATTTTGGTTTCGGCACGCAAATTAAGGGTGTAGAAAATGTTGTGAGTGTAATAGTAAAATATGAGAGAGAATGAGTGGAGGGAATAGTAAATTATAATGGTGTTGTGAGTATTAAAATAATGTAGGAGAGAGAATGAGTGGAGGAAATAGTAAAAATTCTTTGCCAAAAAAGAAAAGATGAAGCTTTCAATGGGACACCCAAAATGACAAAAGGTGAAGTTATTAATGGGACGGAGGGAGTATATGATTAAGATTACAATTTAACTAATGTAACAAAAAATAGATTTTTTTATTAATAAATACATTAAGCTATTATAAGATTGACACTTAAAATATTTTGAATTTAAATTGTTTTGGATGATACTGACCATTCTATTAGAAACAACCATGAATGCAACTTGCCCAATATTCCCAAATTTATCACATAAATTAAAAAAATATATAAAAAATAAAAATAAATGAATGCAACTTGCCCCTATGAGGCTTGTGAATTTCGAACCCATGACCTCCCCTATGGGAAGCCCTTATCAGGACTTCGAAAATGTCATTAGCATATACTTTATAGGAAATATTACAAATTAATTTCCCCAAAAAATCATTTATCCTAAATTGCGTTTAACGAAATTAGTCATGTGAGATAATGTGGCTAAATTTTGTTAGATTTTTAGTTAATTTGTTTATAGAGTGAGCACATTTTGAAAAATGTGAAAGTTTAATGAGTTTTTTTTTTTTAGAAAATAGCTCATTTAAGGATATTTTAAAAAAGACTTTAATTCAGCGACTAAAATATGAATTTCGCTTAATTTCGTGCAAATTGCACCATACGAACAAAAAGTTAATTCAGAGTTGCCATGTGGGATTCATTGTGCCAAGAGGTGGTCTCCCGTGAGAATAAAGAATAAGGAATTCGTCTCATGCATGAAACGGGTTGACTCATGACTCATGGAGCATGACCCGCCACGTGGCAGCTTTTTATAGGTCATTTTTTTTTATATTATTTTTTCGGCTTTTCAGTGATTTAGAAAAAGTAATAGTTACCATTTCTTAATGTAATGACAGTATACATATAAAGTAACATTGTTCATAAGTAAACGTAATACCTGTTTTAAAAACAAAAACTCGTTTTTACCCATTTTTTCAAATGTAATACAAACTATATGTATTACATTTGAAATGTAATAACTTATTTTAGTTATAATAAGTATTACTTTTGCCAAACGAAGAAAACATAAGGAAAACACTATTAATTTTCTGTATATATGTATTATTTTTACCCATTTTTTCAAATGTAATACAAACTATATGTATTACATTTGAAATGTAATAACTTATTTTAGTTATAATAAGTATTACTTTTGCCAAACGAAAAAAATATAGGGAAAAACACCATTACTTTTCTGTATATATGTATTACTTTAATGTATACAAACTATTACTTTATATGCATACAATCATTACATTATGTTATAGTAACTATTACTTTTCACAAATAATGTTCATTAATTCAATTCCATAATATTATTGTTACATGTAGAATCAAAATAAAATTTTTATTTCCCCAAATAATCCATTTCTTCCCTCCCCATCTCACATAAAACCCGAAAAACACATTAATTTCAGAATAATACAAAAGCAAATCCAATAAATCAACCCAATTTCACTTAATTATGAATATCTGAGAAATGGGTCTCTCTTAAAATCATAAATAAAGCAATGAATTAATCTCCGTCTGCATCTGAAACTGCAAAACATACTTATATACAAATACATATACTTAATTTTGTACCTTGTGCAGTGAAGTAAAAGGGTGGCGCCGTTGTTGTTCAGCGTTTGAAGGTTTGATCGGAAGAAGAGCTTCATGAGGAAGCAACTGAATCGTCTTTCCGAACAGCTTAATCGCCGGATCAATGGGTCTTGGAGCAGTTTTTTTTTGGACGGTTCAATGGTCATGGATCTGACCCGTCTCATGGATGAGACGGGTATTCATGTTCTCACATGAGTTTTTGTCTTGTGCCAAAAGTTGCAATTTAATGGACTATATTCACTCAAAATTTATTTGAACGATAATTAAAAATAATAGATAACTATAATAAAAGTTAGGAAATTTGCCCCATAAATTTCTTTTGGAACAAATCACTTTCCACTAAATTTTTCATTGTATTAAAATGACCCATAAGTTCTCATGTTGTATTATGTATAATACAACATTTAGTTATCCAGTAGTTTAAAATCATAATACTGCATCCGCACCACCGCCTCCGCTACAGCCCAGCTCCGCCGTGGCCGTCTGCTATCGCCGCATGCCGGATTCCGGTCAATTTTCGCCGAAATCCGGTCAATTTTCACTGGAATCCGGCAATTTTTGGCCGGAATCCGGCCGCCGGTCGCCGGAGGTCGGAATCTGGTCGCCGTTCCATGGGCTTCGAACTCCGGTCACTGGCGCCCGCCGGAATGCAGTATTATGACCTTAATTGATGTTGTATTTTCGAAACATAATACAACATCATAATTCAACATTATAAAAAAAACTTATTGAGCATAAATTTAAAAAAAAAAAATTATGGGGCAATGACCCAAAGTTAACGAAACTTATGAAAATGTTAAAGAGTTTTTGGCCGAATGAAGTCCCCCAACGTATAACTCAAAGTTTTGTTTGTGGCCGACTACACGAGGATCACCACTCACCACATCTATATTCTAGTTTATGTCTTTTTTCTTCTTATGTACCAAAATTAAAAATAAAAAGAGTTTGTCTTTCGATATTTAACCACCGCAATTTTAAAGTAACAGTGACAACTGGGGGAGGAAGTTATGAAGTTTCACCTTTTCCTCTACCACAAAACCTTTTCTCCTAATCAGGGTCAAACGGGTATTATTAAGGGAATTTGCCCCATAAATTTTTTTTTGAACAAATCACTTTTTACTAAGTTTCTCATTGTATTAAAATGTCCCATAAGTTCTCATATTGTATTATGTATAATACAACATTTAGTTATGCAGTAGTTTAAAATCATAATACTGCATCCGCACCACCGCCTCCGCCACAGTCGTCTGCTATCGCCACATGCCGAATTTCGATCATTTTTCGTCGAAATCTAGTCAATTTTCACAGCAATCCGGCAATTTTGACCGGAATATATTGGGCATAGTCCCTATTATTAAGTTTCTAAAGGGGCACCGGAATATATTCTCAAACTTAAAAGGTCCCAATTGCGTAAAGTGGAAAACGAGAATATCTTAGGCCACTCTCCGATGTATCAACAGCATATTTGTTCGTTAGTTGTAGAGGATTCGTACCATTATTTTACAACTTCAACAAACACTTCACCAGAAAGAGAAGCTTCCCTTATCGGATAAAACAGAAACCTCACCGGCAACGCTCCGACCATTTCCGCCGATCTCACCGGATTAAGATGCTGGTGATCGAACCGGCAACCTCCATCCGTTTCTCCTCCGCAAGATTCACCCGCAGCTCCCGCCTTCTTCCTCGTCACGGCAGCTTATTCGTCCCCTGGTATCAATTTGAATTCACTTTTATTGCATTTGAATGCCTAGAAATTTCACTTATCAGTGCTCTTTTTGTGCTCAACAATCGAAATTCATTTCAAATTCAGTGCATTTAACTGTTAATAGGATGGTATTTGTACTTAAGTGGTGTGGAATTGAATCACCATTGTTGTAGTTTACAATGCAATTTCTATTTTAATAGTAATGATATTAAATTAGAAAATGTGTTAATAGCGATTGTTACATTATGTTGAGACTGATTGACAGGAATAAGATTGGGAGCTTGAGTCACTGGTCTTCTTGCACAAGATGGAACAAATGTGTGAAGAATGGAATAAGGGCTTCAGCTGGGGGGTTGTCCGGTCCATTAAAGCCGAATAAGAAACCACAGCGGTATCATCCTTCTGAGGACGTTTCAGACTCAGAATCAGATGAAACTGGAGTGGCAGTCCTTAAACCTGCAGAAACCTGTAGAACTGTTATTGAGGTACTTCATTTCATTTCTAGTTTAGCCATTGGCATTGGAAGTCTTCTGTTTTTCAAATTTTTGCATATGTTATTTCAATTTAGGTTGTTTTCTGAAGACACGCTTATATTTTCCTTAGGATGTTCCAACAATACATACATACACACACACACACACACTCACTTAGGATGTAAAGTTATAAAAGCGTGCACACAATATAAAGCTGATAAGCACAGATGTATGTCTTTACCAAGGCGAGCAATCCCGTAATGTGAACATCAAAGATATCTATGTAGATGTGCTACTAAGAATGCTTAAAAGTCAACCTCTTGAAATGTAAAAATTGATATTCATTTGGGGATGGAGGGAGTAATATAGTCTATCTAGTCATAGTAACAGTTTCTTTGCTTCAAAATGTCTCCTTTGGAGTCGTAGGTTCATGTCCACATCTGTAAGTGATTACTACTTAAAAGACAATTTCGAAGACTAGCAACAGAACCCTCATGCTTCTTGGGCAATATGCCTGAGCCCTAGCCTTACCCAAGATCCTATCAGAAGAGCGCTAAATGGGCCAAAGAAGCAGAGTAAAAATCAAAGAGCTCCCGTATAAATCACTCCAGTTCACTCTAGTCCATATGAGCTCATATTGCTTGTGAACTTTTGATTTGCAGGTGAACAGCAAAGCACTGATAATGTTTGCCGGTGTGATCAGTGATGAAATTCAAGATAACCTTTTCTGGCCTGATCTGCCTTATGTAACAGATGAACATGGAAGCAAGTAGCCAAAATCATACTCTTCTTGTGCTTATTTTTGTTGATAGAACTTTCATCTTTGGACTGAAGTGTTTTCTGGTTATACATTCTTGCAGATATCTACTTTCAAGTGAAAAACGATGAAGACATTCTGCAGCCTCTTACTTCTGATAATACTCCAGTGGTAAGATCTCAACTCTATGCAATACACAACACATACCTGTAATCTGGCTCAATGATACTCCAGCGTGCCTTATACTTGTACTTACTAAAATCCTCTTACTCGTACATTAGTATTTTAGTGATAATTCTGATTTTAGCTTTTATTTATCAGGTTTGTTTCAGGACAAAAATAATTACATGTTGGTTGGTGAATATTTGCTTAGATTTTTATATAATCAGAAATTGTATGAAGCATGACAGATACACTCTGCTGTACAAAATGCCATGAAGACTCCCTCAATATCTACCGTATGGATCTTTTAACTCCATAAGAGAACTTGACCATGCCAGAAACAATGTAGCATCAATAAATCTACTACTTTCAGATATATTTAATCGTGGCAAAGTGGTTGTTACAAGTGATTGTCATACAATAAAGTACGACTACACGTTTCAACCCTAAATGAGCTTATATTTTTGCAAGAACAATATGAGTGTGCATGGCAACTCCAATGCCAAGCCTTTGATTTGGAATTTGAAGAAAATGAAATCCGCGGACTTCACAACGCTCTTTCGATTCCAAATCCAAAGCCTAGAATTGAGTTGCCAAACACACCCGAAGGATGTTGACTTTTATGCATCTTTAGTAGCAAGTATACATAAAAACCCTTAATGAACACAAAATTAAGGGGTTATTGTTTTATTAGGAGGGTATTTTTTTGTAATATACAAGATCTTTTGGAAGAATTAGTGTCAACATTTATAAAGTTAATGCTTTTTGTGGCGCAATGTTGTGTTTTTTTTCCTCACTTCGAAAGTAATAAAATGCCAGCTTTTCAAATCAAAGGAGGCCAATAATCTCTCTGTTTTCAAGGTGCTTCACCAGTGATGGAGAGAGCATTAGGTTTCCAAAGGCAGAGATTTATTGGAATGCCTTCAAACTGATCCCACAATCTTCCGCAATCACTTACAACCATAGCTATGTTAGCATGTTAAAGTCAACATATTTTTTTCTCTCCGTTCCTTCCAACCGCTTCTATGGTCCATTTCCTGTTCCCTGTTCAGTAGATATGTTCACATGTATACTAAAAAGGCTATGAGTATGACCAGGAAAAACCACATATATTCCAATGAGTAGCTTCTCTTCCTATGCGTGGATATATTGTCTTAAACTTATTAATGTTAACAAATACAAAGCTTATCTGTCATATATTGCTTAAAATCACCATGGTCTCCGACTAACTGAATTAGCTTGTCTACATTCAACTAACTAATAAGTCAAAGAAAAGTTTAGAAATGATGAAAAGTAACTTGTAATAGGGACAATTTACAGGAAATAACTATCTGGAATAAGGTATTCTCTTAAGAGATGCATTGGAACATCTCTTTGTCACTTGCAATCTTATTAAGCTCTGAACACAATGCAGGATGTTATAATAGGCCTGGATACTTCAGAGATGATCAATGAGATGGAATCAATACGCGCTGATACTGATTTTGATGATGGGGTAATTGACGATGAAGCCAGTGATATCGATGATGACAGTACTGATGATGAGGAAGAAGACGAAGATGAAGATGAAGATGAAGATGATGAGTTCACTGATGAGGTGCCTATATTGCTTTTGTTCACCTTCCATTCATGATGGTTTTGATTATGCAGCCTTGTCATAGTGATTTATCCGCTACTACTTTTTTGTAGGATTGGGAAGGAATTCTTGAAGATGGGGAAGACGAGGAGGATTCTGACGAATCACCAGGAGACTGGGCAAATTTGGAGACCATGCGTTCTTCGCATCCCTTACAGTTTGCAAAAGAGTTGGCCAAGGTAAGTGTCTATAGAAAATGCTTTTCATCAAAGAACTATATCAATGATCATCTGAAGTTGGCCTTTTGCTATCTAATGGTATTCCATTCTTAAAGCTTTATTCTATTTGGACACAATAAGTGAATTTAATTAAGTAATCATATTTCAGTGAACTCCTGTTGTGCAGTTTGTATCAGATGATCCTGTAAACTACATGGATCAGCCTCCTGCTGGTCTTGCAATTCAAGGCCTTCTGAAACCTGCCTTTGTTGAAGAATCTGTCATCAACAAGCATATGTTTGAACATAAACCTAATGGCGCTGGAGCAGATCAGATTAGTGAAGTTGTAGAAGACAAAGAAGAAGACCTCAGTGTGATTAATGGCCATAGGCATGAACTAGGGCCATCTGAAGGTACCCCGAGTTCTGATGAAGAATTGCAGAAGGATCAAAACCTGGGAAATGGGACTTCATATTACAAACTAGAGATCATGAAAATTCGTTTGATTTCACCACATGGAAGTCAGGTATATTCCTCCATACTAAGCATAACTTAGAGAAAGGTTGTTTTCAGCTGCTTTTGGGGCAGTAACATTTTACCTTGTCATGCTTGATATTTTTCCAAGTAGCCATCCAAGTTCTATATAGCAGTCATGAGGACCCCAATTATTTCACCAATGTCTCAATGACAAGAAACCGGTTTCCGAGTCATATCAGAATTAATAAATACCTTTTTCTCTATCTCGAAACATCAATTCAGCTAATATCTCACCCCTCTATAATCAGGATGTAAATTCTTTTCGAGTTTATAGATGTTGCATTTGATGATCACTTTCTACAACCATGCTGCTACAGATTCAGTTTCCTTTGCACCGTGTTTACTGTCCGCTGCATCTACTTTAGCTAGAGAAAGGACCTTTGTATTGGAGTGAAATACTGTAGATGTAGAGCCTACTCGTTCATGGTAACTGTTGATGTGTTTGGCAGTTTTTTTTTTTTTGTTTTATATGTGGGGGGGGGGGTTGTAAAATTCAATTTTACTGCATATCAAGTTGAAAATAAAATAAAAAAATAAAATTGTATAATTGCTCAACAGACAGCTGTTAAACTGGAGGACTTCAGGAGAGCTAAACCTGATGCAATTGCTCATTCAGCTGCTAAAATCATATCTCGCGTTAAAGCTGGTGGAGATAAAACGACACTTGCCCTTAAATCACTCTGTTGGAGAAGTAAGGGGATTCGAGTGGAGGTAACATTCACTCACCTTCTATTATGTTCCTTTCCATCATAATACAGAGTTTACATAGTATGCTTTTCAGCCTACAAAAAATGTCAACAAATAGAAAAGACTCAGTAGTACATTCGCTGATTCGCATAATAGTATGCGCTGTATATTTCCATGATGCGTACAACTCTCAATTCTTTTAGTTCGTTTTTATTACATTTCCATACAATTGTATTTACATTTTCTTTTCTAAAGACAACATTATTCAAAATCATTTGCTATCATTTTTCTCTCTAACAAATATTTTGAGTTCCAATACTATTTTAGATAAATGTAAGGAGTCAAGGAACTGCAGGGCTTTTGAGAACGCTGAGTTGTCTATTTCTAGATTGAAAAAAATCCCTTCTCCATGTGCGCTATATTTTTGGTGTAAGGAGTCAGTGCCGACTTCTTATAATTCTTTTGTAGAGTTCGTGGATAGTTTTGTGGTTGGCTAGGTGTTTTAGTTCAGTATACTTTTAGTGTACAAAGGATGTGTCACTTGTTTTGATGCTTTTTGTTTATATATACATCTTTACCTATCAAAAAGAAATGTTCTCGTGTTTTGCTGACCTCAAATTACCACCTTCATTGTTGTTACTGCATGTGTACAAGTTTCCATGGTTGAGAATTTGTTGTTGCATTCATGACAGGAGGTAGCTCTTATTGGCGTAGACAGTCTTGGGTTTGACTTACGAGTTTGTTCTGGAAGACAAGTTCAAACATTGCGATTTGGATTTCATAAAAGGGTATTTACTACATCTCCATCTTGAAAGTAGCATTAGTGTTCCAGATTAATTGCCACACCTTCTCACTTGGTTAGCAATCTCAATTACGTCTATAATATTTTCTCAACTTTGAATATGACTGTGGCTGAAATGCAGAGAACGCGTTTCACTTGCGCTTTCATTATTCAGAACACATCATGTAGATTTTTGCATATTATTTATGTTCACTGAGAAGTACTGCCTCCACCCTGGAAAGTTAGTCCCTCTTTTTCTGTTGTTAGTTTGAATGAGTTTTGAGAAATAATTTAGGTTACGTTTAATTTTCGTAAGGAAAAACTAAAACTTGTTATTGATACACACCATTATAAGTATTATAAATAACATTTTTTAGATTCTCATTAGGATAATTAAAAGTAACCTAAATTATTATTTAAAGTTCATTCAAACTAACAATGAAAAAAGAGGGACCAACTTCCTGGGACAGAGGGAGTATAACCTGATAAAGCTGGGTGGTAATTGATGGTTGCGTTTGTTTCATGCATTTTGCTGTATCCTCAACAATCACAAAATACAGCTGACTAGTATTCATTAGGTTCTATGCAAGTAATTGGTGAAGGATGAGATATAGTATGCTTTTACCTGATTTATGGCTTATTGTATTTTCGTCTTTCTCCCCCACCCTTATTGAATTTACAGGCCTATTCAGAGTACAGTGCTGAGAGACAACTGAACTGTTTATTTTTCCCGAGGACCGGCCACCAGCAAAAGAAAAAAGAAGCCCACCAATCTGAACTATGATGATGTACGAGTCCCATAATTCTTGAACACCTCTGTAAGTTCAGTTGTACACCCCTATGATGCTCGAACTCTTTGGTTCACCCTGCCGGAACCTTGTCAACAAGGCTAAAATAGGAGTGTTCGACACGGGTTACGGCGGGGTAAACCAAAGAATCAGAGCATCAAAGGTACACCCCTTTCGTTCAGAACTGTACATAACAGGCTCAAATATTTTTTGATCTGTTCAATTCATTAAATGTATTTGCTTAGTACACTTAAGTTAAAGATCTTTGCCTTTTATATTCCTAATTTCTACCCAGTAATTGTTCTTCCACGTATGACATTTGACTTACCAAGACGGATATAGAGGCACCTTATCTCTTGTCACATTCTTGAGTACAATCTAGTTTATTCTTTTGGCATTCTCGGATTGATTTACTGTTTTTGTTTCCAATGACAAATTTCAGGTTTTAAGTTTCTAATAACATGTTTGGTATCACCTTTTATGGGGCATTCAATGATCAAAATCACCATGAAAGCATATATACTTATCTTAAAGCACAATACTCTCTTAGTTCTTGGAAGTGAATATAGTAAATAATTCTGATACTCCGTATTAGTTTATATGAAGTTCATAATGTAGCAAATCAGCTGAATCGAACAAATTACATAAATATACCCAGGAAAAAAAATAAAAAAAGAGAGAAAAAGCCCCTCTTTGAACACAGTTTCAAGATCTTCCTATTTATCCTTTGTCATTGTCCCCAAATATCTTCCAATTTCTATAATTTGAATAGACAAATGGGAAGATCATTTTGGAACGGAGGAAGTATTGATATTTTTAAGTCAAATATCAATATTTGGAATGAAGCAACTTTGGTCCGAGATTCAAGATGTTTTTCCATGTATTTTGATTGTAATGACTTTGATAATTTGAGTCTCTTGTCAAATTATTAAATATGTTTTTTCCATGTATTTTCAAGATGTTTTTTCCATTTATTTATGATTTGAATTTAGTGTTTGTTTGGTGCGAAACAATTGTGATTATTTCCCATGTTATTTGAAGTACCGTCGGTTGAAATTTGTACTAACATGGGAAATAATCACAATTGTTTCGCACCAAACAAACACTAAATTCAAATCATAAATAAATGGAAAAAACATCTTGAAAATACATGGAAAAAACATCTTTGATAATTTGACAAGAGACTCAAATTATCAAAGTCATTACAATCAAAATACATGGAAAAACATCTTGAATCTCGGACCAAAGTTGCTTCAATCCAAATATTGATATTTGACTTAAAAATATCAATACTTCCTCCCTTCCAAAATGATCTTCCCATTTGTCTATTCAAATTATAGAAATTGGAAGATATTTAGGGACAATGACAAAGGATAAATAGGAAGATCTTGAAACTTTGTTTAGCTTCTTTATCATAAGAATGTGATGGCACAATTCATGGTTTATCTATCAACCTGACCTGATCACTGAGACAAGTCTCGTAAACCAATTGCGCACTCAAAAGATCCACAACGGCAGAACCAACAGATTTGAACACAGTTATCTCCTGCTGATCACACCTCCCACTCTTCTCTCCTTTAATCACCTCCACCAAATTCCCCTGCACATCATTCTTCCCAATTACCCCTCTTTGAAATGCACCCACCAGCTCCCCCGCCTCCTCTAATGCCGCCTCATTATCCACAAAAACCTTCCCCATCCTTATCACATCATCATCACACTCCCTCATTGAAGCCTTATACGATCCAACCAAATCCAAATGAGCTCCGTTTTTCAACCACTTTCCGATCACCAATGGCTGCTCTGAATTCGTAGCACAGCTCACTATATCCGCCATCTCCACCGCCTCCTTCAAACCTTCACTTGCTTCAAAGCAAACTCCTTCGAATTCGAAGCCGCTTTCACTAGACAATTTCTTTGCCAATTCTCTTGCTTTATCCGAATTCCGGTTCCAGATTATTACTTTCTTTATACTCGGCCTTGTTGATAAATGAGCTTTGATCAAATGAGGAGCCAGGGAGCCGGATCCGACCATTAGGAGAATTTGTGAATTATTGTTGGATAAATAGTGTGAGGCTAAGGCGGATATGCAGGCGGTGCGATAAAGAGTGAGTTCCGTACCGTCGATGGTGGCTAGGGTTTGGCCGGTGATGGAGTTGAAGAGGACGTAACTGGCGTGTACTCCGGGCAAGTTGAGGGAGGAGTTGTTGGGGTGAGTGGTGACGAGTTTGACGCCGATGAAGGGGAGGGAGGTGGAGAGAGACCAGGAAGGCATTAGGAGGAGAGAGGAGGACGGAGAGGTTTGGTGAGATTGGCGAATTGGGGATTGGATGTTGGATGTTGATAAAGGGAGAGTGGTTTGTAGGTGGTGGATAAGAGTTTTGTAGGTGAGAATTGATCGGATTTTGGGTGCGCCGATGAAGACTGGGGGTTGGACGGTGGTGGAATAGGGAGTTGAGTTGACTTGGTGGTCGTCGATCGCCATTGTTGGGGACCTCTGAGCTTGTGTGAGGATGAAGAGGAAATGTGGAATTTTGATTTAGGGTCTGCTCCTGATGAGTTGTTAAAAGAGGAGAAGAAGAGGAAATGTGGAATTTTGATTTAGGGTCTGCTCCTGATGAGTTGTTAGAAGGGAAGGTGGCGGAAATTCAATTTCTCTCTTTTGATTTGATTGCTCCCGAGATTAGAAATAAAAAGAAAGGAAAAAAAATTAAATTATATGTTTATTCTTAATAAAAGAAGAAGAATATTTTATTTTAAAAAGATAAAATAGGTATATCAGAAAAATTTTTTGATGGAATTTTCTTTCCTTCCAATTCTTTCGACTTTTGGAAGGAATTGAAAGGAAGGAAAATTTTAAAAATTTCCCCCCCCCCCTTTTCCTTTCCACTTCCTTCCAAGAAAAACTCGGGAGCACAATAAAAAAGGAAAATGTTTTAAATTTCCTTCCACTTTCTTTTCTTTCCTTTTTCTCCTAACTAGCAGTACACCCGTGCGATGCACGGATAGCTATTAACACATCAACAACAACAACAACAAAGCCTTAGTCCCAAAATAATTTGGGGTCGGCTAACATGAATCCTCATATGTTATCGTGAAAAAAATAAATAAAAAAAATTAAATTAAATTAAATTAAAAATAAATAAAAATATAAAAAATAAAAAATAAAAAATAAAAAAATATAAAAATAAAAAAATAAAAAATAAAAAAATCAACCCCCACATGAATTTTTGCCCTCCACTCCGCCTCTTCAACACCATACTTTCATCCACTCCAAGTAAATTCATATCATTTTCAATTACTCTAATCCAAGTTTGTTTGGGTCTTCCCCTATCCCTCGCCATTTTATCATTTCTCCACTGTTCCGGCCTCCTAACCGGTGCATCACTCGGTCTCCTTCTCACATGTCCAAACCACCGTAGACGATTTTCCCTCATTTTATCCTTAATGGGCGCAACTCCTACTTTACCTCTGATCACCTCATTCCCCAACCGATCCTTTCTTGTATGACCGCACATCCATCGAAGCATACGCATCTCCGCCACATTCATCTTATGCACGTGACACTGTTTCACGGCCCAACATTCGGTGCCGTAAAGCAATGCCGGCCTAATTGCCATGCGGTAGAATTTTCCCTTTAATCTATTGGGCATGCCGCGATCACATAGAAACCATGTAGCACTCTTCCACTTCAACCAACCTGCTTTAATCCTATGAGCCACATCTCCATCTAATTCTCCATCCTTTTGGATAATGGATCCAAGATAGCGAAAAAACTCAGAAGCTTGGATAATATTTCCATCAAATGTGACCGCCCCTGCCTCCCTACTTCCAACTCTGCTAAACTTACACTCCAAATATTCAGTCTTGCTTCTGCTTAATCGAAAACCTCGAGATTCCAAAGTGTGTCTCCACAACTCCAATTTACTATTAACACATATTGACGAAAATTCATACAAATATAATAGGAAATATTAGAAATGTTTGTGTACATTGTAAAACACTTTTTTGAAAACTATATTATTAGTACAAATATCACATTGAATGTCACTAAAAGAAATATATATTTAAGGAATAGTTAGTTTGTACGAAGCGCGTTTTATACGTAAATTCCCGTTATATTCAATAATAATCACATTTGACAGCCATTTTTCAATGCTATGAAATTGAACGCATATTTTTCATGTAAAACATATTTTTTGTGTATTGAACGTGATATGTGCGTAATTTGCTCACAGTATCACTTAGGTTCGCCAACGATTGGGAAAGCGTAATCAATCTAGTTATAAGTCTCCACATCTTTCTCTTCAACTGCAATTCAGAACTCTTGATTATAGTGATTCTCCAAACAAACAAATTACATGAAATGAAATTTTCAAGTATCATCAATTTTGATTTTTGAGAACTTATTTTGTTCTTGAACCGTATTCAACTTCTACATCCCCGTTTGATTTTTACATATTTATTTAATATTTCTATTATATAATGCTATTTTTTTCCCTTTAATTCCTTATAAATGTAGAGATTAATAATATGACATATAAAAATAAGAAAATACAATAAACTATAAAGAAAAAAGTATATAATAATATACAAATATTATCAATATTTAAAATTTATTCTAAATAATGATGAATCCTATGCGGGTTCGGGTTAAATGGGACGGTTCGAGCTTATCTCAAATCCACCCCAATCACACCCTATTTAAAAGAAAATATTTCCAAACTCTTTTCATTAGACGCGGATCATTGCGGGTTTAGGAGGGATTCAAAAATTTTATCAACCCGTTTATAACTTACAAAATTCTTTAAATATGGCAATATAAAGTTGAAGTACATACTAACAATGTTTTCCTAGAATTGGGCCCAAAAAAGCAATTTGATTTCGCAACTTAAAAATTTTTTGTTACTTGAGACGGAAAATATATTTTCCCTTATAGTTAAAGCACATAATAAAGCAATTTTTTGGGAAAAAAAGTAGTATTATTTTTTGGTGATTTATTTTGAGTTGAAAGTAATATTAATTTTTGGAATGAAGAAAATAAATTTTTTTGTATAATGACATTTTTTAAAGTTAACTTGAGACGAAAAATATAATTTTCCCTTCTAGTTTTATTTATTTTAGTTTTCATTATTAAGAATTAGTTTTTATTTTGCTATTAATTAAATTTAAGATTAGGATAAATTATTTCACAATCAAATAAATAAATGCTCCCTTCGTTCGATTTTAAACTTCCTTTTTTTAAATAAATATATACAAAAGAATTCATCTTTGCTTTTTTGTGTATTGGGCTTGATCGCTTTCTTTGATGGGTTCTATTCAACAAATGTGAAAACTGGAGAGAGTTGGCTCAGAATCCTAGGGCAATTTAGAAGGGGAGGAGAGAGTATGGAAGTGGTAATGATCACCACCCACTCTCAAATCTCCCATCACATTAATTTAGGAAATGATCACCCACTCTCAAATCTCCCATCACATTAAATACACTATTTGTCTTTAAAAAATTTGCACAATATTAATTAATTTTTTACATTAATTAATCACTTTAATTTAAAAAATATTGTGCAAATAAAATTTTTATTGTGCAAATAAAAATACTAAAATCAAATCAAATACTACACCTGTTTTCTCCTTCTCAAAGAATAGAGTTAACCCTAACTTTTTAAAAAGAGATCCCCTAATTACCCAAACTGAGAATGGACAAATCAAGCCCTGAAAATAGCTCTCTTTCTTGCTTCAAGATTTTTCTTGATGAATCATCAACAATCTTGTAATGCTCTCTCTCTCTCTCTCTCTCTCTCTCTCTCTCTCTCTCTCTCTCTCTCTCTCTCTCTCTCTCTCTCTCTCTCTCTCTCTATATATATATATATATATATATATATATATATATATATATATATATATATATATATATATATATATATATATATATATCTGTTTCTTGCATGTTGGTTTTTGAAGTTGAGTTACGTATATTTATGTTTAAATTTTGGATTAAATCAAATTAAATTTTCATTTGCAGCGATTGCCTCCTGCTTTTGTTAAGAAGCTACATTTAGAAGGAAAATTTCCCCAAAACCCAGTGCTGAAAATTCGAACGGGCCAAAAATGGAGAGTGGAGATTGAAAGGAAGTGGAGAAAGGGCATGTTTTGGAAAGGGGTGGCTTGATTTTGTCAAAAATACAAAAATCAAATTTGGGGATTCTCTTGTTTTTCTTCTAATTGCCAACTCCAATTTCAAAGTTTACATCTTTGGCCCTAATGGTCGTCAAAAAGACTTGAGCGCTGCAACTCTCATCCTTGGCCCGGCCCGGTAGGCCCGTTGACTAATGCGGCCCGAACATGAAAATCCCGGTCCGGCCCGACCAAACAGTTGACAAAGTCAACACACTCAAACTTAATTAAAATAATAATAATAAATATGAAAATTATTTTATGGTATTTTGTATTATATATATATATATATATATATATATATATATATATATATATATATATATATATAGGTACGTGCTCAAATGAAAACCATAACAAAATGAGAACCGTGAGAACCACTTGTATACACTTGTTTACAGTAGATACTTAGCTATTGTATACATATACAGTCTACTGTATGTGTATACAGTAATTATTTATCTAATGTTAATTTTTCTTTGGACATATAAAAAAATTATGCTTTTTAAGAGAAAACAATTCCTTCAATTCAAAAATGAATATTACTTTCATCCCCTAATTAATACAACTTTCCATATCAAAAAAAAAAATTCTTCCTTTGCCTCAATGAATTTACTTGTCTCAAAAATTAATATTTATTTTATGACACGAAGACACGAACATTATAAACATTAATTTTTACAAAATAATACTACTTCGGGTAAAAAAATAAATTAATATATTCGTCCCAAGGAATATTTTATAAAATATTACTTAATATGTTTAAAAAATTAATTTAAAATTTTGAAACGAAAGAAATAACATTACAAACATTAATTTATGTTTAAAAAGTAAAATTATGATTATTATTATCATCATTTATAATAAAAATATATACTTCACACTTAATTAATTTGCACAAAAAAGATATTGAAAAATAAAAAAAAAATTAAGAAAGGATAATTAAGAAATTTATATTTAAAAAATAGTGAAATTTTTTTTTGTCCAAATTAAATGAAATTAGTCTCTAATTAAAGAGGAAAAAAAATTATGAAATTTGGTGTAAAATTTTTAAAAAAAAAAATTTTTTTTTATAAAATAATTGAG
>JAFEMH010003851.1:45000-242130 GCA_022495995.1 Adenophora triphylla var. japonica
CCGTTTGTTCCGACTCCGGGTTTCAGAATGTCTGCATCAGCCGGTAACGATGGGGACAACATCACTCCGCCTCCTGGGACTCCCTGCATTTAAAAGCAAAGTGGAATCGCTAGCGTAACGTATGAGATTGCGACAAGAAGCACAGCTGAATAGCCTTATGGAGGCTATTAAGAGCCACGGTTTGGCCGCCAGCCTCAATCCTGATGGCACCTTCACCGTGGAAGAAGAGGAAGACCCCAATCCTAATCTTGGTCGTCCCGACTACTCCACGATTCCACCACCAACTTCATACGGTACTCACCACCGTAGCCCATGCTTCTGCCTACGGGTCACCATCCCCCAACTACCGAACACCGGATCCATGCACTGACGGGACGAGCTGCCAGCTCCTCAGTGGGGACAAAATCAAGCACAATGTCTTCTCATGGTTGGGGTTACCTCGGAATGCCACAAAGAAATTGGGATCCCGCCGCCTTGGAACCAATCACCTGACCTTCACAAAGAATAGCTGAATGCCGCCACAGCCTTGTTCGGGGCCACAATCAGAGCCCCTCCTCGTAATGATGCTAGCTCGCTGCTCCTCACACAGCCTTTCACAAATCCCTTTCTCACTCGGGGTTCGATGGGTTACCAAACCTCCATCCCGGTTTCATCGTAATCACCAGACCGCAGCATTCCCCTGGTTATACACCATCGCCCTGCACGGCCATACAATTCAACAATCGTGACAAGCAGCCCCGCACCTAAGCCTACTTATGGGTCTCACTCCGGAAATCCAAGCTACCCGGCCTACATCAGATCGCGCTCCGCCCACTTTGCCGCTGAAAATCAACAAAGCAGCCGCAAGGTTCTATCCCTTCGCCTGTGCTCCTACTCATGCCTCCCCGGCAATTTGGGCCAAGGACAAGTTTTCACCTACGCCCCCGGATCGATCGTTCTCCACCGCTCCGCCGCCGCTGGTAGCTCCTCTCTAGCCTCGCCACCGGTTTGAACGCCATGGTTCCACCACAAGATCCTCATCCGGCCTGGTTCATGGAACAACATAAGGAAATGAAAGCGCAGATTGCCGAATTGACCGCTAAGAAGTTCCGCTTCCGCCTACGAACCCGGACTCCATCGTTCCCCGCCTCACAAATTTGTTATGCCGAATCTGACCTCTTTGATGGTACCGCATGCCCGAAAACTCATCTCGGACACGTATACCTTGGCGATGAAGGCCAAAGTGGTGTACCAATCGCCAGCTGGCCGACTATTTCGCCTCTCCTTGAAATCCAAAGGCTCTAAAATGGTTCTTCCGCCTAAAACCCGAGGCCAGTGGCTACATGGGACCAGATTACTAATGCCTTCACGTAAAAGTACAAAGCTAACTTGGAATGGGAAACAAATAGAGTTGATCTCGCAGACAACAGCAGCAAAGGTCCCGACGAGAGTGTTCGGGATTTCTACAAGCGCTGAATCTCGAAACTCGGAGATGGCCATCCCTCCTTCTCAAGAGGAACAACCGGACATCTTTCGCCATGCCTCGAAACCACATCTCGAGAGTCTCCTCGCTACTTCCCGTACTCGGCACTTACGGGCCATGGTTAACTCCGCAGCCTAAGTTTGAAAAGGCTTACAATCAACAACCGCCGTCGCACTCCGCTTACGTATATCGGGCTCCTCCTTCCAACATCAAGCTCCGCTCCCGCTAAAGGCAAAGAGGTGATCAATTACGCAGATGTGAATGTAATAACACAACTCCTTTTGCTCCCTTAAAACCACCGATCCTGTGACACGGGTCATGAACCTCGAAAACTTGGGAATGCCTCTCGAACGACATCTTTAGGGGATCGGTGAAAGAAGGCTTGCCGCGGCCTTTGGAGAATTTCCAACCCAGAATCCGAATGCTCCCGTTGATACCTCAAAGTATTGCGCTTTTCATCAAGCCCACGTACATCCGATCGACAACCGCTTCACTCGAAAAGGCGATCCAAGGCTTGATAGAGCAAGGAAAGTTGGAAGGCCACGAGGGGCCTAATACAAGAAAAATCCTCTCGCCAAGGAACCATAATCGTGTGAATATGATTGAATGCGAGAACCTTCGCATGCCCAGAAGATGCCGATGAAGGTCCCCAAATACCTACGGCCAACCTTGTCGAGGATCCGACTCCGGATTCCCCTCAACCTTGAGGATGATGAACACGTCGGCCCCACCTTGGTCTCATGTCGTAGATTTCTTGCAAGAATATGAGGCCCGCTATTTCTCGATGAAGCGGAAAGCCGATACTAAAGAACTGGGGCCGTTCGGTCAAAACATGAGAAAACCATTTACACAAGATGGTTAGAACAATCGAGAAGGATCGAGCAAGAAAGCTTCGTGCGGCGCTCAGACCGGGGCTTATCAAAGAAAGAGGTCGAAGAGCATCTCGGAGCTAGTACACTTCGCAAGTTGGTTTTGGGAGAGGCCGAATATGATCCCGAGAACAAATAAGAATCGAGGAGGAGGATTCCTTCTATATCCTACCCGGAGTCAAATACGTGCCACCCTCTCACTCTTCCCCGCAGCTTCGGGAGGAGAAGCCGAGTCGCAATTACCACTTCCGGAATGGGGGCATATGACAATTTTGCGGTTGCACGCACCCATATTCCCCTAACGGATTTGATCGGCGTTCCCTCTCAGCCGAAATCCCGGTGGTATGGGAAGATGATTCCGATGACAGCGATGACGATGATGATGACGAGAGCGAAGAGTCAACTGAGGCCCCAGATCCGAAATAAATCTGGAACAATCAGGCCGGAAATGATGCCATGGGAGCCAGACACAATGGTTGGCTGTCAGCAAGCGACGATGAAGAACCACCAGAAAATGCGAGTCAAATACCGATGGGGACGGGCCCCCACGAAGTGTCACTCGTAAGATGTATTTGTGGCCAATGCCCGGACACTCCAGAGGACGAAGAAACTTCGGAGGACGACTACTACGAAACCGAGGATATGAAAGCCATGAAGTTTCCTGGGGCTGAGCACGTGGATGTCTTAGAGTTCAACACTGCCTACCATGCTTTGGGGAAAGGATTTTCAGGCACCCGATCCAGGCTGATAGTCGAAGATCTGTTAGAGAGAGGGAGACTAACCCCCATCCTCCCCAATGAGAAAATAACCATGGTCAGATCAAATCCACCCCGAAGCAAAGTAACACTCCTTGTCAGGGTTACCCAAGAAGAGGTCACCTTCCCCGAATGCATTTCAGCTCTCAGAGAAGTCCTGGAAACCGGCATGATACCGGATGCACCTCCCACACAGAGTGCTATAATCATCTCCAGCTCTGAGTATTATAGAAAGGAACCAGAATGGCTGCACTATACCGGGGATGAAATCGAAAATCCGCCGAGCCCTGATAATAGCAGCTCTTGTTGTATGATAACTATGAGCAAGGCAGGCTATGGGAGCGAATCGGAGGACGCCCTAACTCTGTGGGCTATCCAGGGGGCAACAACACAACCCCAGACTCAAAAGCCTGTAACTTGGGAAGCAGTCATAAGGGCCGCCCATGAAGGAGCCAGTACATCTCAAGCTCAGCCCCTTACCGTTGCTAGACTCCGTCAGAACCAGTGGCCGATAGCCAAAAAGGCTCCCCCGTTGACCTTAGCAGCACTAAAGAAATCCAGTCAAGAAGAAACTGATGAGGAAGTCAACCTGTTGACCCGATCCGGGCAGATCTACCAGGGGAATCCCAAGACAGATAAGAAGGTAGCAGACCAGGCACCGAAAGAAGATCGCCTCCCTATGCCCAGACAGCCGAATCTCCTGACCCTGAGAAAGAGGACCCCGTGCTCACCCAGTTGAAGCAGACACAGGCCAACATCTCTCTATGGTCCCTGTTCACCTCGTCTTACCCCCTGAACTCCAGCCTTAATCCCTTCACAAATCGGTATACTCGCCTTTCTTCTTCCGGCACCAAGTGAGGACAATAACGAGCTAGCTCTGTAAACTTTGCTGAGTATTGTGCCACGGTCATTGTTCCTTGCTCCAACCGAAGAAATTCAACCTCCTTTCTATCTCTTGTCACCATTGGAATAAAATAGTCTCGGAACTTACGGGTGAAGTTATCCCATGTCTGCGGTGTATGATCTCGGTCCCAACTGTCTTTGACTATATGCCACCAATGTTCTGCTGCTCCCCCAACTTGAAGACTGCGCACCTAACCTTTTCATCATCCGGGCTCTCCATTGCTGCGAAAATTTTGTTCATTGCCTCAAGCCACCTCTCTGCCTTTACCGGATCCGGATCACCATTGAAACTCGGGGGTGCCATCTTTATAAACTTTTCAAGTCCATGCCCTTGCCTACCTTTCGGTTGTTGTTGAGCTCTACCTTGGTTGGCCATATTCTGTAAGAAGACCCTAAACATGTCCATCATCTCAGCATTCGGATTACCGTTACCCCCTTCATTACCAACATTCCCCTATGCCCAATGCTGATCATCCTCATTCCCAGCCATTGAAACAAACACCTGCATCAAACTCTCGGCGTCAGTTATCACACACTCCCCCTTAACCTAGACATCTACCCTTGACCTCTAAACGAGGCTCTGATACCAACTGTGGGCACCCCAACCCGGAACCTAACACGTGTCCCGCGTCGAAGAGTCCAAATTAAGAAAAGACCACCTGTACTTTTTGAAAACTTTTTAACTTAACTTGAAATGAAACTAACTTTAACCTTTAACATTCAAAGACTAACTTGGGACATCTCCACTTGGAGGAAAAGGGGTAAACATGAACTAACTTCAAACCACTTAGTTACAACATTACAAAAGTTCCCATCTAACTAACTTTAAACAACTAACTTACTTAGTTACCATATTTACAAAAGTTCAAGTTCACAAATCACCCATTTACATAACTTGTTTTATCAACAAACTCCAACAAAGGAGTAACAACCAAAAGATAACCCATCTAAACATAACGTACCCAACAACCCCAAAAGACAAGTACAAACTCCCACCGTCCTCACTGGCCGGGTCCTCCTGTCTCAGTCCGATCTAAAACATTAAAGGGAGAAGGGTGAGAATAAATCTCAATAAGTTATTATGAATGCACAATATGCCAAGTAAGATGCAACACATATAAGGTGCATATAACACATTGGAAAATCCGTAAACACATTACGTTACCTTGGTTTACCTTTTTCCATCTGACCAATAAGTCGTACAATATTGGAAGATAAAACTCCATCAAAACCAATAACATATAACAGAGAGAGCTATTATGATAACTCCTCTCTTGTGAACTGCTTAGGCATATTCACATCTTATAAGATCCGTTTTTCAGGGAACTATATAAGATATTAGCAACTCTGTAAGGCTTTTGGCTCAATACAGATGCTATAACCCCAATCTGTGGCCACGTAAGGGGACGATCCAACAGTATAACGTAATCCGATCACATTAGGTCACACTTTCCATAATTGATCGTATTCCATTATACCCCTAAACATCAGCTGATTAACACAAGTTCAAGCACATAATAGATACTTGAAATGAAATCCACCAAAGGGATAAGAATATAACAACATGGTAAAGCAATACTCATGTTCAATCAATACCATAGTGCAACATTCCTTTCATACACTAAGTATAGTAATATCACTGCATATGAACTCACGTAAGGTAACAAGGTATCATAAACTATCCCTACATAGTCAATATGCAATAATATATAACCTCTATAAAGGTCCAAGTTCCATTTACCAAGTTTGAGTTACCTTGTCTAAGGGACAAATCAAGGTTGCAAAGCATTTTCACAATAATATTTAAAGTACTTCCACTATTCCCTTTTGCCAATTAAGGTATCATTATGTAGCTAAAGTATTCTACTTTAATCTAAGTTAAAGAGGGTTCACTTTGGTTCTAGTTTGAATAGGTTTCTAAGCCTTGGAAACAGCTTCAGAGACTGCAGGGGAGGGCACGACTCGTGCCCCAGGGCACGACTCGTGCCCCTTATACACCCCACCAGAATCCCTCGTCCCAGCATAGGCACGACTTAGGCCATTTTAAGGGGACGACTCGTGCCCGAATCGTGCCCCAGAGCACGAGTCGTGCCTGATACCCAGAATTCAGAACAGAGTTTGAACAACAGCAGCCCCCAAACCCAAATTGACATATACTCAATTTACTCTGTTTTAAGGTGATAAAATCAATACCAAACAACAACCATACAAAACCCAAACCATTTCATACTCCTTCCAAACTATTCCAACACCAAATAACCTCATTTTGGTACCAAACCATATGTTAATTTTCCATGCAACTACTCCTATCAAGTCATTAACAACCTACATACCATTCTAACCATCTTTCTTGTGACCACCACAACTCCACCATACCTCATTCAAGTAAACTTTTCCAAACCCATTCAAACTTCATAAAAATGTTACCAAAACACCAAAACTCATTTATAAAAACATCCATATCAATTATAATCATCAAATGAACAACTTTTGAAAGAAATCATAATAACTTACTTAAATGGTGAAAAATAGAATATTTATTTGAGCGGCTCTAAACGATCCCCTCGCCGCCATGAACACGAATCCGCAAACAGAATTGAAAACGAAATGATATTGAAGGTGGTAGAATTTTAGGAAGGTTAGAGCTAGGGTTTTCTTCCATGGAGGGTTTTGGGGAGAAGAAGAGTACTGATGGATTATGAAAATGAATTCTTTCCATTTACTAAGGATAATCATGCCAAGTTTTTTTTAACTTAAGCTCCTCCATGATTTAAACTTTAACCATTAACAACCTAACTATCCTCATTTGCAACTAAGCACCCCAACTTAATAAAATCAATTTATTAAAAATTTTCAAATATTATAAAATCATTACACACTTTTCACTTTATTCCATTTAGACCCTTTATCATTAAATTTAATTCACTTCCATCCTAACTTCATATAATTCCTTAATACATAAAACGAACACATAAACATAACGAGTAGCATAAAAGGCATAATATGAAATATTAACAACCCAACCCCACGTGCTTAACGTGTGCTAAAATAGTGCCTAATTTTAGGGTCGTGACACTTATGTTGTCTCTCTTTGAGATTTCCTGGGGCCTAACAATTATTTCTATTTACATTCACGAAAACTTCAAGTTCGTCAATGTGTCCTCGATGAATAGCTTGCCGTTCATACATCTGATTGTTGATAAGCTCCTTTATCATCATCAGGCTTTACATGTCAGGTAAATTACAAGAGGTTCATACTTCATAAATATTCATGTTGTCTACCATTACAAAAATTGTGAAGTGTAAGTAGCATATATAAGTTGATTTCTTTAATTGTTAGTATCTCTACTCATACTTATAAGATCTTTTTCTATATTTTTGCTTGGATTTTTGAAGTGATAAAGGGGCATGGTAAAACTGGAACCCAAAGAATATGATCATTTCTTCCGTTTAAGTTTGTTGACGATGAAAAGGTCAATTGATGCCAAGGAGAGGCCGATGGAGATTGTGAAACCGAAGAAAGAAGGCGGTTGTTCATAATTAAATTCTCACGTTATCACTTACATTATCATTGTTGCTATTTACTCTATCGGTATGCGTATGTGTTGTATGCCTGATTTTTATGAATAATAGATCAATATATGTGAACATGCCAAAAGTAGCGAGTTGGTCCAAGCGAGTAAGGCCCAGTCTTCAAGGATTTATTATCTTGACATGTCCTGTGGGCTAGGCCCAATCAATACATGGCCCAAGGCCCATCTCATGTACCAGCCGACTTAGCTTAGTCCGACCTGAGGATCCGAGTTCTAATACGGGTACAAACCATGCTCTACCCGCCAGTCAGGTCGACCATTCCACAAATGGCGACCACGACCTAATCACTAAGTGTCGACCTAACAGATTGGACGCACATGAGTCAATCTTTCCATAACCGGTTCCCTACAAATCAGGAGCCGTTACCAGACACGTTCACATTATTTGTAACTGTCCCTAAAATCTCGGAGCTCATGTAGCACCACCAAAAATACAGCAGTCAACACCTATAAATACATCATCACTACCAACGGTGCAAAGGTAACTTCAATTTTGGTCATTTGAATTCAACTGTTCATTTACAATATTTACTCTCCGAAACATATACTTACTCTCACGCCCGAGGGTCTAAGCCGGAGACACATCCGGCTAGTCGTGGGTTCTGATTTCAGGTCAAGAAGCCAGGTGATCAGTCCTGCCACGTGGAGGAAGATTGATAAGCACATTTCTTGTGGCATCAGTTTGGTTCCATTGCCGGGAATCGTGCTTTAGCTTGACCTCGAAAATTTCATCAACCTACAACAATGGTAACCCCAGACAGGCATGTGACAGAGGCATCTGATGAACTCAATGAGGTGAATGCCAACACCAACGCAGATACCAATGCAAATGCTGAAAACACAAATCTACCTCCTCCCCCACCAAATCGCCCTCATGGTAGAGCAACACGCTCTACCAGTGTTGTTGATGGCAGGGGATTGCCAGATACAAGGAGAGGGAAAAGACACGTAGAGGGACAAGGAGCTCCACCTCCCTAAGCGTCCAACCGCTCATATGAATGTTGGAAGTAGGGGCGGGTCCCTCATCCAACCCATCGAGCGTAAAGGAAATGCTATTGAGCGAGCCCAAATTTTGGCCGAGTTATCAAGCATTGAGGAGGCCGAGAAGGCGGATATACGTTCGTAAAGAGTGGCTCCCTCTCAAGTCTTCAACAGGCAGCAGGCCAGGAGTGCTAGGCCTAATGAGGGTGTGGGACAGAACGGCGAAGACAGGATAGTTCAACGACCTCCAACTCTCATACATGTGCCGAGTAATGACTTAAGGGCTAGCCTCACCAGAATAGGGAGCAAGGAGGCTCAATCGCATTTGAGAACGCATCTAGAGGCCAATAGAAGCCGACGTGGTTCCCCCGCCCTGACACAAAGATCGGGATCTCACAGGGACGTGAATGGGCGCAGTCACCCATAGGAAAAGAAAGGCGCAGTCGCCACTGAGACAATAGGCGCAGTCGCCATTGAGAGATGAGAGGCGCAGGTCGCCCCAAAGGAATGACAGGCATAGGTCTCCGCCGATCGAAAGGGCTCATTCTCATCGAGACGGGAGGAGTAGGCAGCAACTCCCCCAGGAGTGAAGGTCAAAGGTCGAATGCCGTTCCCCGCAGAGATGACGCACCCGACGCTGTGGAATGGCCGATGATGAAGAAGAGGTTCGAACAATGGGAGGAGGAGAAGAAAAGGACATTGGGAAGGTTGAACGAATCGACTTTGCTCTTCAACCTTTGTCCAAGGAACCGAGAGACGCCGACCTCCTGCTTGGATTTAGGTTGCCCCTTCTAGAGAAGTATTCAGGGTCAACCAACGCAAAAAGTCATATAGCACATCTGGAAGCCACAATGTGCTTTGTCGCCAATGAGGACGACAATATGTGTAAAGCTCTCATAAGCACACTCACTGGGGCAGCCCTAACCTGGTTCAATGGTTTGGCAGCTGGTAGCATCTCCACCTGGACGTGTTTCAGGACAAAGTTCCTAGATCGCTTCTCGACTGCTGGAGCTCGAAAGGTGACAGTTACTGATCTAAGTAACTTGGTGCAAGCTAAAAATGAAAGCTCAATGAGCTACTTCACCAAGTTCAAGGAGATGGTGGATAAGATCGAGGAAGATCTCACTGACAGGGAAGTTATCAACTGCTTCAGGAATGGTATTTCCTCGGCAGACATGGATTATGAACTCACAGTTCGTACAGTCACTACTCGGCAGGAGTTGTTCGAGAAAGTTTATAACGTCGCACTGGCCGAGGAGAGGAAGGAAAAGATAAATGGGAAAAGCCCCAAGGTGGAGGTTGCTGATGACAAGAAGGACTCCAACAAGAATGGAGGAAACAATAAAAATGGCAAGAACAGGACTAGGGCGACAGAGAAGGTGCCCGAAGCTTTCACTCCCTTAACGGTGAGTCGAACTGAAATCATGAATGCGCCGAAGCCGCCCCACTCGCCCCAATGAACCCGTGCAACAAGTTCGGCACGGACAATGCAAGTACCGTGATTATCACAAAGACACAGGTCACCTCACAGAGGATTGCTTGGGATTGAAGCGTATCATCCAGAGAATGGTCAACCAGTGGAAGGCTCGATGCATATGTTAAAAGGCCTCAAGCCGGGTGGGGGCGAGCAACCAAGCAGTGGACAGCGAGGACCAAGGCAACCTAGGTTGAACTTGGGAGTCATCACAGAGCAAGCCAAAGAACACGGCCATCAAACACAAAATTTTTCAAATTTCAATAAAGCCCCACATGTGCCTCCAAGGAGAGATGTCGAGATGATGTGATCGCCTTCTACCCCCATGAGTTGGCAACCAATATGGCGGCTAGGGAGCAAGTTCTCGTCATCCCAGGTCTCATAGACGGATGTACGACGAGCAGACTCCTGGTCGACACGGGGGCCTGTAAAGATATTTTGTTCTACAAGACCTTCCTGGAGATGGGTCTTAACGACGAACAGCTGGAAAGATATGATGGCAGGTTGGAGGGTTTCACCAACCATCGAGTTGACGCCAAAGGACGGATTGAGCTTGACGTCGACCTTGGCCAGCACCCCCACATGGTAGTATCGAAGGTACAATTTATTGTGATAGATGTGAACAGTGATTACGCTGCTATACTTGGTATTCCATGTCAGGTCGCACTTGGAATGGTGGCATCAATCCCCCACCAACGAGTCAAGTTCCCTACACCTGCTGGAGTGGGTTGTGTGCAAGGCACAACTCGAGCCTACCTGGATCATGTTCTCAGAGAAAGAAAGAAAAGGGAGTTAGAAATTGAGACTACAGATGGTTACTTGAAGCTGTCCCAGTCAGTCACCAAAACTACCCGACTGTCAACGATCACCAATGTGGAAGAGTCGACCTATCGCTCAAATGACGAGGTCATGCTTGAGTCGACACGTCACTCTGAAACCACAGCGGTCGATCCAGATGTAGTTATGGTCGACCAAGTCCTCATAGTCAACCTATGTCTCCAGATCGACAATAACTCGGGGGCCACCACCACCACCAGCGAGGTTGCATATAAGCTGGATGATATGATAGCTGAGGAAGCTCCACACCTGGGGGCCGAGGAGAGACAAAGAGTTAGGGAGATCATCATTGAGACTGCGGCTCGTAGATGGTCCAGAGCCGGAGGTCATGGACGAGCTAGAATCGCAGTCACCAACCCTTCCTACCCCGACCAAAAAATTCAGATTGGGAAACAATTGTCAGCTGAAGAAAGGCTGGAAATTATCGAGCTACTCAAGGGGAGCAATGATGTCTTTGCGTGGAGAGTAGAAGACATGAAGGGAATCAAGGAAGAGGTCGCCGTTCACAGGCTTGAAGTCAACCCGACCATAAAGCCTAGACCCCAAAAATTGAGAAGTTTTGCTCGCGATAAGGAGGAGGCCATAAAAACTGAGGTACAAAAACTTTTGAGTGCAGGTATTATTAAGGAGGCCACTCATACAACGTGGTTGGCCAATGTGGTCATGGTGAAGAAATCAAATGGCAAATGGCGGATGTGTGTCGACTTCACCACTCTGAATCTTGCTTGCCCGAAGGACAGCTACCCCCTTCCTAGAATTGACAAACTAGTTGATTCCATTGCTGGTCACTCCACCCTCAGCTTCCTCGACGCTTACTCAGGGTACCACCAGATTAATATTCATGAGGACGACATAGTCAAGACGACATTTCAAGCGGCTGGAGGCATCTACTGCTACAACATGATGCCATTTGGATTGAAGAATGCAGGGGCGACTTACCAATGCATGGTAAACAAGGTCTTTGCCTCACAAATTGGCCGAAACATGGAGGCCTACGTCGACGATATGTTCATCAAAACAAAGACTGGACGTCACGTGGTCGACCTAAAGGAAACGTTCGCCAATTTAAGAGCAAACGACATGAAGCTCAACCCTAGCAAGTGTGTCTTCGGAGTAGCAGCTGGAAAGTTCCTTGGATTCATGGTGTCCCAGAGAGGTATAGAAGCTAACCCGGAGAAGATCAAGGCTCTAGTCGAGATGAAGGAGCCTACAAGTATAAAGGAGATGCAGCGACTGAATGGCAGGGTGGCAGCCCTAGGTCGCTTTATATCCAAGTCGGCTGAAAGGTCTCTCCCCTTCTTCAAATCATTGAGGGGGACAAAAAACTTTGAGTGGACGGCCGAATGCCATTCGTCGTTCCAACAACTCAAAGAATACCTTGCTACTCCTATACTATTGAGCAGCCCGACCACTGGCGAAACCTTATTCGTGTATCTGTCTGTGGGAGACAAATCAGTTGCAGCTGTCTTGGTTAGAGAAGAGGGGTGCCATCAAAAACCAGTGTACTACGTTAGCAAGGCCTTATCAGACGTAGAGGGCAGATACTACAACGCTGAGAAGGTCGCTTATGCCTTAGTCGTAGCTTCAAGGAAGCTGCGAGCTTATTTTTTGGCTCACCCAATAGTGGTTCTTACAAATGCTCCCTTGAGAAAAATATTGCACAAGCCGGAAAGTTCAGGTCGTTTACTCAACTGGTCAATTGCCCTCACGGAATTCGGCATCGAGTATCGACCTCGAAAAGCATTGAAAGCTCAGGCATTAGCAGACTTCTTGGTCGAGCTGACGTTCACCAAGGAAGACAGCGAAACGCGAGCTCAGAAAGAGAAAACCAAAGGAAAAGAGCCAGAGTCCCAAGTCGCCACTAACCTACCCGACGATTGTTGGAAGGTCTACTCAGATGGGTCAGCGACCAAGAACGTCAGTGGAGCTGGGATAGTGCTAATTGAACCAGAATCTGGGACAGTGTATGAAGAGTCATTGAGGTTCAAGTTTGATGCTTCCAACAATCAGGCTGAATACGAAGCCCTGGTAGCAGCCATAGAGTATGCCAAGTGTTTTGGAGCGACTAAAATCATGGATTATTGTGACTCCCAACTGGTAGTCAACCAGGTTAGAGGCGAGTACGAGGTACTTAGTTCCACTCTGATCAAATACTACGACCTGGTGAAGGAGCTGATAAAGGATTTGGAATTCTGGGAGATTCAGAGGATTGGACGGGAAGACAACGAGCTAGCCAACCTCCTCTCGAAATTAGCCACTTCAGATGAGCCACATGAAGAGCCCATCTCTTTCCTCGAAAATCCAGCTTATGAGAGGATAAAAATTCAATGTGTAGAGGACGCTTCAAGAAATTGGGTTTATGAGAAGTGTTGGATCGAAGAAATGAAGGCGTACATAGAAAGTGGCGAGCTGCCTGATGACGAGAAGAAAGCTCGAGCTATCAAAAAGAAAGCTCCGAGGTATGTTATTCAAGGAGGCTCTGTTCAGAAGATCCTACACTCGACCATTGCTAAAGTGCATCCACCCTCAAGAGGTCGCCCTATTGATACATGAAGTACACAGTGGGATTTGTGGTGGACACCCGGGGGCCAGGACTCTAGCCGACAAGTTGATTACCTTGGGATACTACTGGACGCACATGAGAGCTGACACTCACAACTTTGTTCAGCAATGTGATCAATGTCAAAGATTTTCCAATCTTCCTCATCTGCCTACGGCTGAGCAAACCCCAGTAATTGCAGCTTGGCCATTCGACATGTGGGGCGTCGACTTAATTGGACCCTTCCCTCCCGCCCGGGGAAATTGCAAGTATGTGATCGTCGCCATAAATTATTTCACCAAGTGGGTTGAAGCAAAGCCACTAGCTCGCATCACAGAGGAAAATGCCATTAACTTCATCCACGACTTCTTCTGGTGTAGATTTGGATTTCCTAGAGCTATAGTGTCTAACAACGGCCTGTAGTTCTCCAGAGCCTTTGAAACAGAGATGAATCGGGTAGGAATCAAACATTGGCAATCTTCTGTCACTTATCCTCAAGGAAATGGGCAAGCTGAAGCAGCGAATAAACTGGTTCTATCTGCACTCACTCAAGACAGGTCTCGTAGGTCGACGCAATAACTGGTTGGACGAACTACCCCTTGCTCTTTGGGCAGTTCGCACAACCACTGGGCCTACTGGGAAACCCCATTCGCTCTCACATATGGATCAGAGGCCATGGCACCTGCTGAGCTCAGATTTCCTACTGCTAGAGTAACATTCTTCGACCAAGAGCAGAACAACATCAATAGATTGATCGACCTGGATTTAGTCGACGAGAAGCGAGACACAGCTTACCTGCGAATGGTCAACTACAAGCAAAGAACCAAAAGTTACCACGACAAGAAAGTGAAAACAAGATCATTCCAAGTGGGCAACTACGTACTAAGGAAGATCGAAGCAACGGGAAGAAGAACTCAACAGAATAAACTGTCTCCCAACTGGGAAGGTCCTTACATAGTCACTCGAGTCATCAAGGAAGGAACCTACATGATAGCTCATCCTGGGGGATAAGAGTTGAAACATCCTTGGCACGCCACTCACCTCATCAAATACTACTTCTAGTTTTCAGCTTCCAAGTTCAAGCTTGTCTTAGTTCTAGTTTTCAGATTAATGTAAGCGTGTTCGTACTTCAATAAAAATGCTGTTTTATTTGACCAAATGTTGTGCAACACCAGTTTTAACTAGCTCGACTCTCAGCCAGCTTAGTTTGAACGAGCTCGATTCTTAATCAGCTTTGTACTTTTAACAAGTCCGACTCATAGTCGACTTCGTTTTATTTAGCTCGATTCTTAATCAGCTTTGTTCTTTTAACAAGTCCGACTCATAGTCGACTTCGTTTTATTTAGCTCGATTCTTAATCAGCTTTGTTCTTTTAACAAGTCCGACTCATAGTCGACTTCGTCTTATTTAGCTCGATTCTTAATCAGCTTTGTTCCTTTAACAAGTTCGACTCATAGCCGACTTCGTTTTATTTAAGCTCGACTCTTAGTCAGCTTTGGTCTCATAACAAGTCCGATCCAAGGTCGATTTCATTCCAATGAGCTCTACCCTATGCCATCTCTAAACAGGTTCGACCTTGAGTCAACCTCGTTTTTGAATTTTCACAAGGCTTAGGTCGACTCTCCCTACTACATCTAGCTCGACACACACACGCTGAAATGGAAAACATACAACATTCAGAGATTAAGGTCGGCTACGATCATAAGTCTCCCAAAAGCGGGCTGAGACTTGCAAAAAATATGATTACATGTTTCTATGCCTCCCAAAAACTGAGCCAAGGCATTCAGACAATTTCAAAACAAAAAAGCAAAAAGTTGTTCTGAGACTTGTTCTTTACATCATCCACATAAAAAGCGACCTAAGAGTTCTGTTCATCATTGGCAGTTCCCCCATTTACGTCGCCTTCTTGTTGCTGTGGGCTCAGAGGTTTACCCGACTCAGAATATAAGCGTTGCTCCGGCTCATCCACTTCCTCCATGTCCTCTGCATCTTCCATCTCTTGAAGCACAGTATCAAAGTTTCGAGGAGCCACTTCAGGGGCAACCCAAGGCTCACAGCCATCCTCTTGGTCTTCCTGAGCGATGAAGGCTAAATCGTTGTCAAGATAGGGGACAATGGAATGACCACCACGGGCCGTCGTGTCGTATTGAGCTTCAGAGAACCAACGAGCTAATTGCTCAAGGGTGACTTCAGCTGTTGGATCTACCAAGGCCCGACGCGCCATGTGACGTTTACCCACCTCCAAAAAGTCTTGTGCCTTGGCAACAACAGTATTATAGTACTCATCTCCAGCTTTGAACTTCTCAACAACATCAGGACCAGCCTTCTCTAGATCCTCCTTCCACTTAGCTCGAACAGCGTTGTGCTCTTCGTTAAGTTCCGTCAGAAAAGAATCTTTTTCCTTGAGGAGTTGGGAGACAGTGGCGAGCTCGACCTTTGTTTTCTCATGAGCAAGACGCTCGGCATCTCTTTCCTTCTCCACCTCCTTAAGCTTGGCATTAACAGCTTCAAGATCTTCAAAAGCCTTCTTCTTCACCAGCTCTTGGGCATCAAAAGAATTGTCAAGATCATTATACTTTTCTTTCAGATCGGCCAACTCCTGTGCTTTCTTGGAGTAATCTTGCAAGGCCTGTCTCTCCCTCTCAATTGAGGCCCTCCAGGAACTTTTAACTTGCTCAACCATAGTAAGATTCTACATTTAAAGGAAACCAGAGAATTGTTAGCTCATAAGACGAGTTGAGTAAATAAAAGAGCAAACTACTAGACAGAAGGGGAAAGTAAAAATTACCTCGCATTGCACCATCCCAGAGCGAGCTGAGAACTCTTCAGGCGTTATTCCCTTATCAGCAAAGTGAGCCAGCAGATCCACATCTATGGCCCTTCTCACAATCACCTGTCCCAAGCTCATATCTGGGTAACGGCGACTCAAGCTGTTTACCCCTGCGAGCGGAGGAACATCACTCAATCTCTGCATCCGATCCTCAAGAGATTCTTGGTTGGGAGAAGAAGAAATGGGAGGAGGAAGATGACTTGGAGGAACAGACTTCCCTTTCTCAGTTCGCGATCTCTTCTTCTTATTCAAGGGCTGATCATCAGAGTCAACTTCCATCACATCATCATCAATATCGACGACATTCAGAGGACTAGCCATGTTTGTACCAGAAGTCGCCGCGTTAACATCAGAAATGGGATCAGAGCTCAAGCTAGGTCTAGCCGACCTATTGGACTCATCCCCTCCTTCATTCACATTTGCAGATGGGGTCCCACTCAACAAGGGATCTTCCAGCTCAACCTCTTCCATGGGGATCATCCCAGCAACGTCCTTGGGCAGCAGATTATTCCTTGCAGCAGCTTCTCTCTCCCGACTCGCTCTAGCATTGATCGCCCCATGGGCTTTCTTAGCTTTCTTCTTATCCGACACTCCCACTATTTGAACCATGGCAGCTTCTTGTTCGGGAGTCAAAACTGCACGACATCAAAGTAATCAAGTGTTAGCTCGGCAATTCAAAATAGTTCTATGTACGAGCTAGATATTTCTACATACGAGCAAGCAATTGGCGAGCTAATTGATACAATTCAAAGCAGTTCTATGTACGAATTAACTGATTCTACATACGAGCAAGCAATTTGACGAGTACAGAGTTGCAATTCAATATAGTTCTATGTACGAGCTAGATAGTTCTACATACGAACAAGCAAGTGACGAGCTAAGAGTTGTGTATGCAGATCAAAGCAATCCTATATGCCAATAATAAGTCACTTATGCAAGTTAACAGTGGACGAGCTAATGAATAAAGACGAGTAAACCCTTACCACCAATGTGTTCTCCATTATCTTTGCAATAGCCAGCTTTCTTCTGGCAAAATTGGCAATTCTCCTCTAGTCTACCCAAAGAGTGAGTAACCCAATCAGGGTATACCTGACCCCTCATTACTGGGACAAGAGGCTCCACTACCCCATCTCCAGGCATCATCCCAGCTTGGATATAGTTGTATTTGGTCGTCCCTAACGACTCCCAGCTGATGGGTCCGTTCTTGACCAAAGCACACAGCTTCCTATACAAAGTTTGATGCCAAGGAGGCTCCCAATAATTCTCCTCACTAATCACGTCAGATTCACTATTTGGCAAAGGAAACTCCCATCCCAGCCTACTCTCTACAAAAACCACATATGAATTCCAGCTGCTATGTTTATTGGGAAGACTGGCAAACAGCTTTGGAGAATTGGGTTTAGAAGGAGTACTAATCCCCCAATCAGCCTTGTCGAGCTTAGGAGCAAAAAATTCCTTGAAAACTCTCATGCAGGGCTCATGGCCTAGAAATCTACATACCATGGCAAAGCACACTAGTACCCTGCAAGTGTTGGCCCCAAGCTGAAGGGGAAGAGCATCCATGCACTCCAGAAATTCATTAATAAAAGGATCTAAGGGCAACCTCAAGCCCGCCTCAAACTGACCGTAGAAAAAGGCAACCCTAGTGGCATCAGTGGTGAAGGTGGCACGGTGCTTAGCCATGAAATCTGCCCTACTGAAGATAGTTACCCTATAATCCGCCCTATTTACCCCGCAAAAGTCATAGACCATGGAGTAACGGGACTCCATATTTTTATTCCCTCGCAGAGGCCTAGGGGGTACGTATCCTCTCTCATTCTTCCCCGGTACGACGAAGGAGCCAAATGCATCCACTATTATGGGACTTGAAGAAGTTGAAGTTGTAGCTCCACCTTGAGTCGTCATATCTGTACAAACAAAAGAGGAAGCAGGGGAGTCAGTCCTACGATCACATTCAGTCGACCTACCTAAGGGCGACCTAGACTCCC
The DNA here is from genome assembly GCA_022495995.1 of Adenophora triphylla var. japonica. Classification (NCBI taxonomy): domain Eukaryota; kingdom Viridiplantae; phylum Streptophyta; class Magnoliopsida; order Asterales; family Campanulaceae; genus Adenophora; species Adenophora triphylla. Next base: position 63,232 of record JAFEMH010003851.1, read on the forward strand.
CCGGGAAACCTATTCTATTTCTAAGGAAGGAAGGTTTATGGACATCGCTAACATAAAACAAGGTGATATGGTCGAGCAGTTCGTGAAATAGATGAAAAGTGACGATATTTGAATCATCGACTACTAGGCTTTCAACATCCCCTACAATGGGCAAACCTATCTCACTAAAATTCAATTCCCACCTGGTTAAGATGGAAGCACATTCATCCAAAGACATCTCTCTCCACTCACCATTCACGTTCTTATACACCCTACGGTTAACAGTGCAATACCCATACTAAGCTCCTGGTTCGCTACGGAAGGTTCTAGCCATGACGAAAACAAAAACAGAGCATGAATCGCAAACCCTAAAGCAAATGTACGAGGGAAATACCTTGATTGATCGCAAAAGGGGAATCCGTTGCCAAAGTCGAAAACCTGGGTTAAATCCTGCTGCAATTCCGCAATTATCGCCGAGGAAGAAGAGTTTGAAGACGGTAAGAATTCGAATCAGAAGGGGATTTTGGGTATTTATATTTTCCCAAATTTGGAAAGGGGAAAAGAAATTCAAAATTGATTTTCCAAAATTAAACTCTGAAGCGATTTTCGAGAAAGAACACCAAGCGTCAAAACAATAATGATGACAGAAAAATGGCGCTCCTTCATCTCCTGCCGTTCATCGCCAACGCCCAGGATTGTGCCACGTCATCTTGGGTCGACTAAATCTCAAAACTAGTAGCGACCTGCGAGTAAAGCAATTCTCATCAAAGATCTCCTTAACTTCCAAGTCGACAAAGTCAACTCGAAAGTTGGGGGCCACTGAACATGCCAAAAGTAGCGAGTTGGTCCAAGCGAGTAAGGTCCAGTCTTCAAGGATTTATTATCTTGACATGTCCTGTGGGCTAGGCCCAATCAATACATGGCCCAAGGCCCATCTCATGTACCAGCCGACTTAGCTTAGTCCGACCTGAGGATCCGAGTTCTAATACGGGTACGAACTATGCTCTACCCGCCAGTCAGGTCGACCATTCCACAAATGGCGACCTCGACCTAATCACTAAGTGTCGACCTAACAGATTGGACGCACATGAGTCAATCTTTCCATGCTTAGGTTCCTGAATCGGGAGCGGTTACCCAGGCACACGTTCACATTATTTGTAACTGTCCCTAAAATCTCGGAGCTCATGTAGCACCACCAAAAATACAATAGTCAACACCTATAAATACATCATCACTACCAACGGTGCAAAGGTAACTGCAATTTTGGTCATTTGAATTCAACTGTTCATTTACAATATTTACTCTCCGAAACATATACTTACTCTCACGCCCGAGGGTCTAAGCCGGAGACACATCCGGCTAGTCGTGGGTTCTGATTTCAGGTCAAGAAGCCAGGTGATCAGTCCTGCCACGTGGAGGAAGATTGATAAGCACATTTCTTGCGGCATCAATATGTATGTTTCTTTTTATTTTAAATTTGATTTCTTCTACTTAAATTTTGAATTTGGGTGGTTGTTTTTTCTGTTTCCACTCACACGTTGCATTCTTAGATTTTTCCACATTCTCAGTTTGATACTTTAATCTTTCATTGGAATTTTAATTTAGTTGATACAAGAGTTGAGAACAAACTTAGGCAATGCCCATTTATTGTTTGTGATTGTTTGCTACTCTATTTTTATGTGTTTTGAAATTTTGCGGTGTTAATGGTATTTACTTTTAATTTTCTTCACGTGATTAACATGCATATTGTCCCCGTGCCATTGGCACGGGTTAGAGAGTACTAGTCTATATTACAATAGACAATGGAGGTAACCGTCGAGACAAAAAGCGGATGAGATTGAATCTCAATAAATGATCCGACGGCATGAATTTCTCCTCCCCTTAACCGTTTCTAACTTCCCACTCCCCCATAACCGATGTCCAAGTAAATAAGAGATTAAGGATCCTTTGTTTTATCATTTTGAAGCTTGAAGTTTCTGCGTACATGTTTGCATAATATTTCTGTCTATTGTTTTTCATATCTATATAATGCACAAATACGTTTCAGCCGGTAATCTACCTACTTAATTGTTTATTGGAACATAATATATTTTTTACTACCACAACGATTTTAATAAAATAAGGGGAAAATGAATTTAATAGAAATGCAATTGGGTAGACGTGACTTCGTGCCCTTGGCATGGGAGCTAGTACTAGTCTAAAGTAATATAACAACAGCACAGTCTTGGAGCCAAAATAACAGGGGCATTTTGGTAATTTCACACTGTGGCATTTTGGCAATAACAAGGCGGAGGAGACACGTGGCAAGCTGGGACTGGGCGCGTGCGGCACACGCGCCTACAGAGGCGCGTGTGACACGTATAATTTTTCTTTTTTTTTTTTAAAGCCACGACACGTGGCGCGCTCTGATTGGCTGGTTTATTTTCGGTTTTTTTTTTCCTCCCATTTTTTTGACCTCAATTATTTTATAAAAAAAAAAAAAATTTAAAAAAATTTTACACCAAAATTCATATTTTTTTTTCTCTTTAATTAGAGACTAATTTCATTAAATTTGGACAAAAAAAAAATTCACTATTTTTTAAATATAAATTTCTTAATTATCCTATCTTAATTTTTTTTTATTTTTCAATATCTTTTTTTTGCAAATTAATTAAGTGTGAATTATATATTTTTATTATAAATGATAATAATAATAATCATAATTTTACTTTTTAAATATACATTAATGTTTGTAATGTTATTTCTTTCGTTTCAAAATTTTACATTAACTTTTTAAACATATTAAGTACTATTTTATAAAATATTCCTTGGTACGAATATATTAATTTATTTTTTTACCCGAAGTAGTATTATTTTGTAAAAATTAATGTTTATAATGTTCTTATCTTCGTATCTTCGTGTCAAAAAATAAATATTACTTTTTGAGACAAGTTAATTCATTGAGGCAAAGGAAATAATTTTTTTTTTATATAGAAAGTAGTATTAATTATGGGATGAAAGTAATATTCATTTTTTGAATTGAATGAATTTTTTTTTGTTAAAAAGTAGAATTTTTTTATATGTCCAAAAAAAAAATTAACATTGCTTCTTTCGTCTCAATGAACATTTTAAAAAATAATACTACTTTTTTCTTCTAAAAAATTAATGTAATATTTTTAGACGAAGACACTAACATTACAAACATTAATTGCAGAGGCGAATGAAGTAGTATTAATTTTTAAAATATTCATTGGGCTGAAGGAAACAATGCTCATTTTTTTTTTGAAAAAAAATGTAGTATTATTTTTGGGTTATTCATTTCGAATCGAAAGTAATATTCATTTTTGAAATATTGTAATGTTAGTGCCTTCGTTTCAAAATATGACATTTTTTTTAACAACTTAAGTATATCCGAAGTGGTATTATTTTGAGAAAATTAATCTTTATAATGTTTGTATATTCGTTTGTCAAAAAATAAATATTATTTTTTGAGACAAGTAAATTCATTGAGGCAATATAATTTTCAAATAATTGTTTTGCAATGTCAAACATCTCTATTTTTTTTTGTATTTGTTTCGATTTCGATTAGTTATGCATGACAGAATCATTCGCGCATCGCACTGCATCGCTAGTAATTAAATAAAAGCAAATGCACATTGTGTTGTGGCTTGTTATATTGGAGGGTTCCGACTTCTGACTAATACACCGTTTATCGACCGTTTGGGAAACTGGAAAGAGGAATAATACGAGACGCCATGGACGACGTCGATCGTTTGTTCGAGTGCTTCAAATGTGGCATCTCTCCCCCTCGTAATCTCTCTCTCTCTCTCTCTCACTCTCACTCTCACTCTCACTCTCACTCACTCACTCACTCACTCACTCACTCACTCACTCACTCAAACTGTGCAAGCACACACTTTCACACACACACACACACAGTATAGTAATCAAAATGTAAGTATTTCATCCTCTTGGTAGTGAGATTATGATTTTCCTTTGTCTGATTGGCTTTTGATTGTAAATCTCCGTAGTGCAGACTGCAGATAATGTTTAATGGACCAATTGGTTTATGAAGGGCAAATTACAAAATAGGGACTAAAGCTCACAGAGGTACCAATTTGGGACATGACTTTTCAATTTTGTCAATTTAGGGCCTAATGTGACATTTTTTCTCAGTCAAGGGCTTTTTGACAAAATTCGTTAAAAAAATCAATTAAATTACATGTGACTTGCCCGTGTGATGACCAAATTGGATTAATTTTAAATGGATAGTTGTTTCAAAGGGTCAAAGGAAGCTACGGAAATGAAAGAGATGTGAATAAAAACAAAACATTTTTTGTCAAAGAACTAACCCTATTTTTTTTATTTTGAAAATTATAACTCACCCCAATTTCTATTTCCAAACCCAATCATCCCCGACCCCACCCTCCATCTTCTCCACTAGTCCTCCCTCACCGCCCATGGCCGCCCTGCCTCATCCCAACCTTTTCCTCCATCAACGCCCCCTTCTAAATCATATGGCCCTTCACCTCTACTCTCCTAAATCACATCTCTCTCTCTTAATCAATCTTTCTTTCTCTAAAAACCAAACCCTAACCTATAAACACATCTTCAAAATCGAATTCCTTTGAGTGTCTCTACGTGTTTTCGTGCTCTTGCGTGTGTGCGTGTTTTTTTGGTTGAAAATACTTGCCGAAAAAAAATGGTGGTTTGGAGGTGTATTTTTTTGATTGCTTGTAGATTTGGTGGGGTGGGGGTATTAAGAGCAGGGCTGACCATGGCTCAAGACAAGTGAGGCCATGGCCTAGGGCCACAAAAATGGGCTAATTTAGGGGCCTCAAAATTTGTTGTGTATATGTATTAGGTAGACCCAATTTTAACACAAAAATTTAACACAAGTCAATATTTGGCCCACACAAATTCAACATGTCAACATCCCACATTAAAAAAAGTCCAAATTTAATTTTTTCCTAAATTCTTTTGACCGAGCATTACTTAAAAAAAAACGAAAATAAAGATTGAAGGGGAGAAAAAAGAACGACGCTCTTGGATAGTTACGCTACCTACGTTAAGTCCAACGCCCACCGCTGCCGTTGCCGCAGAGCGGCCAGACGCCACCACCATTGCAGTTTGCATCACCCCACCATCAAATAATCAGGTAATTTGTTCTCCTTCTCCAATCCCCATCCCCATACCCTAATTAATTTCGAAAAGCCCCGATTGAAAACCTAATTGAAAACCCCTAATTGAAAAGGCCTAATTGAATAATGTGATTTGAGATTGATTTGTAGTTTTTTTAGAAGTCCTAATTCGAAAAACCCCAATCCCCATCCACTAATGACATGCCTTTGATAAATAATTGCTAAACAAATTAATATTGACAGATAAATCCCAAGTTTACAAACGATGGCCAAAAATACCAAGGGCTTCTTGCACAAAATTTAGTGCATAGAAGAAATAATGTTAGTATTAGTACAACTGTAAAAATGTGGTACAACATGGAGATTGCTTATTGGAATTTGTTGACTATTCCGGTTACAGTTACATTTGGTGAAAGAAGTTTTTCGAAGTTAAAGTTGATAAATGGGCTAGCTTTGATATCGATCGAGAAAAATATAGTCGATAAAGTTGATTATTCAACTTTGATTCATGATTTTGCTTCTAAATATGCAAGGAGAAATGTGTTTCTATAGTATCATGTAAGGATATTATGATATATCATATTTTTATTTAGTATAAAATATTGTTACTTACTAAATATGCAAGGAGAAATGTGTTTCTACAGTTTTTCTTTATCTTTAGGCCCTATTTTATAATTTGCCCATTTGTGAAAGTACAAGCAAAGTACGAACGAATAAAGCACAATCGTTAAAATGGTTGTTAAAGTCAACTGCTACACTTATTATGGGAAGTAAGGAGTAAAATGCAATACAATAATCCGTTTATGACACCTGTGCTTGACAATTTACTCATCAACTTCCTTAGCTAACTCATGTGATTGCTTCGTTGCTCTTTGGACTAGGGATCTCTTTGTATTATCGTTGCGTTTGAATTTATCTCGTAAACTCAACTTGTGATCTCCTTCGTTAGGTCTATTTTCTTGGGTTAGTAATCCTATTATTGCTCTTACATAGGTTGCTATAGTTTTGTCCTTCCATGAATGCGATTATGCTACTTGCAATATGAAATGGCCTAAAAGTTTTTGGAAATATATAACATAGACTAATTATAGATTGCTTACTGCAAGCATCAGGAGTGTGAATTTATCGACATAAGTCAGGAAAGATGTAGACATGGATTTCAAAACTAATGAAAGATATGAATAAGTTTGGTGTGTGTGATATCTTGCTTACTATTGAATTGAATGGTGGAAAAGGATTTTATGTTGCCAACACTAGCCGATTGAGATCAAGGCTGAGTTTAGATGAGTTGAGTTGTATTAGGTCTTATAATTTATTTTTCTGCTTAGAATGGCCTTTTGTGCCACCAGTACCATATGTAAGATACCTTTTAAATGTTGTTATTAAGCTGTTGTATTCCCCATTTCTGGAGTTCTGATCATGGAGTTTCTGTTTATTATTGATTTGTCAGAGTCAGCTGCTAGAGAAAGAAAAACCAAAAGACACAAAGTAAAGGATGGGATTACAAAAGAAGAAATGTCGGCTACTAAAGACATTTCCTCCTCAATATTATCTGGGAAGAGCGACCAACATGCAACAGATATGCAGCATCATAAGCAGAATGTACAGTTTACCGTATTTTCTTTTTTATCTTTCCATGTACGTTCTTTTTAAATTAGTTTCTTTTCTCGTAGGCTGATAAGGTTCTATTGTTTCATGTCGGTGCATTGTTTTGGATATTATTTTTGCGGCTTGTTGGTTCCACAACCCACGCCTCATGCATTAATCTACTGTAGATGTTGATTGTTTATTGAACGTATGCCACTCTTCTTTCAGTTTGTTACACCAACTGTTACAAGAAACACCCGCAAAAATGATAAAAGTTTCTCTCCACTTGTTTTCTATGGTTCTCCACAAGGCGTGCCTCCAAAAAGACCAGCCAGTTTGTTACGGTTGTTACGTGAAATACGAATTGATATTGCTGAACAGAATAAGTTAAGGTACTTTTCAGTCTTCATAAGAAATCTAACGGCTTGATTATTGATTCTAATATGTTTTCTTCCCTTGTAATTATGGACTTCATTGGTTTATTTTGATGTCATGTTTCCGTAGAGAAGAAGTGTGGCTTACGTTTCCAAAGCAAGATGAGGCTATGAAGTATGCCAAAGAGCATGCTAATGCCCATCTTTTTAGTTATCAAGACCATGCAAGTGGACAAAGAAGGTTTCTTGTTTCAACATATAAAGAGTTCTGGAAAAGGTGTCTTTCTTACTCTCTTAGTCTTGTTCTTGCCTTAACTTATGTCTTATATCACTTTGTGCAGTTTTTAACCCGTGGTTAAGTGCTTACGTGTGTCCTTCCACTATTAGGTACAAAAACATGAATCCGAAGTTTCGTCACCATTATGAAGTAATTCAAGAGGTAAAATTCTTTGAAGTTTGAGGCACATCAAGTCTGCACATCATTGCAACATGACTCATTTTAGGATCAGTTAATTTATACCCGTAACTCGTTTTACAATTCTTAATTACAAGGAGGGCACACATACTCTCTCTGAGTCTGACCCAATGGAGAGTCATTTTTTTTTCTCTTTTTAAAGGTCCCATTTAAAGGTTTGCCTACATTTCACCCTTGTGGCGGGGACCACTGGCGAAGGCACCTTGAAGGGAAGGGGGTCATTTGACCCCCATGATTTGGCTTAGTTTTCATTTTTGTTGCAAATATATGCCTAAGTTATAAATAACCTACCATTTGACCCCCTTCTCCCTAAATAAAATTTTCACTATACTCCCTCCGTCCCAACAATTGCTTCCCATTTTTTGCCAAGCACGCAAATTAAGAAAATGGGGGGGAAGAAAAAATGTTGCGAGTGTAATTTGAAAATAGGAGAGAGAATGAGTGGAGAGAATAGTAAATTATAATGGTGTTGTGAGTATTAAAATAATGTAGGAGAGAGAATGAGTGGAGGGAATAGTAAAGATTCCTTTGCCAAAAAAGGAAAGTGGAAGCTATTAACGGGACACCCAAAATGGCAAAATGGGAAGCTACTATTGGGACGGAGGGAGTATTTTAAATTTGACCCCCTTTTTAAAGGAAAAAAACATATGCATATTTTGACCCCCTTCTCCCAATATTCTGGCTTCGCCACTGGCGGGGACCCTTCCCCGGACCCTCTCTACGTGGGGATGCTTTGGTGCACCGGACTGGCCTTTTGTAAAGGTCCCATATAAGGAGTCTCATTCTACAACCACTCATACAAAGTTCATGTTTATTTAACCTTACTCGATTGGCCTTATTAATAAATGTTATACCTCAAATATTTATAGAAGGGCATGTTTTTATGATCACTCTTGAGGGTAATTATGCATTTCCTAAAAAGTTTTATGTTAAAGAAATAGGACTCTCCAACTATTAGAACTAAGTTCTACTTTTTCTTGTCTTGCCTGATACTTGGACAACATAATAGTGCTAATTGTAAATGGAACTTGTAAGAAGCTAAATTTTGTTTGTTTGGCAACTGTTCACACTTTCCAGTGATTATATACGGCAATGACGCTTCCAGATCATGGGGCTAGATTGGCAATTTTATCAAATGTTGGCATGACAGGGATTCTTATGCTTATTTCATTTAGTATTGCCCAACTACAAATTTCATTACAGAAAACAAAGCAGTATTATTGTTTTCACGAGTATCTCAAAATAGACCATTGGTATTGGTTATATGTATTGGTACTGGTACGGACAAAGCTTGCCATTCTGTTGTGTTTTCGCATCGTATTTTCCTTAATGCGATGTTCCGTTTCTTTACTTCACGCACCCTTCCATTCTGTTTTGTTGAAGTCCTGAGGAGTTGGGTGTTCTGGTGAAAAAATCAATGCTAATTGCACTGCTAAACAGGGATTACCTTGCCATCTTTATTTTGATTTGGAATTCAATAAAAGAGAAAATGCTGGACGGGATGGAGATGAAATGGTTGATCTTCTGCTCTCAGTTATCTTTGACGCCTTACTTGAAAAGTACTCGATACAAGCTAACCATGATTCTGTTGTTGAACTTGACTCGACTACAAAAGGTATAGTGTTTCGTCAGTGATAGATATGGTATCTTTAGAATTATTTTTGTCTCTTTACGTTTGTGTTCAATAGTTTTGGAACTAAAGTTTTGTTGTTGTTGTAATAAAAGTTTTTAACTAGGCATTTCCATCTCTACTTTATAAGCATAATGATAGTTAGTCCTTCACTAGTTTTGTATGTCAACTTCATAAGCATTATTGTAGTTACCCTTCACTAGTTCTGGATGTTCAATCGTACCTTCTCTGCTTGATTGTTTATATCCTTTTAAGCACATGGCATAATCTGAATGTAATCTAAACTTGCAAAAATATATAACACCTATTGAGAGCAGTTACTTAAAGGAAGAACTGTGAGATTCAAGCTGGTGCCTCATAATTCTCCAACATATAAAGTTAATTAAGCAACTTTTAACTTGACTGGTTATGCCAAGTGATTGCAGGCATACCAAGTTTTTTCAGGAGATGAGGTGAAAGGGAGGGAGGGCGGGCAGGAGGGAGGGGACATGGAACTTCATAAACAGCTGCACTAACACTTGTCTAGTTGAATGTGTCAACACAAAATAAGGGTTTAGAGTGCCACACCGCCACTAGGATTTTTCTTCACAAAAAGTTGTCATTATATTCACTCCAATGACCTGGTTCACTTATCAACGGTAAGTCAACACATAGTAGTCTAAGTATCAACTTATTGAACTTTTAGAAGTGTTTTATGTTCATGCTTACTTTGTCTTTGAATGCTATATAAATGGCCATGTCCTTGTGGAGTGAATTTAGAGGGTTGTCATGTGTGTGGCTTGTCTATGTTGACAATGGCCACTCGCCACTCATGCTGGTGTCTACAAAATCCTAGACCAATGGCTACTTTCAAAGTTCATTTATGAAGCTTATCTCCATGTATTATGAGAAGCATATGAAATCTTCCTAATAATTTCTTGGATCCTATGTTGGCAGAAAAGTTTTCTCGTCACTTAGTTATTCGCTTACCAGGGACTGCTTTCAAGGACAACATCCATGCTGGTGCATTTGTTGCTGAGGTATGACTTTGTGGAGAAATATATCATTTTCTGTTGCTTGCACACACCACAGGGATTTCAAACATAACCAGAGAAACAAGAAACGGTACTCAAAATTAAAGTAGAATCTATGAAACTTTGCTCTAAACGTACCTTAGATGTCTACAACATTAATTTGGTCAAGTAATGTAGTCTTCCATGCATCATTGCATCAAATTTGCTCGTATGCTATAATCCACTTAGCAAACACCCCCGCTGTTCTTTTCAAGGCTTTGAGAAAATTAGCTGCTTTATTACATTTCTCTTCTTTTTTTGGGCCTCCTGTGCCATTGATCTTGAGCTGTGGAAGAAAAATAAATTATTCTTTCATGACTTATTATCAGGTATGTTCACGGATCTATAGTGCGAGGGAAAGTGATAGAAGATTTGAAAAAATGTTCATCTCAAAAGATTCAAGCTCTGCTGATATCCCCTGCCAACTTTTTGTGGATAATGCTGTCTATTCTAGAAATCGTGTCTTTCGTCTACCTCTATCATCTAAAGCAGGGAATACTTCCGTGCTTTTACCCACTGAGCGTTTTAAATGTGCAGACATGGTATGGAGATACATTCTATGCAAGCTAATTTTTTATCCTGACAATTTTCGTCAATGTAGGATACTGCAAATTGTTTCTTATCAAATTTCATTTGACTTGATTTCAATCAGCAAAAGAGTACATATCTATCTTCCATTTTGTAATAATTTGTAAGCATATTCAGCGGTTTTGTATAATTGATTGTTATCTCCTCTCATCGGTACACCTATTATGAATGTAAAGTGCTGACATTTACTACAATAGATTGAAAGATGAAGGTTATCACAGTTATTGTACATTTATATACTCATTCCATTCCACAAAAAAAGAGTCACATTTGACGAGTCAAACTTTAAGCACCGTTGTACATTTCCTATTTGCCCTCTCATTTGTATTCTTTGCATTGCCTCTTGAACATTTCCTTCAAGATACCAATTTTCCCTATAGCCTTTCATTTGAGCATTTTGGGGAGATCACTTAAGTTTCTACTCCTCTTTAAGAAGTATGATTCCTTTTTAGGACAAACAGAAAATGGAACACCTCTCTTTCTCTCTCCTCTCTCTCTCTCTCATGGGATGGAGGGAGTCCTTTTTGTTGCACTTTTTATTTTTGTTGTCCTAGTCATTCCTAATACAAAAAATCCTCTTTTCTCCTTGTTTTTCCATCAGTCCAAGTAATACTTGTGCATTCTTTTTTTACTTGAACTGTGAAGTAGGTTTCACATTGGAACTGGCATATGGATAGGAATGTTAACTGAGTGGGCATTCAACAGAAACATTCTATGTTCGAGAGGGCCCCTATATTTTGTGGTTTCGTAGAGGTGTCAAGATTACATCTTCCCAAAATTTGATATCAAGTGAAATAATATATCCCATTCCTCTGATATAATATGTCTGCTATTCAATAATATGGTTTCTTAGAGGTGTTGGAAAATATAGTAAGAAGCAAAATGGAAGAAATTTGATTTGAAGCCTCTATGGAGACATTGTGTGATGTCTTCATTATTAACCGTCTTTTGCTGGACAATAGAATAAGGTAAGTGATGAGAAAGAAGGTGTATTTCTATGGAGTAAGGAAAATAACCATAACTTGCATATGTAGATAATTACAGAGACTGATTTTTAAGTAAGCATCTTCATTAATCGGACAGACACCCTGAACTGAGTTTTGATGTACACAGTGGCGAAGCCAGAAATTTTTTGGAAAGGGGGGGAAGGGGAAAAAAATTAAGTTTAGTGCATTTTTTTCTTTACACAAACTGGGGCAAGTTCCAATAAATGCACTAAAACCCCTACATTTGTAACTATTTCCACTAGTATTTTTTTTTAACCAAATGGGGGCAATTGCCCCCGTAAGGCACTGTGTATGATATTCCCTTAAAGCATATGCCTGTAAGTTAAATGCAATAATTATGTCTTCCCATTTGAGTAGAAGTACCATCAGAAGTTGGAACTTGTTTATTTCTTGCATAGCATATTATCTGTTAGCCAATTTCGGTCTCCTTTCTATAACACCATGCATCTGTTACCTTTGTAATTGTTACATCCAATTATTTATTGATGTGTTACAGAGTGAAGAAGACATGTTCATGGCATCCTTGATCTGCAAGATGGATGCTGACTGTAAGGAGCTTCTGATCTGCAAAATGGATCTAGACTGTGTGAAGACCCTGCACTTTGACATAGAGGTAACTCTAAGTTCTTGAGACTTGTTCTGCATTCTTTTTGGGATTTATTTTTTCTTTCTGTGAGCTTGTATTTTCCTTTTGTATGCGGATGTATTCAACAACTATTAACTAGTACGTCATTTGGATATCCTGGTTTTCTGGTGGCTAGTTTGAATGGACCAAATTGATATTCCAAAAGGTCCTGATCGTTGCAAAAAAATTGATGTATAACGAGTATTGTATTCTCTGTTGCAGACAAATAGGGACTTCAGGAAATCATCTACCATCTCTCGAGAGTTTCTATTGGATGCTTGCAGAAGCGATTCTTCATCTGGAAAATCACCATTTCCCACTTTGGACGCATTTGTTGAAGCTGTTGCCTCCATAGAAAATGTATCAGGTTGTACCTCGTCTATTATACATTTGAGTTTCATGTTTTATTTTTCAGTAATCTATCACTTATGTTCATTTGTCAAAAAATAAATAAAAAAATAAAACAGAAATGAGGCAGAGTGATAGTGCTGGTAATAAATATAGTGTGCTACTTAAAATGTTTTCTTTTTCTTTTTTGTTGTTGATGTTTTAAGAGCAATTGATCCTCACATAGTTGAGACAGCAGAACACAACATTTATATCGAAGCTCATAGGTAAGCGTTGATTTATTGAGGTGAAAATAGTTGACTGATCACCGATAAATCTTCCCATGTAGTACTCCAGTGTAAAAGAGCAGATATTTTGCATGAAGATTTGCTGGGCAGTCCAAAGCACCAGGGCCGGCCCTGTGATATACGGGGCCCTAGGCCGGTAACTTGGATGGGGCCTTCACTGTTCTGATAGCAATAATTTCAGTTTTACGGTGACTCCTCTTGTTAGATTAGATTACAGGCAATGGAATGTAGATTTCCTATTAAATCTAACCTCCAATAAACCATCTGATATTTTCAGAAAAAATGTTATTCATATTTAATCATATTTTCAAAAAGAAACAGTCCTACATTGCAAGGCTTTTCCCTTTTTAATATACTATATACGATATACCACTGGTCACTAATACCACCTAGCATCACAACTCAACAAAGCTTAGAAGATGAGGCACAAGAGACAACAAGAAGTTCTTAACCACCCTCCACCTTAATTAAGTCTTAAGAAAGTTCACATACCTTAGATGATGTTGCCACAACAATAAGTTTCCCAGACCCATCTTCATCCTCTGCAATAACACATTTGCCAACTCCTACCCCTGCAATTGGAACAGTTTGAATACAGTTGCCCGATTTCTTAAGATACAACTCCATCTTGCCACTCTCTACAGCAACCACAGTCATGCCCATCTCCCCAATAATATCCGGATCACAACGAAACACCAAGCTCCCACCAACAGGCTGCCCTTGAGAATTAACAGTTATCCCTACATTATCTACCAACATAAGAACCTTGTACTCTTTCATCAACAACTTAAAGATCCAAATTTTATTTTCATATACAAATTCATCACTTAAATCAATTATTTAACCCAAAATCAAATGCCCTAATTTTGGATTAAATAGATTTAATTTAACCCTAAATCAAAAGTCCTAATCCTAATCTAGGATAAAATAAATTATTTAACCCTAAATCAAAATCCCTAATTTGTTATGTTAGGGATTTAGAAATTTTGAGGATTTGAGATGAGAGAGAGAGAGGAAAAGTCGATGAAGGGAGAGAATCGGAGAATCGAAATACCTTGTCAAAAATGGTGCAGCGGACGGCGGTGGCTGGGTGGTGGCGATCGCAATTCCGTCTGTACTGGACCGTCTCTTCCTCGTCTCTTCTTCGTGAAATTGTGAGGCTGTGAATTTCTTTCTGTGCGTGTTGTGTGGATTGACCAGACTATAACTATTGACTATTAAGTTTAATTTTCAATGAGGCCCCTCACTTCCTAGTATATTATCACTAAGTCCCTAAATTTTGGGGCCCCTAAAAAATGCAAAAATTTGGGAGTCTAAGGCCCAGGCCTCACCTGCCTTAGCATAGGGCCGGCCCTGCTAAGCACCATCTTAGAAAAGGGGTAAATTTGGTGAACCAATTTTGAATTGGCAAAAAGGATGTATTATCAATCAACCACTTGGGTACATGTGAGGTGGCAAGGGGGTTGTTGGGTTTTCATTTTCTGTGGGCTGCTTTTAGCAGGTTATTCTGAGCTAGCAGCCTCTCCTTTACTCATATGAGCTGGTGTCTGGATTAGTGAGAGAAATGACAAGAGATGGCTTGATGTTGTGGCCTTGTGGAGCTTGTTAGACACGAGTAATTTGTTTGTGGATTTTACTGGTGAACTTTGATGGGCACAAGGAAGGGTTTGTTTTATGCTTCTCTTTCTTTCTAGATTTTACAACCCAATGTCGTTTATTTGATTCATCAGTTACTTGTGGTTACTTATGGTTTTTGTTTTATTTTTTACTCCTCTGTTCCAAAATGATCCAATTTTATGTTTGAGGGAAATTTAAGAAAGTTGAGATTTAAGCTTTTTAAATAGCAGAAGTACATAAAAACCCTTAATGATCTCATTTTATTGCATCATTAGTATTAGTGTGATTAGAACTTGTTGTTTGATGATGGATAATTTAGTAACTTCTCCAAAATTTGGACATTCATTTTGGGGTAAGATTTTTGGAAAAATAGACATTTATTTTAGAACGGAGGCAGTATGAGTTTTGTGCAACACCTTAAGTTAGAAATGCAAGCTTCGTTATTCTTGCCAAGTCTACCAATGCATTTGTATTCTCGAATTTTCTGCTCCAGAAGTTCTTGAAAATTGGGCAGCCTCAACTTTATACAATCTGATGGATCTCTAGGGCCATGTTTCCCTTCATTGTGTTTCTTTGCTTCTAAACAAGTGGGTGTCTCTTATTCTCTTTATTGCACTATTGTCGTTTTGCTTCAATTTCAGGAAAAATTCGAAGTTGGTATTGGTTCTCAGAGTATGGGTTGATGGTCTACAGCATGTCAAGAAATAGATACTGCGAAAGAATTGGTAGACAACATAAAAGTAATCACGGTAAATTTTCTTGGCTCTTTATCCTCTGTAATCTGATTCTCTAAAAAAATATTAATAAATGGAGATGCATTTTTTGTTCTGATAAGTATTGAATATTTATGATTTTAGCAAACCCAAGAATATTATTTTGAATTAGATCCATTTAGAACACCATTTTTGCATATATCTTGGCTCTTTCGAAAAATCATACACTGAATTATACTGATTTTTAATATTTTTTTGACATAGCACATCTTGGGAGTCCGCTCAAATCTCCTTTCATATAGTTAAATAGAGTGAACCAAAAAAATTGTTAATAAAATGCCTACTTTATTAAATATCTAAGTATTGAACCCAAATTCAATGGCAAAGCCAATATTCTGTCTGGAGGGGGTTAATATTGTTAATGCAATCATCCTGCAAGGAGGGGGGGGGGGGTCAAAACTGATAAAATATAAGTTTTTGATAACTAATGTCAATTTTCAAACTTTCAGGGGGTAAAATGGAAATATTTCAAAAGTAGTGGCTTCACCACCGCCTCATTATATTTATCAACATTAGCCAATCGCATAATTCATAAATTGACTGTTAAAACATAGTATTTGCTACCTTTGTCCCAAAAAATAGTCCCTTTGTAACTTTTCAAGAGCGACTGGATTAAACAATTTTCCATAAGATTTTGCTCTTTACTTACAAAATCATTTGTTGTTGGTAGTTTCTTATTCTATCAACGACTGAACGCTTATACGTTATAACTAAAGTACAACAAGGACGTTAAGTAGCAATTTGATATTGTAGATCCTGAACAGACCTATATTTTCTCTCTCTTAACATTTAATACTATTACATATCTCTAAATATCATCCATTAAAGATAAGATGAGGGAAAATCTGCCTAAGTTGGTTTGGTCATGTGAGAGACCAAGTGATGCACCAGTTAGGAGGTTTGAAGAGTGGAGAAGTGACAAAATAATGAGGGTAGGGGAAGGCCTTAGAAAACATGGATAAAGATGATTGAAAGCGACATGCGTCTAATTAGAATAGAAGAAAATATGGCGTTGGAGAGGGCAAAGTGGAGGAAAGGAAAAAATTAACGTGGTTGATGTGTTTTTTAATATATACTCCCTCCGTCCCATCTGAAGCCGGACTTATTTCCATTTTCGTCCGTCCCACCTCAAACCGGACATGCCAAAATGGTAAAGTTTTTACATTATTCCTCCCACTCATTCTCTCTCCTACTTTATGTTTATACTCGCAATACCAATCAACTTACTATTCCTCCCATTCATTATCTCTCATACTTTACTTTTCATACTCACTACACATCTCTCCTACTTTACTTTTTCTTAAATGTTGTGCCCAAAAATTGGTCCAGTTTGAGGTGGGATGGAGGGAGTAGATATATATTTTATCTTTTCAAATGTTCATCTATTCCTGTTTCTCTTGATTTTTCTTCATACTTATTTCTTCTTTTAAATATCTTCTTAGCTTTCACATTTTTTAGACCTAATCTCACACTGAGCATACTAACTGCTAGATTGATTATTCATTCGAACACACTGAATCTTATTACAACTATACAAATTAATTTCTATTCCCCCCCATCTCTCTCCCACACTCACACACATGCACACATTATGGGGCTGGGGGTGCCTTGATGCTTAAGATTACTCCATCTTTTTAGACCTAATCTCACACGGTCAGATAAATCAAGTCAACCAGTAGACTCTCATGTTGAAGGCTAACTGAGAATTGTAGCTTGATGTGGGCCTATATTCTAACAAACTCTTCCCAGGTGTGTCTAATAAACAGTAAAAACTGTTAAGGACTGTTTGACTTTTGCTGGCCATAGAATGGTTATTGATCTTTAGGTGCTGACCTGAAGCAAGTTCTTGGTATCTGCGTCCTTATTTATTCCATAGACAAGTAGACTAACATGTCACAAAATTTCCTTCTCCTTTTTTTTCAGTGATATATGTTGTTGATCTAAGAAAGGCTGCTTATTATCAAAAGTGCCATGATCCTGATTGCAGAGGTGTGGAACAGCTTCATAATATTATAGCTCTCAGAATTTATGTGTTGGAATCCTTATTATATATGAGCAATGAACAGAATATTCGTTCCAGGTTATCGATCTCCCTTGCGTCCAGTTCCATCAGAAATCATTCCCCAATCTTTCTTTAATTCCGTGGGACAGTACGATGAGCTTGAGGAGCAGACGATACTTCATAGAGATGACAGTGTCATGGATAGTTGCAAGAAAGATGGGTGGTGGCATGAAGCCATAATAACTGCGGACGAGTTTGAAACAATGCACAAAACAATAAACCTCATGGACGAGGTTAGTAAGATTTTTATTTTCACTCTTTAAAAGCACTTGTATCTTCTGTTTCTAACCAAGTCACTCTTCCTGCGTACTATTATAACAGGATCAATTGTGGGATGAAGATGATGACTGGTGGATGGAAGTCGAGAAGACTGCATCCCAGGCAGAGCTAATTTATTGCAAAGAGAAACATAAATAATTTTCAACACCCTTGCTTTCAACTTAACTTAGTTTCTAATGGCTGTGAGAAACCTGTGACTGCTGAGTGTTGGATTCATGTATGGGAACTTTTGAGCAACTTGAGAAGATTTGTAGATATGAAAGTTAATTCATAATTTTTAATTCTACTCAACATCGCTTCATACTTCTGCATTTAGCAGCATGCTGAAGCTCGTATATTTTGTTTTGTTCACTTGCTTAGCCATACCTGATTTTATATTTCGGCGGTTTGATCTCGGTTTTATTTTTTCAGTTATAACTCAGTTTATCTCTTATACTTATTTATCTTGCTATATTTAATCGTGAAATAAAACCCTTGCTGATCTATTTAAACTCAAGTTCCTTGGTTCTCCATGATGTTCATTTTCTTTAGAAATATCAGTTTATTAATCAGCAAATAACGTGCCCTGCTGTGAAACAATGTTCTGGGTATATCTAATTATATCCGTAGCCCTGGTGGCTTTTGCTGGCCTTATGCCAGGACTAAGTTTGGGGTTAATGTCACTTAGCGTTCTTGACCTTGAAGTCCTTCTCAAAGCCGGTCAGCCCGTGGATAAGAAGAATTCAGGTTGGTTTTCGGTCCTCTGCTCATGTTTGCTTATTTTGTCATTTTATCTTTACCCGCTCTAAAAAAAATATCCATTCTAAAGTAATTATAATGTTTTCTAAATTGTTCTCGAGTATCTTAGTAAAGATTTTGCCTGTGGTCAAGAATCAGCACTTACTCCTGTGTACGCTTCTCATCATCTGCAATGCAATGGCTATTGAGGTACTCCATAGCCATTGCATTGCAGATAAGGCTTTGCCAGTATTCCTTGATTCGCTTCTCTCTGAGTGGAGTTCCATTCTGATATGAATACTCTCATACTTGTTTTTAGCGAGGTAATGTGTTCCAAGGTTTATTCCAAGATTTCTTACCACTGTACGAGAAACTAAATTTATTCCAAAATGGGTGTCGTTGTAGTGAGTAGGAGTAATCTCAATAACACCGCAGAAAATGCCACGGTGAAGATAAACATCAAAACATGGTCAAGCGGAGCTGAGAGGTATGACCCCCCCTTCTTGAATTGAGTACACAAATACAAGAACATTGCTGAAATACATTGACGATATTTGATGTTCACAACAAGTGAGTTATGCTATCAATTTAATATACAGAACTGGCACAAATACTTTTTATTCATCTTCATTCTTTCTATCTCCTCAGTATTCAAGTAAACATGAAATCATCATTAAGATCTCCTGGAGCATCATCAGATTCAAAATATTTTAGCTGCAGAGCCCACGCAGTATCTCCAATCTCTTCATCAGCTTCTTGTACATCAATCTCTTCGTACCATCAGACTCCTGTACTTCGTTCACCAGTTTCCCCATTCATTCTGTCACCAATTGTGGGACCAACTCTTACGCTTCTCCTCCTGAATTCTACCCCAAATTCTCCAGCCGACATGTCAGCAGCTCCCTTTCTCATCGGGTACGTCTAATATTCTCTCAAGTAAAACCTTTCTCACATTCAATTTTATCTTTGATTTGGTTTCTTCATCTGAAAAATGCATCATTTTGTCTCCTAAATGCCCTTGTGTCAATCTTTCGTAGAAGTAGGGTTCAAAATTATCTGATTTGTAATCCATGCGAGCAAATATAATCAATCTTTGATTGAGAAGGTCCGTGCAGGCCCAGATCTACGTTATACCTAGTGGGTGTTAGTGCACTCACTAACATAAGAAGTTGTGGTGCTTTATCCATAAATGAATAACCCCCAGTTCGATTCTTGCCAGTGATTTTTTTTTATTTGTGCACCCATTTTGATTAGTTAATGCATCCGCCACTGCATGCAGGTCTCCTAAAAACCATACGAGAAGCTGAAAAGGCCTTGAGATTTATAAGGATCTTCTCTTCTACTAGAATATCTTGGTAAATCTTGTAATTGGGAATCGCTACAACCGCTAAAAAATTAATCTGCCCCACCATACAGACTATATACAGTATAGTTTGTGAAAAATTTGATACAAATAAAATAAAGCATGGATGGAGTAGAGCAGTTGAAATCTTGAATACTGACAGTCTGTTCAAGTTTTGCTGTAACGGACTGGGTTTTGACAATTTCAATTGAATTAAAACAGAGCACGAAACAGGGGCTATTTTTTTGTGGAGCAATTTTCTATTACTGATAAAAGAAATACAGTACTGGAAATAAAGGCTAACTGAACTTAATGAAGAACAAGGAAAGCAAGGAAATAACAACAATGAAAATGAAATAACAATTCTCGACGCCTTCTGCCATGGATTCATCCCCCTTATAAGCTCTTCCCATGTGCAAGTTGTTAGGCGATAACAGAAGCACGTGCCTCCCACGAGATTCAATTAGAAAATGACCCTCCGATCCTTCATTAAACACGGCTAATTACTAAATTGCCCCTCCGTCTTCCAACGGTCAAAACGGTAACAATAAATCAATTCCTTGCCCTAATTTATCCAAACATGGCGCCCGTGACAACTCACTCCCCCTTAAAAATTGCCTTGTCCTCAAGGCAGAAAATTTGGAAACTGAGAATGTATCACTGTCGCGTCCTCGCATGTGGAATCCTCTGGTAAAATGCTGGACCACTGCACTAGAATTTGAGGTACAACCACATTCCCCCTTTTAATTGTCCTCCTGTCCACTAACCTTACAGGTTGAAGCAGAAATTGCCCATCGTCCCCAACTTTAGGCAATGCAGAACTGATAATTTTGCGGTCACCCACCTTTTTCTTTAACAGGGAAACGTGAAACACTGGATGAATTTGAAAACCAATGGGAAGTGCTAATCTGTAAGCCACCTTACCAATTTTCTCTAGCACTTGATAAGGCCCAAAGTATTTTGAAGAAAGCTTGAGTCTTTTCCTCATCACCACTGAATTCTGCCTGTAGGGTTGGAGTTTAAGGAATACTCAATCCCCTACCCTGAACTCCCTCTCTGTCCTGTGGGCATCTGCATAAGATTTATACCTTGCTTGAGCTTGGTTCAATGCCTCCTTCAAAATGTTATTGATTGTACCTCTCCCTTTGAAAAATTCTCCCACAGCAGCCACAGAAGTGGTATCTCCAATGGGGAGATTCAATTGCCTAGGGACCACACCATAGAGAGCCTCATGTGGTGACATGCCAATTGCTGAGTGATAGGTGGCATTATACCACCATTCTGCCAATGGCAGCCATTTACTCCATTGGAAAGGTCTCTGTCCTGACATAACCCTCAAATAGGTCTCCACACATCTATTAACCCTCTCAGTCTGCCCATCCGTTTGAGGATGATAGGCACTACTGAAATTGAGTTTAGTACCCATGTTCTTGAACAACTCCTGCCAGAAATGACTAAGAAATAGCTTATCTCTGTCACTTACTATTGTCTTTGGGAGGCCATGTAGTTTATAGATGTTATCTAAGAAAACTTGAGCCAATCCAGCAGCTGAAATGGGGTGAGAGAGAGCAATAAAGTGACTGTACTTAGAAAATCTATCCACAACCACTAAGATTGTATCCTTCCCATGTGAGTTTGGTAACCCCTCAATGAAGTCCATGTATATATCCTCCCAAACCTGATTTGGGATAGGTAATGGTTGGAGTAACCCAGGATAGGGACAATTCTCACTTTTGTTCAACTGGCAAATGTCACACTCCTTGACATATTCTGAAATATCTTGCCTCATAGTAGGCCAATAGAAGAACTGGGAAACCCTTTTAATGGTGACATCTCTCCCTGAATGGCCTCCAAAGCTTCCCCCATGTAGTTCTGTAATTATTTCCTTCCTCAAATTTCCTTGATTGCCAACAAAAATCTTTCCCTCCCTTTTCAATAAACCTTGGTGCAAGGACCACCCCCCATTGTTATCTTTGTCAGTTGCTAGTGTCAAGAACTCCAATGCTGCAGGGTCTCCATCATAGCTAATAGCTATATCAGCTAACCAGGTAGGAGTGACAGTAGTAATGGTATTAATAGTACCTTCCTCAGTAGGTAACCTGGACAAGGCATCTGCAGCAGTATTTTCCACCCCTTTCTTGTATGTAATCTCATAATTTAGGCCCATCAACTTGGCCAACCATTTCTGTTGAAGAAGGGTAGTCACCCTTTGCTCCAGGAAATACTTAAGACTCTGGTGGTCAGTCCTTATAATAAAATGATTCCCTTGCAAGTAAGCTCTCCATTTATTCACAGCCATGATAATAACCAAAAGCTCCTTCTCGTATGTTGACAGTGCTTGATTTTTCTTGCTTAATCCCTTGCTCAGGTATGCCAAAGGTTTCCCTTCTTGCATTAGGACTGCCCCTACCCCACTATTGCTAGCATCAGCCTCTACAACAAATGGAATGGAGAAGTTTGGCATTGCAAGTACAGGGGTCTGACACATAGCTGCTTTAAGCATTGCAAAGGCCTGTTTGGCTTCTTCAGTCCATTCAAAGTTGTTTTTCTTGAGTAGGTGAGTCAGTGGCTTAGCAATTGTACCATAATTCCTCACAAACCTTCTATAGTAACCAGTAAGTCCCAGGAATCCTCTCAATTGCTTGATATTGCTGGGCAATGGCCAATCTCTCATAACTTCAACCTTTTTTTGATCAGCTGCCACCCCTTCTGCAGAGATGATATGACCAAGATATTCCAGTTCCTTCTGAGCAAATGAGCATTTGCTGAACTTGGCAAACAACTTGTTCCTTTCCATTACTGTGAGTACTTCCTCTATGTGCTCCATATGGTCTTCCCAAGTCTTGCTATAGATCAGAATATCATCAAAGAACACTAGGACTGATTTCCTTAGAAAGGGTTCAAAAACTTCATTCATAAGAGCTTGAAAAGAAGCAGGGGCATTGGTTAACCCAAAGGGCATGACCTTAAATTCAAAATGCCCGTGATGAGTCCTAAAAGCAGTTTTAGGAATATCTTCTTGAGCAACTCTTATTTGATGATATCCGGATCTTAAATCCAATTTAGTGAACCAAGTGGCCCCATGCAGTTCATCTAAGAGTTCTTCAATTACAAGAATTGGGAACTTATCTTTAACTGTGAGTTCATTCAATCTTCTGTAGTTAATGCAGAGCCTCCATGTCCCATCCTTCTTTAGCACAAGCAATACTGGAGATGCAAATGGGCTGTTGCTATGCTGAATGATCCCCTCCTTAAGCATTTCCTTCACCTGCCTTTCTATTTCTGTCTTCTGTACAAATGGAATTCTGTAAGGCCTCTGACTAACTGGTAAGCTGCCTTCCTTTAATGGTATCCTGTGATCATGTCTCCTAGTTGGAGGTAATTCTTTTGGTTCGCCAAATACCCCTTGAAATTTCTATATGATCTCTACCACCCTTTTTTCCACCACCTCTTGTGTCTCCTGCCCATTCATGTAAAAAAGGTAACCAATAAGACCTTGCTTTGTTTTTCTGATCAGTCTATTCAATCCTTTCCCACTCAGCATCTTAATGGAGCCTTCTTGAGGGGTTCCCTTGAGTATAATTTTCCTCCTTCCATGGCTTAAAGCTATTTCCATTTTGTTAAAATCAAATGATACTGGGCTGTACCCTTTCAACCATTCCACACCCAAAACCATGTCACACCCTCCCAGGGGTAGTACCCTTAGGTCAGCCTCAAACTTTTGGCCTTGCATTTCCCAAGAGAATCCTCCACATTTTGAAGCACTTACCAATCTGTTCCCATCTGCAACACTGACAGAGAGTGGACTAGCCATTTGTTCCACCAACCCTAGTTGTTGTATAGTGATAGGGTCAATGAAATTGTGAGTGGCCCCACTATCTATGAGAATGGTAAGTTTTTGTTTCTTTACTAACCCTTGTACCTTGATAGTATTGTGAGCTACTGTTCCAGTCAATGCATGAACTGAAATCTGACAATCTTCTTCTTCCATTATCTGCTCCTCATTCAAGGATCCCAGATCAGAAATTTCCCCTCCATTTTCCCCATTACCCTCCTGATCCTCCCCCACCAAGCAATACAGTTTAGCTTTACACACATGGCCAGGTGAATATTTATCATCACAATGGAAGCACAACCCCTTTTTTCTCCTCTCATGAACTTCTGCATTGGTGAGTGTTTTAATCTGTTGAAGTCTAGAAGGTTGATTATTAGTATAATTGTAGGTTCTCTGCACATTATTGGGTGCTGGCTGGGTTTTATGGTTATGAAATGGAAAAGTTTTGACAGGGGTGTAGGGTTTGCTGGAATATGGTATTGGTTTTGGCTTGCTCTTTTTCAGATTCAACTCAGCTTGCAGGGCTAGGTAAACTGCATCATCAAAAGAGGTTGGTTTAGACATGGCTACAGCCCCACCAATCTCCTCCTTCAATCCACTTGTAAAGCTGGATATAAAATATTGTTCAGAAAAATCCCCCTCTCTAGCCACTACTTCAGCTCTTAATTCTTCAAATTCATCCAAGTAATTCTCCACAGTGTCTTTTTGTTGTAGTTTATTAAATTCTGCTTGGGGGTTGTGATGTTCTATGGAGGTGAACTTCCTTATAACATCCTCAGTAAATGCTTTCCATGACACTCCCTCCTTACCAGTTTGGTAATACTGGTACCATCTCAGGGCTCTCCCTTGGAAATAAGTTGAAGCATACTTAGATTTCCTTACATCATCTATTGGATTGAATCCAAAGTATTGATTACATTGGATGACCCACCCCCTAGGGTCAAGGCCCTCAAATTTGGGGAAATCCATCTTGGGTGTTCTATTGTTTGGCCATTGACTAGCCCAAAAATTGTGTATAGGTGGGGGTTGTTGGTTTCCAAAGTTGCCATTAGAGTACTGAAATTGCTGGTTGTTTGGAGCAGTGATATGGGGGTTTTGTATGTAAGGTTGACCTGGAAATTGGGATATCATTGGGTGAATCTGGTTTGGTTGTATATGTGTGGGATTCTGGATAATGGGAGTATATGGGGGTGCAGTGACATGCAATGAACTAGCATAACTGGGGCTGGTCTGGGTTTGGGTTTGATTAGGTTGTGGTGTTGTGATATGGATTATGGGAGGTGTGGTGGTGTGTGTAGGAGGAATTGTGGTATGGTACCTTTGTGATTGATCCAGATCTGGCCTGTCCTGGACTACCCCTTCATAGTTGAATCCACTCCCGTTTTGATTATCGGACACATCCTTCCCCTTTCTGTTCAATTTCGTGAGCACATGGGTCCTCAACATCACCTTCAGCTCCTCTATTGAATTTTCCAGAGCATCGAACCTCTTATCATGATTCTCCAGCTTACTGTCCAGTTTGCTATCGAGGCACTCCACCCTCAGATCAGTTCTCTCCATTTTGCCAGCTAATTCCTCCAGCTTCTTCTCATTCATCTCGATCTTCCGATCTACCTCCTTCCAGCGTGTACCGTCGGCCATCTTCGCTGTAAATCCGAGGATCTACAGCTCTGATATCAGCTGTAACGGACTGGGTTTTGACAATTTCAATTGAATTAAAACAGAGCACGAAACAGGGGCTATTTTTTGTGGAGCAATTTTCTATTACTGATAAAAGAAATACAGTACTGGAAATAAAGGCTAACTGAACTTAATGAAGAACAAGGAAAGCAAGGAAATAACAACAATGAAAATGAAATAACAATTCTCGACGCCTTCTGCCATGGATTCATCCCCCTTATAAGCTCTTCCCATGTGCAAGTTGTTAGGCGATAACAGAAGCACGTGCCTCCCACGAGATTCAATTAGAAAATGACCCTCCGATCCTTCATTAAACACGGCTAATTACTAAATTGCCCCTCCGTCTTCCAACGGTCAAAACGGTAACAATAAATCAATTCCTTGCCCTAATTTATCCAAACATGGCGCCCGTGACATTTTAATTTGATGTTGAAACTCAGAGTTCAGTTAATGACTTGTTATGACCCTTTAATTCTGATCAATTCTTAATCTTTCCCTGCATAAAGAGTTCAACGGCTTGAGCAACGAGCAGTTTTTACCCAAAGTACCTATCTTCCTTATCCGAGTTTTATGTGTAGGTATTGAGATAGTTGATGCGGTTTAGTATGGTGTAAAGGGATTTGGAACTACTTCTTCGACGTCATATTTGCCACTGAGACTCCTCCTTTTGGCGTGGATTCAGCCACATCACCTTCTTTTGAATGTTAGGCCCCATAAACGCTTCATTTAATCTTTGTTGCCCATAATACAAAGAGGCGGACTTCACATCAACGTCTTTTGAACGTTAGGCCCCACAAACACTCCATTTAATCTTTGTTATTCATAATCCAAAGAGGTATACTTCACATCTATTTATACGCGTTGTGACACAATATACTCTGCCTGTCCCAAAATGAGTGAACTTTTCTTAAAAAAAAATTGCTGCAGCGGTTCAAAACGGCTCTAAAAAAGGAAGTTAGTTTTATTTTATTTTCTCAAAATCAAATAATTCGGAAATGAAAAAGATATTAACTATAAACATCTTATATCTTAGTGGACCAATGCCTCACCATTCATTCTTTTGGATAAGATTTGTGAGCTTAGTGAGACATTTGCAACATATACACTTTCTCTTTAGTAAAAGCAATCAAAGCCCAAGAAGCCATGACAATACCATTCACTCTTGACCAAAGTACTCTTCTCCACATTACAACCCCTACTCCATGGAAACCCACAACCATGAAAAACCCATATTTAACCCTCAAAACATGGAGAATTCCATCTCAACCCAAAGGGTCAATGAATATGAAACCCACTTCAAGAAAGCCAAAAGTGACCAAAATCAAACAACCCGTGTTCGAACAACGCAACGAAGAAACCGAAGAAGAAGTCAACGATGATGACAATATGCCAGATGTGGTAAAGAAGACATTGGTAACGAGAATATTGGTATGCGTAGGGGCGCCATTGGTAATTGGATTGGTTCTTCTTAGAGGGTTAAGTATAGTGCAAGAAGAAAATATATGGCAATTCCCTCGCTGGGTGCCTTATTTGACAACTTTTATTACATTTGGGGCATCAACACTTGGGATTGCTTATGGGGCTTTATCCACTAGTTGGGAAAAAGATAACAAGGGTTCAATTCTTGGGTTTGAAGAAGCTCAGAAGAATTGGGTTGAGATGTGGAATGATGTTGAAGAGTGATTGATAAAACATTTTGTGTATGGTTTGTATGAATTATCAAATTATAATTCCTCCTTTTATTCTTTTCTTTTTTGTGCAATGTTACTTGACTTTTACCCGGTTCATCTTATAATAAATGTCACGTTTTTCTTTTTAACTACTGAAATATGAAATAGATGTCGCCGGTTTTAACTAAAAAATATTTATAATGCTATACCATTATACAAATAGTGTATAAACAATTAAAGCTTATTTTGTGAAAATTTTGATAAATCAAATATTATACTTATTTTGGATCAATCACAAAATGCAACATCTGTAGTGAATGTAATGTAGAGGATTAAG
The DNA here is from genome assembly GCA_022495995.1 of Adenophora triphylla var. japonica. Classification (NCBI taxonomy): domain Eukaryota; kingdom Viridiplantae; phylum Streptophyta; class Magnoliopsida; order Asterales; family Campanulaceae; genus Adenophora; species Adenophora triphylla. Next base: position 90,616 of record JAFEMH010003851.1, read on the forward strand.
TAGTAAACGTAAAATTATTAAAAAAAAAATAAAAAATTTCAAACATGTGAAAATATTTTATGATATTTTACATCACATATATTACAAACGTTTTATATGTTGTGATGATTTTTTTATAAGTAGTAGTAAATTTTTACACATGAGTGTTATACTTATCACTGTGTTGTAGCAATTCCAGATCCAGGAAATGGGAGGGGAGCATGTTATAACATATTCTATTTAAAAAATAGAAAACAAACAACAATCACGCAATACATCAATATACGTGGTTCACCAATTTGTCTATATCAACGGAAAGAGGGAGAAAATATTATTATCAACAGATTACAATCTCTAATCTAGTGTACGAATTCTTGGTTACAAGAATTCCTGCTGATGCAAATCCTATATCTAGAATACAAATGAGCAAGAGAACTTCAAAACCCTACAATTATTGATATGCCTATCACACTATAATTACATCAGATTGTTAGGGGAGAGGGGGTATTTATACTACCTACTTCTAACCCTGCATGGTTTTCAAACTCTGCACTGAAAGTAGCCGGTGCCAGGTCCAAACGCGACTAGGGGGCGATCGCTCCCCTGGAGGCCGTGACCACCCTCTTTTTCCAGAGGGTTGGGCGCGATCGCTACCCCCAGGGTGCGCGATCGCCCTCTTTTTTTCAGAAACATGGCGCGGTCATTCCCTGCTGCTGGGGCGGTCGCCCCCTGGCGCTGTCACAGAAATTACTCCATTTGCTTGTTTAATCCCATAATTTAGGCGTCCCCAAATTAGATGACATCAAACCCAACAAATCTCCACCTTGACATCTAACCTCCAGATCACATAACTAAAACTCCCCCTCTACCTCAGATGTTGTCTAACAGCTGCGAACATTCAGCAAGTTCAAACAATGTTGGAACTTGCTAGTTGGAACGGACTTCATTAACATGTCAGCAGGATTGCCCGCAGTACCCACTTTGTTCACCTTGATCCGCTTTTCACTTCTCATAAAATGATACCTCACATCTTTTTGCTTGGTCCTCTCTTGATGAACTTGATCCTTGGCCAAACATATTGCACTCAATCTGTCACAAAATATTGTAGCCTGATCCTGATGTAACCTAAGGTTGCTGATCAAACCCTTTAGCCATATTTCCTCTTTAGCAGCTTCTGTCAATGTCATGTGCTCCGCTCCTGTAGTCGACAAAGTCACTGTCATTTGTAAAGTAACCTTCCTTCCAACTGACAACTGACCCACCAAGAGTAAATATACACACCCGGTTATAAATCTCCTCATGTCAACATCCACAGAGTAGTCAGAATCACAATAACCCTCAACTACACATTTTGCACCACCTGCATAAATGAGCCCAACATTAGATGTACCCATAAGGTAACTGAAAATCCTCTTCACTGCCTGCTAATTTTTCTTATCAGGATTCCCCATGAATCTACTAATAACACTAACAACATGTGCAAGATCCGGCGTAGTGCAAACCATAACATACATCAGACTACCAACTGCACTAGAATAAGGTACTCAAGCCATTTACTCTTTTTCTTCAGACGACTTAGGCGCAAAAGAAACAGACAGATGTGCATTCGCTACTGATACAAACCCGGTTAAAGAAACATAGAGAGGCATGGACGGTTCAAAATATACATTATTTATGCATATTTTGTGTTCAAAATATACTTTGAACTCATTAAGATTGTATTACTTTTTGTGTTCAAGTCTGACTTATCAAACGGATCACCACCACCGTTTGTGGCACCATTCACCTAGTACAAGGTTGTAACTACTTGGGAGTGAAGGTCTTGGTGTTAAATTAGAGAGATTGCTGAAATTATGGGATTATATGCACATATTTTTGGTAGAATTTATTTACTTTATTTCTTTCCTAATTATAGGACGTTGATTGATAATTGTATTATAGGTTGATTTCTTTCCTTGTAAACCTCATGTAAATATTCTATATATTGTAGAATGACAATCAATAATAATTATCAGAAAAATATTTCACAATTGTGCTCTTTGACATGGTATCAGAGCCTGCTTCAATCTTCTCTTTACCCTAGGATTGAAGTTTGGTTCTGGGTTCACAATTGTTATTTCTATTCATATATTTCCACTGCATTTTTTTCTTTACAACTATGTCTGATTCACAAGATGGTGGTAATAATTCATTGAAGAAGAATGAAATTAGTTCTTCCTTCTCTGGAATTCATATACAAGAGACTTCTTCTCTTATCACTCCGGAACGTCTTGATGGCACTAACTATGTTGAGTGGTCTTTGAATGCTTAAAATAAAATTCGCGGGAGGAAAGGGTGGGGTTTTATTTCAGGCACTAAAGCTGCACCAAAGGATGTTCATTCGGAGGAATATGAAGTATGGGGGGATGAAAACTGTTTAGTCAAATCTTGGCTACTTGATGCAATGACAAAGGATATCAGATCATTGTTTCTTCGATTGCCTACAACGAAAGATATATGGGAGGCACTCAAACAAACATACTCTGTTGACCAAGATGCATCAAAAGTTTACCAATTACACTGCCAGGTAATCTCTGTCCGCCAAAATGGAGCATCTGTTATCAATTATTTTGGCAATCTAAAGAAAATATGGCAGAAACTTGATGATATTGATGGTTGTACTATGGAGTATGCAAATGATATTCAGAAGTACAACCAGAAGGTCAATTCCCAACGTGTATATGCCTTTTTGGCTGGTCTTGATCCTCAATTAGATGAAGCAAGAGGGCGTGCTCTTGCTACAAAGCCACTTCCAAATATACAAGCTGCTTATGCAATGATATGTGCAGAAGCAAATCGCCAAGGTGCTATGCTTGTGGGAACGATTGGAGAAGGTGTTGTGATGGCCTCTCGTAAGATGTCTATTTCGAAGAAGGATCAAAAGTGCACTCACTGCAGTGGTACTGGTCATTTGGTGGATACATGTTTTCGACTTCATGGATATCCGGATTGGCATCCAAAGGGCAAGAAGGCATCGCTGGCATCTTCTACTATGAAGGAGGACACTAATCCCAAGGGAAATCAAGCAACAAGCTTTGGGTTTATTGCTAAATCACGTATGTCTTTTACTGAAAATAGTGATGGGATAATTGACTCTGGTGCAACAGATCATATGTCTTGTGACAAATATAGATTTAACCAATTATCCTCTAAATGTTCCAGAAAAGTAATTACCAATGCTAATGGTGTGTTATCCCCATAAAAGTAATTATCCTCTAAATATAGATTTAACCATCTATGACGTCTAATTTGTGCCATCACTAGATTGCAATTTGATTTCTGCTAGTCAATTGACAAAGTCTCATAATTGTGTTGCTCTTTTTTTCCCCACTCACTGTACTTTTCAGGAAATGTTTACCAAGGAGAATATTGGCAGTGGTAAAGAGAGCAAGGGGTTGTACTATCTGGAGAATGAGTTCCAACAATCCGGTCAGAAAGGCCAAGCCCATTTAGTGAAGGATGTAGAAAAGCATCAGGAGGAAATTTGGTTGTGGCATAGGAGATTAGGACATCCTTCTTTTGGCTATCTTAGGATATTATTTCCTTCTTTATTTATTGGATGTGACTTTTCTAGTTTTGTTTGTGAAACATGTATAATGGCAAAATGCCATCGCACTTCTTTTCATTTGAGTGAAAATAAAGAAAAAATTCCTTTTTCATTAATTCATTCGGATGTTTGGGGGCCAGCCCCAATTTCTACTCATAATGGGATGAGGTGGTTTGTAACTTTTGTTGATGATTGCACTCGAATAACTTGGGTTTATCGGTTGAAGCATAAGAGCGATGTTTTTTGTGTTTTTCGCCTATTCCACAAAATGGTGAATACTCAGTTTGAAATTTCTTTAAGAGTCCTTCGATATGATAATGGGGGTGAATACTTTAAAAGGGATTTGACAGAATACTTGCATTCAGCAGGTATTATTCATCAAATGTCATGCCCTTATTCTCCCGAGCAAAATGGTGTTGTGGAGCGAAAAAATAGGCAATTATTAGAAGTTACCCGATCACTTTTGATTGGTGGGCAGGTTCCTTCTCATTTGTGGGGAGAAGCTCTAAATTCAGCCGTCTATTTGATAAATCGAACACCATCTAGTGTCCTAAATTTCAGAAGGCCTTTGGATGCTCTCTCTGATCATTGCACTCTTCCACCGATTGTAATGTTAGCTCCTAAGACTTTTGGGTGTGTAGTATATTTTCACTTGCAAGCACATCAACAGACCAAACTTGAGTCTCGTGCTGTGAAGTGTGTTTTTGTGGGATATGACACAAATAAAAAAGGCTACAAGTGTTATGATCCATCTTCGAGAAAGTTTTATGTTTCTATGGATGTTATTTTTCATGAGCAGGAACTTTTCTACAAAACTTCAGGGGGAGAATCGAGATGAAGTGATTACTCATGAAGAACTTCAAGCTTTTTTCCCATTGGATTCAGATATCTCTACAGAAGAAACTAGTGAGGCAATAGAATTGACGACTTCAAATACCAATGGTCAGATGGATGATTTTGCTTCTTCTGAATCTGCTTTGACAGAAATTGAAGATAATCCTCTTCATGATAGTACAGCTCTTGACGATGCAATGGAACCACTAAGCAGTCATTCTTCCTAAGGTACACAATTAGAGGTACTCACTAATCTTAATCCTTCAGTTGTTGATAATTGTAATAATGAGTCACAATTATCTCAATATCATCTTCCACCCCGTTCTAATCGTGGTAAACCACCTGTCACATATGAACCCGATCCTAATTCAAAAGCTAGATATCCCATTAAAAATCATGTCTTCACCCAATGGTTGTCCAAGTCATATGCATCTTATGTACTACAATTATCATCTGTCTCTATTAATAGTAAATTACAAGAAGCTTTAATAGATGCAAAATGGACTCAAGCCATGGCCGAAGAAATGGCAACACTTGAAAAGAATGCCACTTGGGAGCTTGTGTCATTACCGAAGGGGAAGAAGACAATGGGATGTAGATGGGTGTTCACAGTTAAGCATAAGGCAGACGGGACTATTGAAAGTTATAAAGCGAGACTAGTTGCGAAAGGATATACTCAATCGTATGGAATTGATTACTGAGAGACATTTGCACCTGTTGCTAAGCTCAATACAGTAAGAGTATTCCTTTCGCTGTCGGTTAATAAGGAGTGGCCACTTCTTCAATTTGATGTAGAAAATGCTTTTCTACATGGAGACCTTACCGATGAAGGGTATATGGATCCTCCTCCTGGTATAGAAAAGTATTCAGATACTATAATGGTGTGCAAGCTCAAAAAGGCTTTATATGGGTTAAAGCAATCTCCAAGAGCTTGGTTTGGTAGATTTACAAAGTCAATGAAGAATTTTGGCTATAAGCAAAGCAACTCTGATCACACCTTGTTTTTAAAACATAAACAAGGTAAAGTTACTGCCTTAATTATGTTGATGATATGGTTGTAACAGGTGATGATCAAGATGAAATGATTAGCTTGCAACGATATTTGGCTTCAGAATTTGAAGTGAAACAACTTGGTGACTTGAAGTACTTTATGGGAATTGAGGTAGCTCGATCAAAGAATGGTATTTTCTTATCCCAATGAAAATATATTCTTGATTTGCTTACTAAAACAGGGTTGCTTGGATGTAAGCCTGCTAGTACTCCGATTGAACAAAATCATAGATTGTTTCATTGTTTGAATGCAACCCCTACTGATAAAGCTAGGTACCAGAAGCTTGTGGGGAAATTGATTTACTTATCGCACACGAGACCAGACATAGCTTATGTGGTGTGTGTAATGAGTCAATTTATGCATGATCCTCGTACACCTCACATGGATGTTGTTCAACGTATCTTAAGGTATTTAAAGGCTGCTCCCGGAAGAGGATTATTATTTACAAAGAAAAATCATATGAAGGTAGAAGGTTATACAGATGCAAATTGGGCAGGTTCTGTTGATGACAGAAGGTCAACTTCAGGGTTCTTTACTTTTGTAGGAGGAAATCTTGTGACTTGGAGAAGTAAAAAACAATCGGTAGTTGCAAGATCTAGTGCTGAAGCTGAGTATAGAGGCATGGCTTTCGGGGTATGCGAGTTACTATGGTTGAGAAATTTGTTAAGGGACTTAGGTGTTGATTCTCAAGAAACAATGTTGTTATATTGTGATAACACCTCATCCTTAAAGATTGCTCACAATCCAGTTCAACATGACAGGACTAAGCATGTAGAAGTTGATAGACATTTTATCAATGAGAAGCTTGAAGCTGGAATCATTAAGCTCCCTTTTGTTAAGTCTGAAGATCAACTAGCCTATTTACTTACCAAATCCATTTCCAGCAAATCATTTGATGATTCTTTAAACAAGTTAGGCATGTGTGATATCCATGCTCCAACTTGAGGGGGTGTTAAATTAGAGAGATTGCTGAAATTATGGGATTATATGCACATATTTTTGGTAGGATTTATTTACTTTATTTCTTTCCTAATTATAGGGCGTTGATTGATCATTGTATTATAGGTTGATTTCTTTCCTTGTAAACCTCATGTAAATATTCTATATATTGTAGAATAACAATCGATAATAATTATCAGAAAAATATTTCACAATTGTGCTCTTTGACACTTGGTTCCATCATTCATCTCACATCACGTAAGTACTTGGTTTGCGTCTTTTGGGGGTGTTGGGTCAAGGTATAAGCCAATTTTCAACGATTACTTCAATTAGAACGATCTAGGGTTTTCATTTGGATCGTTGGGTCTTGTCATTCCGGGCAAGGTTCAGATCATTTGGTACCGGAGCATTGGTTTAATTGAGGTTTTATCTATCCTTTTTATTTGTCTATATATCTTATAGTCTATCTTAGATGTGGCCGGTTGGGCCAACTGCCGGTTAGCCGGTTTATAACCGCCGGTTTTCAACCCCCAAATCACCAACCGGAACCGAACCGCCTAACCGGCTAAACCGGTTACGGTTTAGGCTGTTTACGGTTTTCACGGTTATCCGGTTAACCTCCGGTTTGACGGTTTAGATATGCTCGGTCGAGTCCTTGTTGTTGCTCGGCCGAGCAACCCTATTAGGGTTTAGGGTTTTGAGGGTTGCTCGGCCGAGTCTTTGGTGTCGCTCGGCCGAGCAACCCTTTTAGGGTTTAGGGGTTGAGGGTTGCTCGGCCGAGTCTTTGGTGTTGCTCGGCCGAGCATATCATTTTTCAGTTAATTTTTTTAACGGTTTTTTGAAAAAAGTTAACTTTTAATTTTTTTCAATTTTTTTTTTGGATAAATAAGACTATTTTAGACTTAAGTTTACTACATACATTTTTTTCAAAAAGGTTTATAAAAAAAGTTATGAATTTTTAAAGAAATAAAATTTAACGGTTTTTTGAAAAAAGTTAACTTTTAATTTTTTTCAATTTTTTTTTTTGGATAAATAAGACTATTTTAGACTTAAGTTTACTACATACATTTTTTGAAAAAAGGTTTATAAAAAAGTTATGAATTTTGAAAGAAATAAAACTTAACTTTTTTAAAAGAAACGAAAGTATATAAAAGAAAAAAGCGACGGTACCCTTAAATTTTATTAATTAAAATACAATTACAATGAGGATATTGGTAGGAGTGGTGGTGGTAGGCTGGTAGTAGTGGACCTAGTGGTATTGATAGGAGTGGTAGTGGTAGCCGGTAGGAGTGGTAGTAGTAGTGGTAGTAGCGGTAGTGGTAGTGGTGGTAGTAGTAGTAGTGGTAATAGTAGTTGTGGTGGTGGTGAATGGTGATGGTGGTCATGTAGACCGGTAGTAGTGGTAGTGGTAGGTAGCGGTAGTAGTGGTGGTGTTAGTAGTAGTAGACTAGTAGTGGTAGTAGTAGTGGTGTTGGTGGTGATGGTGGTGGTGTAGACTAGTAGTAGTGGTATTGGTAGGAGTGGTAGAGGCAGGAGTGGTAGTGGTAGCGGTAGTAGTGGTGGTGGTAGTAGTAGTAGTAGTGATAGTAGTAGTGGTGGTGGTGGTGATGGTGGTGGTGTAGGGCGGTAGTAGTGGTATTGGTAGGAGTGGTAGTAGTAGCGGTAGTAGTAGTGGTGATAGTAGTAGTAGTGGTAGTAGTAGTAGTGGTGGTGGTGGTAGTAGTGGCGGTGGTAGTAGTGGTGGTGGAATTGGTGGTGGTGGTGATGGTAGTGGTGTAGACTAGTAGGAGTGGTAGTACTAGTAGTAGTGGTGGTGGTGGTGGTGGTGGTGGTGCGTAGTAGTAGTAGTAGTGGTGGTGGTGGTGAACATAACGGCTAGTTTGAAAAAGTAGCCGTTGGAATGAGTTCTGGCGTTCTGCTCGGCCGAGCAACTCATATGACTCGGCCGAGCATGACCGTTATTGGAAATTAACACTACTGGAAGGTTATGCTCGGCCGAGCAACTCATATGACTCGGCCGAGCAAGCCAAAAACCGGCGGTTAACCGGCGGTTGGCCGGTTTTTCAAAATTTCAAACCTTAATCGAATCGGCCAATTACCGGTTTCGGTTAGCCGGTTCCGGTTAACCGCCGTTGACCGGTTTTGACCGGTTTTGGCCGGTTTTCAACCTCCCGGTTGGCCGGTTCGGTTTATAAAATGGACACGTCTAGTCTATCTTCTACCATTAAAATAACAAGTATACAAAAAAAAATCTTTCGTCTATCGTCTCATTCGTCTTGTAGAATAAAATAAGTCTGTTGTCATTGAAATTTTCAAAATCTTCTTGTTCTTATCAAATCTTTGTTATCATCAATTCATTATTTTCATCTATTATTTGTTTTCATCAATTCTTGTTTTCATAAAATTTTCTTATTGAAAATATGTCTCAAAATTTGAAAATCCACATGGAGAAATTCTTGTACGAGATGCGAAGTGAGTTGAAATCTCAAGTGAGTCTCTTTCATAGGAGGCTTGATAGGATCTAACAATCTTATCATAAGTATCCCAACATGTCATACATGAGAATAAAAGAGAAGGTCCCACCATCACGAGATAAGTTGAGAAATGAATTTGCGGATAAGCAATGTAAGGCAAAAATTGAAAATATTTTTCGAGACTTGGAGAGAAAAATTAGAGAGAATCAAAAGAGTGAGAAAAAATAAATTATTGAGAAAAAAGAGAGTGAGCGAAAGGTATAGATTGAGAGGAAAGAAGGGCATGAGGTAAAATAAGAGATTGTGCAAAAGGAAGAATAGAAAGTGAGTGAAAAAAGGTATTAGAGAAAAGAAGATGAGCGGAATGTGGAAGGTGAGAGTGGAAAAGAAAACAAATTTGAGAAAGTTGAAGTTGTTGATAGTACAAAAGTAAGTGTTAAAATAGATGAGGAGACTAAAATAGAAAGCACTGAGGGGAGTGTGGTAGAAATGGAGAAAGAGTTTAGGGATAAGGAATGCGAAGAGTTAGTTGTAGTTGGGCAGGAGGAAGAAGGAAAACAAAATGAAGGAGAAAACATGGATGAGGAAGAATATGGGTTGATTGAACTTGAGAAAATCAAGTCAAATCATTGTGGTTATGAGGACCCATTCAAAATTACAAGTCCGAGAAAGTCACCATCTTCGTTCATCAATAAATTGATCATTGATCATTTTATTGCCACTCGATGAACTGATTGGATGGAGATTGTTACAAGCTGCATCAAGTACAAGGTTTGTGGAGCTTGTGATTTGAGGTTTCATAAAATTCTACATCGGATATTCGTTCTTAAGGCATTGCTTAAAATCAGAGGACGGATTTTCTTTAAAATAGAGGGAATGATACGAACCCTGTTAGAGAAACATAGAGAGGCATGGATGGTTCAAAATATACATTATTTATGTTGGATTTCCAATCAATGAAAAGGCGTTCAAAGGCAATGGGGATAATTTGGAGTTGATTGTGGTTCAAATGGAGGTTCAAAAATAAAACTAGATCTTGAATTTCCAGCCCCGTCCAGTCTTTTTCAGATTTTTGTTACAACTTTGTCGAGCCGCCTAAAAGGTTCTAGAAATGGAAATAAGGCTTATAATATGTTTTCGGAAAGACACATGTGTCTAGTTTCCAACGTGCCAAACGGATCCTTAATCAAAAGTCTCTAGAAGAAGTTATGACTGAATTACTAAAGGACGGTTCTCCTATACGGAAATTGACAGGTTTTGAATTTTGGTTCATTTTCTAGTATGTTCATTGTAGATGTTCTTTCACTTTGTTGATTATACATTTTTCACATGGAAGAATAAGTGTAGACACACCCTTATAATTTCCTATGCATTTATTAGGATGTATATCCTCTTTGTTTTAAGCACTATATAAACTCAAGTGCTTTTTCATTTGTAATCATTCAACTTTGAAATAATATATGAGAGTTTTCTCTTTGTTCTTTAAACTTTGAACTCATCAAGATTGTATTATTTTTTGTGTTCAAGTCCGACTTATCAAACGGATCACCACCACCGTTTGTGGCGTCATTCACCTAGTACAAGGTTGTCACTACTTGGGAGTGAAGGTTTTGGTTCCATCATTCATCTCACATCACGTAAGTCGTTGGTTTGCGTCTTTTGGGGGTGTTGGGTCAAGGTATCCGCCAATCTTCAACGATTCCTTCAATTAGAACGATCTAGGGTTTCCATTTGGATCGTTGGGTCTTGTCATTCCGGGCAAGGTTCACATCAGCTGCACTCGGAGAATCTATAGGCTTTACTATAGAGATGCCAAACCTCTCTAAAACTTTCTTGATATAACCTTTCTGGGATAAGAACAGTTTTCGTTGGCTTCTATCCCTGTAGATCTCCATACCCAGAATTTTCTTTGTTGCACCAAAATCCTTCTTATCGAACTCAGTAGATATTAGACCTTTCAACTTCTGATATCAGACTTCTTCTCAGCAGCTATCAATATATCATCATAAAGAACCAAATAGATAGTCGAAACCATCCACCAACATATTGCGATACATATAACAATCATACGGGCTACTCGTGTAACCAATCTCTATCATATAGCTGACAAACCGTTTATATCACTGCCTAGACGACTGCTTCAGTCCATGCAAGGACTTTTTCAACTTACACACGTAGTCTTCTTTCCCCAGAACCTGAAACCCATCTGGTTGTGTCATATAAATCTCCTTCTCAAACTCTCCATGTATAAAAGTTGTTTTCACATCTAGCTGGTCAAGCTTCAAGTCCTGATATGCCACCATTGCTAATAGCACTCTGATTGGAGTGTGTCTAACCACATGTGAGAAAATCTCATTGTAGTCAACCCCCTCTCTCTACGTGAAACCCCTACCAACCACACGAGATTTATACTTGACCCCCTCTGATGGTGACATTCCTTTTTCTTGAATACCCACTTGCAAGTAACAATCTTTCAGTCTTCTGGATTCTTTGTTAACTCCCATGTCTGATTCTTGTGAAGTGACTCCATCTCATCTCCCATAACTGCATGTCACTGGGCAGACTCTGAACATGTAACTGTTTTCTTGAAAGTTGTTGTCTCCGAATGATTGGGCTCCACCTACTCACCAACCTGAAGTGCATAAGACACCATGTCTTCAAAACCATACCTCATAGGAAGCTTCCCGAAATTAGCCCTTCTAGACCTATTTTGAACTAACTCATGTTCTTCAGAAATAGGTCATGAACTGTCTGGTGCTTCTGTTTCTGATGGTAGATCCTGATTAATATATGACTGTGTACTGCTCAACTCTGTAGTATCTTGTAGCTTCACCTATTTATCAACACTATCAATACCTGATACAATCACAAGCCTCATAATAGGATTAAGCACATAATTTTCATTAAAGACAACATTCCTGCTTATGATAACCCTACCATCTGATGGAGACTGAATCCGGTATCCTTGACACCATCTTCATAACCCATGAAAACTTCTTGTTTGGCCCTCGGTTCTAACTTCCCATCATCCACATGATAATAAGCAGTACAATTAAAAGCCCTTAAATTAGAATAATTGACATGTTTACCAGACCATACCTCATTGGGAACTTTGAGATCAATACCTGTATGTGGTCCGCGATTTATCAAGTAACATGTTGTACTAACCGATTCTGCCCAGAACCGTTTAGATAACCCTGCATTCGAGAGCATGCACCTTGCCCTAGCCAACAACATCTGATTCATGCGCTCTGCAACACCATTCTGCTGTGGTGTACCCCTGATAGTTATATGTCAGAAATCCCCACTTTCTTGCAGAACTCATCGAACTCAGCACTGCAGAACTCCAACCCATTATCTGTTCGAAGTCTTTTGATCTTCTTCCCTGTCTGATTCTCCACTAATGTCTTCCACTGTCTGAAATTGGTGAGAGTCTCACTCTTGTGCTTCATAATAATGACCCAAGTCTTCCACGAGTAATCATCTATCATAGACAAGAAATACATTCGACCCTTCAATGATTCCAGACATGAAGGTCCCCAACAATCCGAGTGAATGTAATATAGACTACCTTTCGTTCTATGAATCCCCTTTGGAACTTGATTCGCTGCATCTTCTCAAGTACACAATGTTCACAAAACTTAAGATCCTTGATCTTATGGCCACACAGAAGACCATGATTACCAATATCTTCATTCCTATAATGATCATGTTCCAAAGCCTAATATGCCACAACTTTGTCATATCCTCATTGACCACTTCAGAAGATGCAACCAATACTGGCCCATAAAACGTCCTTCATTGAAAGAAATAGAAGGAGCGCCGCATAACGCCTCTCAGAATCACTTAAAAATAAACTACTCCAATTTTACCTTTGAAATTGTACCATTTGTTATCTAGCTGACTAAGAAAATTCAGATTCTTCGTCATGTGTGGAACGTGTCTCACATCGTTTAAAGTGCAAAACTTACCATCATGAGTCCGCAACTTGAAAGAGTCAATACCAACCACCCTGCAAGTAACATTGTTGGCCATATGAATATTTCCCCCATCTACCTGCTCATAGATTATAAATCACTCTCTTCTCGAACTAACATAATAAGAAGCTCCAAAATCAAGAATCCACGCATCTGACTGTCGTGCAGAATTTTCTGTTACTAGAGCATAATCCCAATCAGAGTTGCACGTATCAACTATAGCAGCATTAGCTTTAGAATGATTTGTAGGCTCGTCTCGCTTCTTCCTATTACAATCTGTTTTCCAATGTCCCTTTTCCTTACAATAATAACAAATATCCTTAGGTTTCGGGCTTTTTTTGCCAGAAAACTTCTTCTTCTTCTTCTTCTTAATACTAGAACCCCTGATGCCTTTCGCAACCAAACATGTTGATTGGTTATCTGTATTACTATTACCGCTTGCCTTTCGACACAACTCTCTAGTTTTGAGCGAGGATTTCACCTCCTCTGAAGCTACCGTCTCCTTAACACTGATGATAGAGTCAATATTACATAATTTATTTTAAAATAAAAAAGATAACTTGAATATTATTACCTTCTACCTAATATGTCAAGTTGTGAACAAACATTTTGTACACTAATATGTTGAAATCACCGGTGAAATGTTTCTACTCCCAAAATATCGTTTTGTAACAAAAACAAAAACAAAAAAAACACAATCAAAAAGAGAACAAAGTTTTACAAAATAGTGATATATTAAAATTTGTGGTTTTAGATGTTAGAACATGGATTAAATAATATTTGTTATTTAATTCCATATATTTTAATCATTTAATATTGTTAAAGTATAGATAAAATATGTAGAATTCCATTAGGTGAAAGTACCATTAAATGATGGGCATAATGGTAACTTCTCACCACCAACTTTGTGAAAGGGTGTAGTCCCTAAATGAAGTGCCCCTTCTCTATCTATATAAAGGCTATCCATCAGCCATCTGAGACACTTAACATTCACTAAAATTCAGTCATAAACTCTCTTCATCCATTAAAGAAGAACATAAGTGTGGGCACTATCATTTAGAAGTACTATCTCCCTACTCTCTCATTTATTCAAGAACAAGATCAAGAACACAATTATGGATTCTTCAGGTACACGCTTCCATCTTCATCTTCTTCTCCTCTTAATCTAGTTATGAGACGGTTCAAGGTTTGATGGATCATTTATTTTCCAACAATTGGTATCAGTGCCTTCTCATATACTAGATTGAGTTTGAGTTTCTAGTAAAGCCTTGTGCTTTAATTTATTTCATGTTTAATCCTTGTGTGATCTCATTTATTTTGTTCTTGTACATGATACTCATCTTGTCTAAGAGTATTATGTTCATAACTTCATTCAATTTCTGAAAATAATGGTAGAACCAAACTTTAAAGAGTCACAATGGTTCATACAAGATTACCCCATTTACATAGCCAACATTGTGTAATGTTTGGAGTTTATAAATCTAGGTCTACTTGTTTAAATCATGTTAATTAAAGTGCAAACTTATCCCATTTACATAGACAGCATTTTTTCAATGCATTAAGTATGAAAATTTGGATCAAACCTGTTCATAAAAGGGTGTAAAATTGATGACTTTTCGCCAATCTGGGCAGTGGGCACGAGTCGTGCTATTTGGCACGAGTCGTGCCCCTTTTGGATCCAGTCGTGCGACACATGTAGACCTGATGGCACGAGTCGTGATTTTTCAGGATGACTCGTCCCCGCACGTGATGAAGTTTCTGTTTTCTGGGAGCGTCCGCTCCCATTGTAGTGGAGCGTCCGCTCCCCCTTAACAGTTTGGTTTGGTGGCGTTCAAGGCCATGGTTTGTCTTAGCTTTGGTTTGGATTAGTTTAGAAGGGTATTAGGGGCCCTTTTGCCCAGAATTTTGATAATTTATTAATAAATTATAGTATCTGGACACCAGTCGCGCTTCGGTGGTTCTTAGAGTTATCAAACTTTAAGAATGGACGGGTAGAACAAAAGGATATTGTCTTTTAAATAATAAATTTCACTTATTTCTTTACCCTTTCAATTTTTAGAAATTACCTTAAGGCCTTATGTTTCCGATTAATTATATCCTTAACATTTTTGACAAAATTAACATCATCGCCAAAGTGATTTTGTTGTTTGAATTCAAACTTGTGAAAAGATGAATGTAAATATTGATATGTGATAACATGCTTGTTTCCCAAAGGAGACTTTGTTGTTGACTAAGTATTTGCATTCATGGGATAATTGAATAAAAACTTTTGGTCATTTTAAAAACTTTGTACCATCCAAAAGGAAGGCGGGTGTTTAAAATGAATTGTTTATATTCTTTATTGCCGGGTAACAAGTACCTTAAACTTTAGGACATTTTCTATACTTGAACCGGCCCAAAGGAAGGCAAGTATTTAAAATGTATTGTTTAGATTATTTGTTCACCCTAAGATAAATCAAATTGTGAGTCAATTCGCAATCCAAAGATTAGTCTTGATGTCATGTTGATTATCTTTTATTTTGATGGAATTCATTTGATATAATTAATCATTGTGTAGATTCTTATATATGTTTTTGTGTTTCATCTTGTTCTTCTCCCTCAGATTTGATTAATGCTTCATCCGTAACTACTGCCATTAACAACATACCTTTGCTTACTGGGACCAATTTTAAAACTTGGAAAAAGAAAATAACTATGATCTTAGGCTGCATGGACCTTGATCTCGCATTAAGAGAACCAAGTCCCGCCCCTCTTACTGACAAAAGCACTACGGAAGAACGCTTAAGTCTAGAGAGGTGGAACCGTTCTAATCGCGTGAGCCTAAGTATCATGCAAAATGCAGTCCCGGAGACCTTTTTGAATAGTGTCTCCGAGGATGTTGGAGCTAAAGGTTTCTTGGATGCCCTAGAGGAACGCTTTGCAAAAAGCGATAAATCGGAAACAAGTGCTACCTTAAGGAAGCTTGTTTCCATGAGGTACAAGGGCACCGGAAGCTTAAGGGAATATATAATGGAAATGTTTCATCTATCTTCTAAATTAAAGGCACTCAAGTTGGACCTTTCGGAAGACTTGCTTGTGCATTTGGCTTTAATTTCTCTTCCTCATCAATTTGGTCATTTTGAAACGACCTATAACTGTCAAAAGGACAAGTGGAACATCAATGAGTTGATTTCACATGTGACAGAGGAAGAGGATAGATTGAAACAAAATAAACTCGAAAGTGCTCATTATGCATCTACCTTTTCTCGTGGGACAAAGAGAAAAGGTAAGGAGATTGCGGTTGCAACTAAGAAGCCTAAGGGATCATCAAATGATCAAAAGGTGAAGAAATGCTTCTTTTGCAAGGACCTTACTCACATGAAGAACGACTGCCCTAAATATCGCCAATGGCAAATTAAGAAAGGTATGTCATTTAGCTTTGTTTGTACTGAGACAAATTTAGTTTCAATTCCTTCGCATACATGGTGGTTAGATTCTGGAGCAACTACTCACATAAGTTCATGTATGCAGGGTTGCCTGAACTACCGAACGCCCAATGAAGATGAAAGATATATCTACATGGGAGCTAGAAAGCCGGTAGAGGTGGAGGGCATAGGGACTTTTAGATTATCTCTTAGTACCAGACATTTTTTGGTCCTGAATAATGTATTTATTATACCAACTTTTAGACGAAATTTGATTTCCGTCACTACATTAGATAGGGAAGGTTATTCCTGTGTCTTTGGTAATAATAAATGCAATTTGTTTTTCAATTCAAAGCTCTTTGGTACTAGTTCTTTATCTTATATTGATAATCTATATTTATTTGACACAGTCAATTCATTAAATGAGTCCCATTATAATGAAACTAACTCTAGAGGCGTAAAACGAAAGTTTTCAAGTAAAATTTCTTATACCTTATGGCATAGCCGTTTGGGTCATATCTCTAAAAGGAGAATTGACAAGCTTGTATCCGAGGGAATATTACAAAAGCTTGATACTCCGGAAAATAACTTTTGTATTGAATGCCTTAAGGGAAAATTTACAAACAGCAACAAAAATAAAGAATCCTTGAGAGCTACAAAAGTCTTAAAACTAATTCATACGGATATATGTGGTCCGTTCTCTACCCCTTCATGGAACGGACAAACATATTTCATTACGTTCATAGATGACTTCTCTCGTTATGGATACATTTATTTGCTTCATGAAAAGTCTCAATCATTGGAGGTTTTCAAGTCTTTTAAAGCTGAAGTTGAAAATCAGCTTGAAAAGACTATTAATGTAACGACCCCAACCCTAGGCACTAATTTTAAATATTATATTATATGCTTCAAATATTTATGTTAACTTATGTGTTCAATTATGTCTTTAAATTCTTAAATTAAGATAAATTGGGTGAGAAGTAAATTTAGAATCTTTTATGAAACTATTAGACATTAAATAAAGAAACTTGGAGAAATAATAAAAATGGGAATATGCTAAATAGTACAAGGAGGTAATTGGGTAGGATGAATTATTTAAGATAAGGATTTATTTTTAAAATGAGTTAGGGTGAAAGCCTTGGTTTATTTTTGAAGGGGGGCCAATTGTATTACTCCCTCCTATGCATGCCAAGTGTCACCTCCATCCCCTCCTCTTACTCCCTTCCCCCTTCTCCTTCATTCATTTCACTCTTACTTCCCTAGAGAAACTAAGATACTCCATTGAAGCTCCCTTCTCCCAAGCTTTGGAATCCAAGACATTTCTTCACCAAATTCAAGTATTAGAGCACCATTGAAGTTGGATCACCTAGAGGAAGCCATCAAGTTAGAAAGATCAATCTTTCCTTATAAAATCCAAGTGAGTTGTTATGATTCCCTTCTTCTATGTGTTCATGAGTTCTTTGATTATTGTTCTTGGCCTTGTGATGTTGATTCCTTGCTTGGAAACCTAAATGGGAGTTGATTGATTAGAAAATGAACATTGTTGAAGTTAGGGTTCAAGGAAGATCATTAGAAGGGTTTGAAATGGGTGTAATGGGTAGAGATAAATGATCTAGGATTACTTGATTGTGAGTTTATATGTTTTGAATGGGACTTGGTAAGATGAAGGTATCCTTTGGTGTTCTTGATCAAGCAATGGTAGAGGGAGAGAAGAACTAGGGTTAAAAGGGGTTAAAATCTGAAAAAATGGGCTGGAGGAGGCTTGGGCGGTCGCCCATGGGGGCTTGGGCGGCCGCCCATCATGGCAGGAGGTCTAAATTCTTTTGAAGTCCACTTGGGCGGTCGCCCAGTGGTTAGGCGATCGCCCAAGACCACTGAACCAAATTTTCTTAATTTAAACTAGGATCGTTTAGCAAGTTTGTTGACCTCTTATAAATGGTGACTCCCACCCAATATAAATTAGTAGAACCTAATCAACCCGGATACGAATTGATCCTCTTTAACCTGAGTTAGAGTAGGATACTTTGGCTTGGCCATGACGTCTTATTTGGTTGAAATGGAATTGTGGGAGTAGTTAAAGATTGTTCGGAAAGTGGTCCAAACTTGGGAAGTAGGTCTTGCACTTTCATTAAGATTATTCAAGGTTAAATAATGACTTCGTAGGTTTGGTTTATGGTACTTGGTGACTTTACTTGTTCCCCTATCCTTGGTGATTAGTTAGAAATGGTGTAGAAACCATAGATTTCACTATTGAACTAATTGGTAATGGGTATGTATCACTTTGTGGATTATTTGACAAGTTGTATGATATCCCAATGTGTGGCTATGCTTATTATGTGATTGCTTGGTTATTCAATCGGTGGATTTATTTGTTATCATTCATATTTAGTGATGATACTATGCATAGTGTATTAAATGGTTGTGGCACTATGAAATTAATGAACATGAGTATATTTTACCATGTGGCTATATTGTTTATCCCCTTTGTGGATTATTTGGTATTGTTATATTGTATCCCGGCGTGGATTATGTGGTTATATGGATACCTTACTTGAATGTATACTCGTTAAGGGTATTATGCATAGTGTATTACTTAAATGTTGCATTATGGTATTGATTGGCATGAGTATACATTACCATGTTGTTATATTATTATCCCGTTTTGTGGATTTATTTCAAGTATCTATTATGTGCTTGAACGTGTTTATGTTCGGGTGGGTATGATGGAATTCAATCAATTATGGATTTGTTCTATAAGTGATTGAAGGTACATCATACCGGTGACCCTTCCCCCTCTGTGGCCACGGAGTGGGGCTGTGCTAACGACTGTATTGAGCATGAAGAAGCCTTTACAGACCTGTTGCGATTGTTGTACGGAGGGACGATATTATTATTGGATACTCTAATATAGGTATCCTTTCTTATATGGATCTCTGGGTATGAGTCCTATAAGAGGTGAATGTGCTTTGGAGGCAATTCACCAAAGAGTGGAGTTTTACTCCCACGTTGTACGACTTATTGTTCGAGATGGGAAAAGGTAAAGGCGAGGTAACGTAATGTGTTTACCGCTTTCATAATGTGTTATGTGCTACCATGCTATGTGTTGCATCTTGTTTGGCATCTTCTTTGCATTCATAATAGCTCATTGAGATTTATTCTCACCCCTCTCCCTTTCTTGTTTTAGATTCCGAGACAAGTGGACCGACCAAGTAAGGGTGGAAAGGAGTTTAGAAGTGGTATTTTGGGAATTGTCGGGTTATGTATAGGTTGGTATAGAAAGTGTACGTTGGTATAATTCATTTGTGGAATTGTATTTATAAATCTTTACTTTATGTTATAACCGAGGCCCTTTTGTAATTAAAACCGTTTCTTACTTTCTAAGTTAGTCAATTATTTCCCCGTTGTGAAAAGGTGTAGACTTATTTTGAAAATGGTTATAATACTTATATTTATTTTGGAAGTTTAAATAAAGATTTTTAAAAGTTTTTGATATTTGGGTAAGTTTGAGGACGCTCCAGCTTGGGACACGTGTAGGTCCGGGTTGGGAGTCCTCACGGTTAATATCGAGCTCGGTTAGAGTTCTCGGGTAGAGTCTAGGCGAGTGAGAGTGTGTGATAAGCGACGTCGAGAGTTTAATGCAGGAATTTGTTCAAAGACAGAAAATGATATTGACCTACCAAGGAATCAAGGAAAGGTGAGTTTTGGAAAGATAGATTTCCCCACCATCATTTGAGGTATTTTACCTGTCTCAAGAGTTAGGATTCATACTTTTATAAATCCTCGTTCATACGCTCTCTTGTGGCATTACATTTCATCTTTTATTTGCATAATTGGCCTAAGAGTTGCCTTATGTGTTGGAGGTTCTACTCCGATGGGGTCGTACCTCGAATCATCCTTAATTATCTTGGTAATTGTGATTAAGTGGGCATGTATTGCCGGTGGATTTGGGCGAGTTACCTATCCGTGAATCATCGTTATGTTAACTTTGAATTATTTGAGTAGTTGTTGTGTTGGAGGAGGGCTGTCGCAGAAGCGAGTCTCCTTATCTACGTTTGATTACCTCTGTGTGTAATTGAGTCGGGTGAATTATTAATTGATATTATGTCACATACGCGTAATTGTCTAAAGTATGGCCTAATTAAGAGAGATTTATGGTTGTGTACTTGTGTAAGTAATTATGCATTGGTGTCTCGTGGGGAGACTAGATATATGGGACTAGTATTGAAAGTGATAATCTAAGTGGGACTATATGGGTTATAAAATATCGCGAGTACGAGATCTGATAGAACCAATATATCTTTGCCTTATGTGTTATTAGTTGATTAAGTGGTGTTTTCTATGTGAGTTTCAAAATGGGTTTTCATCAGGTATCATACCAGGATATTGAGATTTGGAATTACTATAAGGTATTATTTTGGCATTCGGATTCCTAGATAGAGGACACTAATTGGGATGATGGACTTGATGATTCATCTTGGAAAAGTATTTGATAAAGAAGATAATGAGCTTAGGGAATCTCCATAAGGGTAAATTGTTACTATAATTAGAAAAGATGATACTTGGTGGTTATTTACAAGGTTATAGAGATCTTAAATAGGTAAGCTGTGAAGAACAAATATTCGTTAGCACTTGTTGACGATTTGTATGGTGATTTTAGAAACTAGTAGGATACTCAATGGTTATTAGTTAAATTTTTCGGAGTGTTACAATTACAGTGAAAATTTGCTTAAAGGATATACTTAAGATAACATTTATATATATAGTATGACCGTTTTGATTTGTGGATTGTGTATTAGTGATGGAGAGGTAAAATAGGGAAAATGCAAAGAAGTATAATGGATACAGTTATTGGTGGCTTAAAGGATCAACTTTAGGAATTGGTGAAACATGCACATGGTTTGTTTTGGGAGATGATTATCATTAGTTGAGAAAATAAAATGAGGATAAATCTTATTGGAAGACAGGATACTTTAGGATGATTACACCGTATAGGTTGACTTAGTTGCGCGACTCATATAAGGGATTGGCGTGATGCTCGGAAGATATTGACGCTATACGGATTTTGAATTGTTGAGGGTTATAGGGAGGTAAGTTAGATTATACCGTAATGTTTAATCGAAATTTGGGAATGATTGATCTATGTGAGTTCTAATTATATTTTCTTATTTAGAAATTATGGTATTTAATTGGGAACTATATGTTACAATACGTTGTTACTAAGTACAATACCAATATCGAAGGTAAGGAATAAATGACTCAAATTAAGTAAAAGTATTGAATATTCAACTTGAGGAATTATTGAATTGAGGATGATTTACCTAGTTTATAATCTTAATGATTGTTTTAGTGTTATTTATCGGGATAGTATTAGTATTGCAAGATTTTGTTTTCTTATAAAGAATTTAACTAAGTATAAATATTATGAGTGGTGGCTATACTATAAATAGAGGTCGAACAAGAATATCATGTTAAAAATTGTTTTAAATGTGTTTTAGAACTTGGGATTTTATATTGGACATCTGTGTGAGTATTTGTGCCCTTCGGGGATAGTATGATTTAATAAGGTCAGTAAACCGTTTTTGTGTAAATTAAAATCTGTGAGTAATTTGACTATCTACCGCTGGTATGGGACGGTTGTAGATAATTAAATCACTCGAGTTATTTTTGTTAGCTTATCAATCCTTTGAAATTTCTGAGTGGTTTAGTTAATTAAAACTGGTATGGGCCGGTTTTAAAGAAGTAAACCATTCGGGTCTCTTTGGATCTCTTCTTATGTTATCATTTGAAATTCTGAAAAATGTTGTAAATTTTCGAAAGACATGTTACTTTAAAGTTATAGTTCGTACAGAAGCAAGTAGAAAAGCAACCTAGTTCCCCTATAGTGATTAATTGTATTAAAAGTTTTGATCCGAGAAATAATTGATAAATTGTGGAGTTATTAATGTGGAAGTCGCAGTAGACTCGGTTGTTGTTATGGAGTTGGATCGGCTCCGTTGTGGGCGACCAACCATTCAATTTGAATATTGAATTGTCACTAGTCCTGAACATAATTGGAACATTGAATGGTGATAATAGAATGTTGTCGTTAGAAGATTAATTAAAATATTTAGAGTTCTAGATTGAACTTGAGAGTATTATCACTATAAAATTTTTGATTAAGTTACCTTGGAAGTAAAAAGTAGTATGTTGTTTTGTTTATAGAAAGTTGATTGTATTTTCCACTCATTGTATATGTTTATAAGTGATACAATTCTTTGATCAAGTCCTCACATATGTTAGGGGATCGTTTAGTTGTATAAACCCCTAGTATTAAATGGATTGGATAGACCTCATTTGGGAAAGTCCTTTTGGAATGTAGGAATGTTATTGAGTTTAACCTTGTGAAAATTGAGGAATCATTACGTATTGTTGAGGATATGCTACGGGCATGTACAATGGATTTTGGTAGTCGATAGGTCGTATGATTACCAGTGGTTGGATGCGTATGATAGCAGTTATTATTCTAACTTTGAGATAAAACCGTATGAGGCGTTGTTTGGGAAGAAAATATCGATCTCTAATTTGTTGGGTTGAGATTAGAGAAGCAAGGCCTAAGGTAGATTGTCGCCAAAATTTGTTAATCCATTTGAAGTTTTAGAAAGGGTTGGTGATTTGGCTTATAGACTGACTTGGAGCAGCTTATAGAGTAATTGAAGTTTTAAATGTAATATCGTAATGTATTGGGTAACATAAGGTGTAATACTTTTCATTTAAATATACTTTCTTTGAGGTCGTGAAAATTCGGGTTAGCGATAATGGTATGGTATTCTCGGCGTATTGAGTTGTTATATCACATTATTAATGAAATTTGAATCTTGGAAAGAATCATAGCATTGATGAGACTGATTGGGAATTGAAGTCTTAGAGTATTTAAGTTGTGAAAATGTATAGTAGAATCATGCCTTTGAGAAGTCTAATTGAAAATGTTAAGTTAGAATGTGTGAAAGGTAACCTTTGCTATTTGAACCTTAGGGTAAGTGACAGTCAAATTCGGGACGAATTTTCTTTAAGGGAGTGAGTGTAACGACCCCAACCCTAGGCACTAATTTTAAATATTATATTATATGCTTCAAATATTTATGTTAACTTATGTGTTCAATTATGTCTTTAAATTCTTAAATTAAGATAAATTGGGTGAGAAGTAAATTTAGAATCTTTTATGAAACTATTAGACATTAAATAAAGAAACTTGGAGAAATAATAAAAATGGGAATATGCTAAATAGTACAAGGAGGTAATTGGGTAGGATGAATTATTTAAGATAAGGATTTATTTTTAAAATGAGTTAGGGTGAAAGCCTTGGTTTATTTTTGAAGGGGGGCCAATTGTATTACTCCCTCCTATGCATGTCAAGTGTCACCTCCATCCCCTCCTCTTACTCCTTTCCCCCTTCTCCTTTATTCATTTCACTCTTACTTCCCTAGAGAAACTAAGATACTCCATTGAAGCTCCCTTCTCCCAAGCTTTGGAATCCAAGACATTTCTTCACCAAATTCAAGTATTAGAGCACCATTGAAGTTGGATCACCTAGAGGAAGCCATCAAGTTAGAAAGATCAATCTTTCCTTATAAAATCCAAGTGAGTTGTTATGATTCCCTTCTTCTATGTGTTCATGAGTTCTTTGATTATTGTTCTTGGCCTTGTGATGTTGATTCCTTGCTTGGAAACCTAAATGGGAGTTGATTGATTAGAAAATGAACATTGTTGAAGTTAGGGTTCAAGGAAGATCATTAGAAGGGTTTGAAATGGGTGTAATGGGTAGAGATAAATGATCTAGGATTACTTGATTGTGAGTTTATATGTTTTGAATGGGACTTGGTAAGATGAAGGTATCCTTTGGTGTTCTTGATCAAGCAATGGTAGAGGGAGAGAAGAACTAGGGTTAAAAGGGGTTAAAATCTGAAAAAATGGGCTGGAGGAGGCTTGGGCGGTCGCCCATGGGGGCTTGGGCGGCCGCCCGTCATGGCGGGAGGTCTAAATTCTTTTGAAGTCCACTTGGGCGGTCGCCCAAGTGGTTAGAAGCGATCGCCCAAGACCACGAACCAAATTTTCTTAATTTAAACTAGGATCGTTTAGCAAGTTTGTTGACCTCTTATAAATGGTGACTCCCACCCAATATAAATTAGTAGAACCTAATCAACCCGGATACGAATTGATCCTCTTTAACCTGAGTTAGAGTAGGATACTTTGGCTTGGCCATGACGTCTTATTTGGTTGAAATGGAATTGTGGGAGTAGTTAAAGATTGTTCGGAAAGTGGTCCAAACTTGGGAAGTAGGTCTTGCACTTTCATTAAGATTATTCAAGGTTAAATAATGACTTCGTAGGTTTGGTTTATGGTACTTGGTGACTTTACTTGTTCCCCTATCCTTGGTGATTAGTTAGAAATGGTGTAGAAACCATAGATTTCACTATTGAACTAATTGGTAATGGGTATGTATCACTTTGTGGATTATTTGACAAGTTGTATGATATTCCAATGTGTGGATATGCTTATTATGTGATTGCTTGGTTATTCAATCGGTGGATTTATTTGTTATCATTCATATTTAGTGATGATACTATGCATAGTGTATTAAATGGTTGTGGCACTATGAAATTGATGAACATGAGTATATTTTACCATGTGGCTATATTGTTTATCCCCTTTGTGGATTATTTGGTATTGTTATATTGTATCCCGGCGTGGATTATGTGGTTATATGGATACCTTACTTGAATGTATACTCGTTAAGGGTATTATGCATAGTGTATTACTTAAATGTTGCATTATGGTATTGATTGGCATGAGTATACATTACCATGTTGTTATATTATTATCCCGTTTTGTGGATTTATTTCAAGTATCTATTATGTGCTTGAACGTGTTTATGTTCGGGTGGGTATGATGGAATTCAATCAATTATGGATTTGTTCTATAAGTGATTGAAGGTACATCATACCGGTGACCCTTCCCCCTCTTGGCCACGGAGTGAGGGGCTGCTACGCTGTATTGAGCATGAAGAAGCCTTTACAGACCTGTTGCGATTGTTGTACGGAGGGACGATATTATTATTGGATACTCTAATATAGGTATCCTTTCTTATATGGATCTCTGGGGTATGAGTCCTATAAGAGGTGAATGTGCTGGAGGCAATTCACCAAAGAGTGGAGTTTTACTCCCACGTTGTACGACTTATTGTTCAGACGGGAAAAGGTAAACTGAGGTAACGTAATGTGTTTATCGCTTTCATAATGTGTTATGTGCTACCATGCTATGTGTTGCATCTTGTTTGGCATCTTCTTTGCATTCATAATAGCTCATTGAGATTTATTCTCACCCCTCTCCCTTTACTGTTTTAGATTCCGAGACAGGTGGACCGACCAAGTAAGGGCGGAAAGGAGTTTAGAAGTGGTATTTTGAAAATTGTCGGGTTATGTATAGGTTGGTATAGAAAGTGTACGTTGGTATAATTCATTTGTGGAATTGTATTTATAAATCTTTACTTTATGTTATAACCGAGGCCCTTTTGTAATTAAAACCGTTTCTTACTTTCTAAGTTAGTCAATTATTTCCCCGTTGTGAAAAGGTGTAGACTTATTTTGAAAATGGTTATAATACTTATATTTATTTTGGAAGTTTAAATAAAGATTTTTAAAAGTTTTTGATATTTGGGTAAGTTTGAGGACGCTCCAGCTTGGGACACGTGTAGGTCCCGGGTTGGGGTCCTCACAATTAAGAACGTTAGATCCGATCGTGGTGGTGAATACTACGGTCGGAATGACGGTTCGGGAGAACAACGTCCAGGTCCTTTTGCTCGCTATTTGGAAGAGTGTGGGATTGTCCCTCACTACACCATGTCGGGGACACCTAGCATGAATGGTGTAGCCGAGAGACGTAATAGAACCCTTAAGGATATGGTAAGAAGTATGGTTTCTTGTACTTCTTTACCTCACTCATTATGGGGCGATGCTTTGAAAACCGCAACCTACCTATTTAATCGAGCTCCTTCAAAAGCTACTGACAAAACCCCTTATGAATTATGGACAGGCAAGAAACCGTTCCTAAATCATCTTCATGTTTGGGGTTGTCCAGCCGAAGCTAGGCCTTATAAACTTAACGAAGGAAAGTTGGACTCTAAGACCGTTAGTAGTTATTTTGTAGGATATTCTCAAAGATCTAGGGGATATAAATTCTATGACCAAAAAACTAGAACCTTTTTCGAGACGAGAAATGCTAGGTTCTTTGAGGATGTTGAATTTAGAGGGGAAAATTTAAATAGTAATTTTGAATTTTAAGAGTTAGAAGAGGAATTTGTTTCTATACCTCTTCCTTTAGTTCCTATCGAAAATCAAGCACTTGTGCCTGAAATTCAACAAGAACATAATATTCAAAATGACGTTAATTTTTCTATTAATGAACAACATGAAAATGTTTATGAGGAAATTCAACATCAAGAAGAATCGGTGCCCTTAAGAAGATCTAATAGAGCAAGAAGGAGTGCTATACCAGATTATTGTGATGTGTATCTTGCCGAGAATGAGGAACCGTTAGGTTTAGTGGGAGATGGGCCAATCACCTTCCATGAAGTCATTAGTGGTCCAAATTCTCATAAGTGGATTGATGCCATAAATGAAGAGTTAAAATCCATGAATGATAATGACGTTTGGAATCTTGTCCCATTACCTAAAAATATGAAATCCATTGGGTGTAAATGGGTCTTTAAGATCAAAAGGAATTCACAAGGTAATGCGGAAAGACATAAGGCTCGTCTTGTCGCTAAAGGGTTTACTCAAAAGGAAGGCATTGATTACAAAGAAACATTTTCACCGATATCCTCTAAAAATGCTTTTAGAATCATTATGGCATTAGTAGCACATTTTGATCTTGAGCTTCATCAAATAGATGTAAAGACAGCTTTTCTCAATAGCGACATTGAGGAAACTATATATATGGAAACACCAGAAATGGTGACTGATTCGGATCAAACTAGTCAACTAGTTTGTAAACTTAAGAAATCCATTTATGGGCTTAAGCAAGCATCTCGTCAATGGTACCTAAAATTTAACCAAGTTATTCTTTCATTTGGCTTTGAAATGAATTTTGGGGAAGATTGTGTGTACCATAAGTTCAGTGGGAGTAGATTTATATTTTTGGTTTTATATGTGGATGATATTTTACTTGCTAGTAATGATAAGGACCTTCTTAAGGAAACTAAGAAATTTCTCTCAAACAAATTTGAGATGAAAGATCTTGGTGAAGCTTCTTTTGTATTAGAAATCCAAATACATCGTGATCGTTCACGAGGTATTTTAGGATTATCACAAAAGAGCTATATAGAGAAGGTATTACAAAGGTTTAGCATGCAAAATTGTAAACCACATGACACCCATGTCTCTAAGGGAGATAATTTCAGTCTAAAGCAATGTCCTAAAAATAATATTGAATCCAAGTTTATGGAAGAAATCCCATATGCATCAGCAGTAGAAAGCTTAATGTATGCACAAGTCTGTACTCGTTCGGATCTTGCTTTTATTGTTGGCATGCTTGGTCGATACCAAAGCAATTCGGGAAAAGAACATTGGGTTGCAGCCAAAAGGGTGATGAGATACTTAGAAAACACAAAGAACTACATGCTTACATATACAAAGTCGGATCACCTTGAGATCGTTGGTTATTCCGATTTCGTCTTTGCTGGATGCCAAGATAGTCGGAAATCGACATCGGGTTATGTCTTCACTTTGGCCGGTGGAGCAATTTCTTGGAGAAGTGCCAAGCAAACATTAGTAACTACTTCCACCATGGAAGCCGAATTTGTTGCTTGCTACGAGGCATCCAATCAAGCTATATGGCTGCGTAAATTCATTGAAGGACTGCGAATTGTCAAAGGTGTTGAAAGATCGCTTAAGTTATATTGTGACAATCGGGCCGCGGTATTGTACTCCAATAACAACAAGAGTTCATCTAAATCTAAGCATATAGATATTAAGTTTCTTGTTGTAAGAGAGAGAGTACAAAATGAACAAATAAAAATAGAACTTATTGGTACAAACTCTATGCTTGCGGATCCATTTACTAAGGCGTTATCTCCTTTAGTATTTCACGAGCATGTTGCTCATATGGGTGTAATAACTTTTGATAATGCTTAAATCAGTGGGAGTTTGTGTTATTTTCTATTTTCTTGTGTTGGTTTTTATTTATATTGATCTCATTTAAGTTAAGTAGGACTAATTGGAGAATATATATATATATGCGTTCATAATATATATTCATTAATATTTCATGATACATATCTATACTTAATCTATGTCATTTAGTTGGATATGTATATGTGATTAATGTGGGTTTATTTGCGAATCAATTACAACGACTGTCCCTATAGTCCCTATACTTATAAGACTAATGGACGGGATTGTGTTGGATGACAATAAACGTGCACATAAGGGTTGTCATTCATGTTATAAATGATTAAGGAATTTATTTAGTAAAAGATACATATTATTATTAATCCAAGTGGGAGATTGTTAGAATATGGATTAAATAATATGTGTTATTGAATTTCATATATTATAATCATTTAATAATGTTAAAGTATAGACAAAATATGTAGAATTCCATTAGGTGAAAGTACCATTAAATGATGGGCATAATGGTAACTTCTCACCACCAACTTTGTGAAAGGGTGTAGTCCCTAAATGAAGTGCCCCTTCTCTATCTATATAAAGGCTATCCATCAGCCATTTGAGACACTTAACATTCACTAAAATTCAGTCATAAAATCTCTTCATCCATTAAAGAAGAACATAAGTGTGGGCACTATCATTTAGAAGTACTATCTCCCTACTCTCTCATTTATTCAAGAACAAGATCAAGAACACAATCATGGATTCTTCAGGTACACGCTTCCGTCTTCATCTTCTTCTCCTCTTAATTTAGTTATGAAACGGTTCAAGGTTTGATGGATCATTTATGTTCCAACATTAGAGGCTATATAAAATACTTCATTTTTTTCCAACCCAAACTATATTTTGAAGATTTATATTACTTCAAACAAAAAATTAGCTAACTAATGCATCTCATAAACCATTTTTTTAATTTTTTTTTTTGAAAACTACTTTCATAAAGGCTATCAACTTAGTTAACTAACAGTTGACATTTATATATTTTATTTTTTTTATTTTTTTTTGATATCCAGGTTTCCCAGCTTCGCCGAGTTAGTCCTGGACCACTAGCTACCGGCTCCACAATATCTTAGCGGAGGTAAATCGCGGAAATGCCCAAATCAGCCAGGGTGGCAGCACCCCTTATACTCCTGGCCCCAAGGGAGCCCTCCAACAACGCGGTAGTTGAACTCCCCACACTGAGGTAGCAAGCCCAGCAAAGCCGCTTCCTTAACTGAATGGATGTGCCCGGGAGGCTCCTAAGGACCCTGAAACCCAAGAAATAAATTAATACACAAGAATTCCCCTTGGGGGAAATCGAACCGATGACCTCCCCTACGAAAAGCCATCCAAGATACCATTGGGCCATGGCCCATTCCTTATACGGTTGCTCAACTGAAATAAAAATATCTAATTTTCCTTTTTCAAAATATCATTTTCTATAGATTATTATATACTCCCTCCGTCCCAATAAAAGCTTCACTAATTACTCAAAAGGGCGTCCCGTTAGAAGCTTCTCCTTTCCTTTTTTGGCAAAGAATCTTTACTATTTCCTCCACTCATTCTCTCTCCTACATTATTTTAATACTCACAAAACCATTATAATTTACTATTCACTCCACTAATTCTCTCTCCTATTTTCAAATTACACTCACAACATTTTTATTTTTCTCTCATTTCCATAATTTACGTGCCCACCCAAAAGGGTGAAGCACTTATTGGGACGGAGGGAGTATAGAAAATGTCTTATTCCTCATCTACTTAATGTTTGTTTGGAGATGACTAATTTTATTTAAGAAACTAGTTGGTGAATATGAATGTTTGACTGAACAATGTGAACGCGTTTGGGACCTTTAAAAATTCTACTCCCCCGTTTCAATTTAATTTTCTTAATTTAATTTTAAATAAAAAAATATAAAAAATATTGTGAATATAAAAAAATAAAAAAATAAAAAAGAAAGTGGTAGTAATAATAAATGAATTGTTATTGTGAGTGTAGCAAGTGAGTTCCGTTATCCATTTTAGAAATAAAGCAAACAAAAAATCTTATACTAGGATAAACTAAAAGAGTTATGGACTCTAGCACTCCTGGGTGACATAATAAACCCATAAAAATATAGGCGAAATGCAAAATTTCACAGGAATTCACGCTTACATATTACTCATGTCCGTCGCTCTTATATTTAATATTTAGGTATAAAAGTATTTTTTTAAAAAATTTTATACATTTTCTTAAAAATAATAAAAAAAAATCACATATTTTATTAAGTAATACGCTCCTATACCCAAAGGTATAAGACTAAAATTACTCTTATAAATAAGTTTCGGTAACAAGAAGGTTGTAGCATGGTGTTAGACACTCCTCACTTGAGATCAAAGGTCTCGAGTTCGAGTCACCAATGGGGGGGGGGGGGAATATGGGAACATATGTTGATTCTCTTTAGATTAGAAAAAAAAAAAGTTTCGAATTTTGATGAAATTTTGATCTGAATCTCTATTTAATTGTGAATTTTTGAATTTCACCTGTAATTTTATAAGAAATGACTTGAGTTGAGAGAGTCTCATGACTTGAGTTGAGAGAGTCTCATAAAATTATTCCAATTTTAAACGAAAACGAATAGAGTACTCCGTATTAACAACTTATCCGTTGTCTTTTATGTTTATCTTAGCATAAGTAGTGATTTTTATTGGGAAGACAAGATAAATATAAAAATAATGATTTAGAAACCTAAACACACATGCATGTTTGTACATTCTATTGTACTACTCGTCCCCTATAAAAACTTCCTCGAAACCCCAACCTTTGAATATCATTCCTCTCTTCTCTTAAAAACATTACAAACACTCATCCTCATATCTTTCCCCATAATCATCTTTCACTTCAAAAAAAAAATGAAGGTTAGTAGCTAGTATTTTTACTAAAATTTGAAGCTTTTAATTTGATTTTTTAATTCTTTTAATTTGTTTTTTCTTCACAAAATCTGGCTTTTACTAGCTAATGCTAATATTGTAAAGTTGATCTTGATGTGGTTTTCACTAATTCAGATATTATTATGATTCTTAATTTATTACAGACTGTTGTTTTCAAAATATTGGAGCTATATAATGAAAAAATCAAGCAAAAAGTCATGAAATCTCTCTCTGGCATACCAGGTACAGTATATACTAGGCAAAATCCCACTAATCCAAATATTTAAATTCGCTTAATTTCTTCTCATTTTTTATTTTTATTGATTTATATTTACAGGGATGGTTTCAACTACAGTGGATATAGAAAACAAGAAATTGACAATAACCGGGAACATAGATCCGGCCACATTAGCTGCCAAACTAGGAAAGGTTTGTTATGTCGAAATAGTCACAGTTGTGACTAAGGATTCCCCGAAGAAAGTTGACAACATCAAGAAGAATGACAAAAAGCCCTTTACCCCCCATGTTCGTAACCCTCCTTATGGACGCAAAGCTGTTAACAATAACAATCCTAATGCATGTACTATTTCCTGATACCCAGGCGAGGAAGAGGAGAAGGAGAAGGAGAAGAAGAAGAGTGAAATAATGTTATGTTGGTTAATAATGGGGACTTGGAACCGTTTGATATGTGATTTTATGGGATTTTATATTTTCATAGATATTATTTGTTGATAATTCAGACAATAATTAGATGAATTGATTATTATTTACTTACGTTCTAAAATAAATGTGACATTTGATTTGTCAATGTTTTAATAAATATGTTTTACTTGTTTGTATAATGTTTATATTAAAATATGATTGTACTAAGATTGTTTCGTTAAAGAAATACAGTATTTATTATAAGACAAAAGGTGTACAATATGTTGAGGATGAAACGGTGACAGTATCTCCCATCTGTTCATCTGTTTCTTGTATATCAATCTCTTCATACCATTAGGATTCTAAATATTTTAGCTTGGTTTGATTTCTTTATCGGGAAAATGTATAAATCGTTCATAAAATTAGGGTTCAAATTTTGCAGATCTTATAATCCATGCAAATATATACAAGTCGATCTTTGATGATGGTGAAGGTGCATGAAGTGTTGGGATTGTAAACAAATTAAGGCGGGAGAAAGAGAAAATTGGAGCAAATTTCTAAATGGTGTGCGCCCAAGAGCCTAGGCCGCATAGGTATAGCCATCTGAGAGAAGAAGGGGGAGAAATCCGATCCTACGCTCCCAAGAGTGCAAGGCGCATAGGAGCGAATCCATAAATTTCTTGATTTATTCCGGTTTCCTTTTGTAGTAGATTTATTTCTTGGAGGGGAAGTAAACTTTAATAAAAATTCTTGTAATCATAGAACTAGGTTTGTTGTTTCCTATCACTACAAGAAACAGACTTATTTACGGCGGTTAAAATCCGCCGTAAATACTACGCGCCCCGCCGTATATAGTATTTACGGCGGACTAGCCGCCGTAAATAGACCCCCGTATAAATCATCGCCGTATATACTATATACGGCGGGACAACCGCCGTATATACTATATACGGCGGATATACCACCGCCGTATATAAATAAAATACATACGTATAATATGGCGTATTTGAGTGATCTTTATACGGCGGAATGTGTAACCCTCCGTAAATAATAGACGAGTCGTCCGCTCCGTAACGAGTCGTCCCAGTTGCACCCCCACCAGGTTCCCTCGTCCAAACGAGTCGTCCATGGCTATTTTATACGGCGGTTACTATATCCGCCGTAAATAACTAAATAGGGACGACTCGTCCACCATGGCACGAGTCGTCCCATTTATACCCCCTACTGGTCCCCTCGTCCCCCCTTTGGGCACGAGTCGTCCCTAGGTTTATACGGCGGATTTAGACACCGCCGTAAATAAGCCTAATTTTTTTTTTCCCCAGCTTGTATAATTCATTTTCCCCAAAAATACGTTCACAAAAACCAAATTCAACCTGTACACACAATATAACCAAAAATACATAAATCCAATCAATATTTACAATCTACATATTAACACAATTAATGTTGAATGTATCCAGACATAATAACCATTATACAAAAAAGTTATTAGTTGTTGAATGTATCCAAAATACACAATGTCTAAAATCCACAACACCTATTCATTACCGTCATTTCCACGTCGTTCCATCCAACAACGTTTCAATTCATCAATTTGTTGTTGTAACTTAAGGCGTTCCTCCTCATTTTGTCGGCGTTCCTCCTGAAGTTGTCTTTCAAAATCTGCTCTGACCCCCGCCACCGCCTCCGATACAGCTGTCTGAGAAGGTTGGGATTTACCAAACACCTTAGTTTTGTTCAGACCGCCTCCCATACATCGAACTCTCCCATGGTCATCGAGCCAAACATACCAACAAAAATATTTTCACGCGCCGCGGAGAGTCTTGTTGCTCCTCCTCGGGCAGCCTCCTCAACCGCATCATTAAGCGTTCGTCAGAATAAAACAACATGTTCAATATAAATGTTTTAACTTTAATTAATATTATGAAAATGAAGTTAGAAATGAAAAAAGTATTCTATAGAATAACAAAACTGAAACAGAAAAGGTTGAAACTTTAACTTACAATCATTTGAGTGGTTTCTTGATCTGCGGGTGTTTTGCCCGTGCGCGTATGTATGAAAACGCTTAAGCGATCAGTTGGTAAACCCTTGTCGCCTCTCTACAATTTATAATAGAATCATTTGACCAAAAAAAATATATTTATATACGATACAAAAAGAAACATTAATTGAATTGACAACTGAGAACTAAATTGAACGATGACAAACCTCTTTGATGACTTTGGAATGGGACGTTTTTCCGGTCCTATTCGTGCACGATTGTTTTTCTCGATTCAATTTATTTGTTTCGATATTTCCTGGAAAAAAAAAAAAAGATAATATTAGTATTAATTTGACTACTTATATAAGACCTTCACGATAATAGATGGAGATTAATTTGAAATATACCCGAGCC
Organism: Adenophora triphylla var. japonica; assembly: GCA_022495995.1. Taxonomy (NCBI): domain Eukaryota; kingdom Viridiplantae; phylum Streptophyta; class Magnoliopsida; order Asterales; family Campanulaceae; genus Adenophora; species Adenophora triphylla. The sequence continues at coordinate 124,986 of JAFEMH010003851.1, forward strand.
TCGGGCGTACCCCACATCGCAACAAGTGCAGCCCCATTGATTCGCAACGCACCCACGGGGTGGGTGAGCCAATGCGTCTTGGTCGGATTCATACATCTTATAATACTGTTTCAACCGAGTAATAATATTCATAATCGAGTCAATATTCATAACAAAGTCATAACCGAGTAATATTCATAATCGAGTAATACTTATTATATGCTTGTCTCACATTGTATTTCCAAATACGTCACGCTTTAGCGAGAGAAATAGCTATAACCGGGAAATACTCCTGAGGAGCATTTGTATTTTCCCTATATACACAATTCAACAAAGAAAAAAAAAACAATTGTTAGAGAATCATAAGACTTTTGACTACGTACTAGAGATTTATGTAAGAAATATGGATTACAACTTACCGTAACGTCATTCCATACGTTATTTATGCACTCGTGGTCCATCTCGAGACCACTCTCTAGTTAATGGGAAATGTTCCCCATTTTTAGCAAAAATTCCTATCTGAGTAGCTAATTGTGCCATTTCCCCACCAACTGGTTGACCATAATTATTCCATATTATGATCAATCTCTCTTTACCCCATTTGGCGGTTGGTTTTGCCAACTCTCTTCCTTTAGGGTTAGAGCCCTGACCTGGTAATAAATTTTTCTTTGGCGGCATATCTGTCATATGACAATTCAATTATAGCACAAAAATTGGATAAACCAAGTAAAGGACCCAAAAAACAATCTTATAATATATGTATAAGACCTATAAATTTATTATAGGTCTTATGTATCATGTATAAGACCTATACAATGCCTAGAAACAACAACAAAGAACAACAACAACAACAACAAAGAATGAATAAACATGACATACTCAGTAACATGACATACGTTTATCCTATGAATGAACTAATAAGCCAACAAAATATTACTACACTTGGAAATATTCAAAGATAAAAGTTGACATAACATGTGATATTACATGATCATCATAAAAAGCATAAAGCATGAACATGGAAAGAGTTATATAAGGATTATGATAATTTGAGGGCATAATCCATACTCAGTAAGTGATCTACCTTATGAAACACAAATGATTCCTATACATTAAGGACCATGGACTGCTTTAAATGATTTATCCCTGTAGTTGAATGTTCATGTGCACCAAATGCATATTCTACCCCATGAACTGCCAAAACATATAATGACAATCACTTTTATTAGATGATAATGGGAGAATTTCTCTGCATATTAAAAAAAAATGAATACAACAGAATGAAATATAAATCTTGATCCAAGCAAGATACGAACCGAAGAATATTTGATATAGTTTCAGGAGCAAAAGAACCTAACCTCTAGCAACAATAGCTTTGATTTCATCATTTGAGAAAAGTGAAGCTGAGAAACAAAAACATGTATGCTACCAGTAAAGTCAGAAGCTCAAGTGCCCAAGCTGGTTGTAATAACATTACAGGAGTAAGGGAAAAGAGCATGGCAGAATAAACAGTACAACATAGCATATATGGTGTATACCTCAGATAGAATTTCACTTCCACAACCAACACCCACAAATTTCAACTCTTCAAAAGGTCTTGGAGAGAATGGATCCTTTTTGACACAAGTAGTGATAATCAGTTTAAGAGAACAAACTGCACACTTTATAGTTTAAAGACAAATATAGTTGTAAAACATGATCTTTAACAGGCTACGACATAGAGATTGAATAAAGCACTACTGAGAAAATTACGGATACATTATCGTGATGATGTTTAGCATCATAACATCTGAAAATAAAACTGCATAATTACACCATTTTCATTAGAATATGCTATCACATGGAACAACTTAATCAGCTACACTGCTGAACTTATGCTTAACAAATCAAAACTTATTGAATAACATTATACATTGAGTAGTCAATTCATTTTCTTAAGAAAAGTATGAACGCGGGTTGTGGACACATTATACATTGAGTAGTCAATTGATGGTATGGACATAAAATTAAAGATACAATAGACTTGTACCTAAAATGTCGGCAAAGGCCAAAGAGTCGACCAAATAAACGCTAGTCTGGTAGAATTCATGATATGCAATGGCTTAAGAAAAGTATGAACGCGGGTTGTGGACACATTTGTTATATGTCACATTTAACATCTCAAGGAGCATTACATGGCTGAGCAGGTAAAGTAAGAAAAGTATGAACGCGGGTTGTGGACACATTTGTTATATGTCACATTTAACAAAAAACAAATACCAAATCGGTGGGGAAGCGGGGCAGGGGGAACAACAACCACAAGGAACAACAACAACAACAACACTATAGGGCAAGCCTTGCTTGATACAGAAAAAGTATAAAATAGTACGGGGGGGGGGGGGGCTGGGGCTCCCGCGGGTACCAAATCGGTGGGGAAGCGAGGCGGGGACATCCCAAAGTAAAAGGAGTACCTGGAGAAGCAGATGACGGAGGTAGAAAGTAAAAGCTGCTGCAACAAGATCCTGTAGGAAATAAGAGTTTGATCAAAAGAAGCAGAACAAATACATATTACAATTAACAATATTAATATTCAATTCAACCATACAAAATAACAAGTTTGATTGAAATATGAAACATAAGTAATAACATTGTCTTAGTAATAGTAAGCAAATAAGATCTAAACAAATACATATTACAATTAACAATATTAATATTCAACCATACAAAATAACAAGTTTGATTGAAACATGAAACATTAATAATAACATCACAATAATAACATCACTGATGAGAGCCGGAGGTTTGTCCCTGATAGTAGGTCGACGGAAGAACGCCTGCTGTGCACGGCAAAGTGGCTCTCGAATGCATCGTAGTCAAATAATCCTCCGAAATCGGCTCGTAACTCCGGGGCTCTGCATCGCATCGCCCAAGCCTCCCCTCGCGTATACCGGGCTCCCAAAATGGCGGTTTCATCTTCCAACCCCTCAAAACGATCTTGCACCTCCCCCCATCTAGCATCCTCTAAAGTCTCTCGTCTCTGTTCCCGAGCGATAACCTCCTCCCATCTAGCATCCTCCAAAGCATGTCGGCTCTGCTCCCGAGCGATCCTTGATTGCTTCTGCTCCTCCAAAAATGCCCTCATGGTATCCCACTGATCAAAAGAACCCTGCTGGCTCCGGTTCTCCTCTCCTCCCTGACCACCCTGTCTCTCCTGATCCTCCTCTTCCTGCTCCTCATCATCCTCCTCATCAACGGGATCCATTTGATCATCAACACCGGGCATACGCCAATGCCTGGCTTGTTCACCACTCGGAAACGTGGCCCCTACCCTGCAACGGACCGTCCTCCTGGGAGTACCATATTCAAACAATAAAGACCTGTTGTCTGTCGCCCTCCGGTCCCTCACAAACTTGTCATACTGCACTAGCCAGTCTACAGAATAAAAACTCGTGCCCCCCATCAATCTCATGAGAAATCAATGTGATCATCCCCCCTATTGATATGTTTCCCTTTTTGGTAAGGGCAAATGCCTCACATCTCCGAACAAAAATATCAACCCAATCAGGAATCACCTGAAAACTCCTCAACCCTGTTCGCAAAAGGTTTACCATAGCCACATTCAATTGAGCGGGCTCTCCGTTTGCCAACCAAGACATAGATAGACCTCTGTAAAATAATTTCCAAGCCGGGTGAGAAAGAGAGGAAGCCCTAAGGTATTTTTTTTTGCAGGGCAATCCTGTGAGCTCCGAAAAGAAAAAACAAGTCCCCCCATCAGACTCGACCCAGTTTCCTCTTGGCTGATCAACCCCAAAGATTTGCCTCAACTCATCATAATCCACTCGATAGGCTTCATCATTCATATGAAACCGAATAGTATTTTCTTGTGACCCCTGGCCTACCTCCAAAGTTGAAAGGAACTCAAGTGAATATCTCAAATACGTAGATGGAGTCTTCCCCAGGAAATTACCTAACCCGGCTTGCGTCATCAATTCTGTTACTAACGTCTCTAAACCCAAATCCCTCAACACCGGCAAATGAAGGAAAGTGGTGACTTGAAATTTCCTACCCTCCAAATTCCGCCATTTTTTCTTTTGAGCGGCGGTCAATTGGGTCAATCCCATATACGGCGTCAATGATGCATTAGGGGAAGTGGGATCATTTGGGACTACGGGCGGCGGGTTTTGTCTACCCCTCTTGTTGCTACCCCCTCTAACGTCTCTCTCCTTAGGAGGCATATTTTCAACACAAAAACCACCTATACATAAGACGGAGAGACACAAATTTTTAACGTTAAAATACAACCTATATATAAGACCGAGAGACACAAATTTTAGAATAAAAATAAACTCATAAACAAACATAGTCTAAATATGTACAACTTTTGGCTCGATATAGATAATATACATTGTTGGAGCCTAGCCTATTAGTCGAACTTGGGCCCATGATATAGTATAACCCTATTACAACATTCATTCGTTCTCTCTCACAAGCCCCCCCCCCCCTAATTGAGAAGCTAATTTAAGGAACTAGGTTGATGTGCAAAACAACATCTAGATTGCTAAAAAGATTATGTGCTTTATCAAGTTAGGGCGTGTGCGTGGACAGACTAAACATGAAAAGAGCTATACCGTTAACTGTCCCCTAAACAGAGCAATGATAATATTATTTACATTTACATTACAAAATACTATAAACCAAAACAATGTAGAATCAGCATTCAACTTTTTGAGACTTTTTGACCATTAATTTTCTACTCATTAGCTTGGTCTCCTTTTTACTCTATTAATTTTCTACTCATTGTTTACTTGAATTTACTTTCATGAAATTACACTAAAAGTATAAGGGAAATGACAAATTGGGGTCCAATGTTTGGGGGTGTGTGCTAATCATGGTATGATTAGCATGATCTTTTAAAACTAGAGAGGCCTTTTCCAACAATCGGGCATAAGCAAAAATATGGCTTATTTTCAGCTATTTGTTTGTTTCTAGACTGCGAACTAACATATCATATGTTCTTACTTGCATAAGCAAAAATATGGCTTATTTTTTGTTAACTATCTATGATATTATCTCTACGGAGATTCTAGGAATTCCCCCCAAAAAACTTTCTCAATCTTTCATCCCCAATCTATGTGCCACACATATGATAAGTTACTCTCTGTGCACAGATCAGGGAGGGATGTCAACTTTGGATCCCTGCCATTACCCGTTATCTTACTGTCTATACAGTCTATAAAACACTGTCTATATAGTCTATAAAAAAACAAAAAAAAGAAAACCAAAACCCATGATTTGGAGTTCATAAAATAGCAACACTTCCGCAACAACTGCCTATAAAACATGAAGAGCATAGAAATTGAAAAAAACGCAACAAGAGCATACAAATGTATACCTGATTGTTGTAAATCGAAGAAATCAACGCTCAAGGAGGAGAGAGAAAGACCGAGATACGCTATATAGAGGAGAGAAAGAGAGACTGAGATACAGAGATCAAAGAAATCAACGCTCAACCACACCAAGAACAACAAATATCAAAAATTAAAAGTAAATACGTATACCTACCTGTTGATTTGGTCGCCGGCGGTGGGAAAATCGTGCCCTAGCTAGCTATGGAGGAGAGAAAGAGAGAGATCCTTCAGCTTCAGACTTCAGATTACCGCGAAACTGAATAGGGAAATTTGGTTTCCCGGTATTTAATAACATTTACGGCGGATGCGTATAAACCGCCGAGAATAAGTACCTATTTACGGCGGACGCGTACAAACCGCCGAGAATAAGTACCTATATACGGCAGTTATTTACGTACCGCCGTATAAAACTTCGACCTCGTATACGTACATGCCAAATGTACGTACATTACCTATTTACGGCGGACTAAGCCGACGTATATATTGATTATATACGGCGGTCTGAACAACCGCCGTATATATATAATATTAACGGCGGACGCGTGTCCACCGCCGTATATGGGCGCCGTAAATAGCCTAGATTCTTGTAGTGTATATAAAGTCAAGGCTCGGGCCATAAATGTTGGGAAATTGGTGGTATTCGATTAGTACTTATCTCATACCAAGTGTAAAAGGAAGAGACAACATACATTCAACATCCATATAAAAAGTATAAAAGAAAAAAACACGTAATTTGTTCATCCAGTTCATCCCTTTGGACTACATCTCGAGGCACTAACAAGCCAGAATGTAAACTAATATCACCAAATCTCTTGTGTTACAATATTCACTCATGTTTACAACAATAAACATAGAATTCGAATCATGAACACACCCTCACACAAATAAACCCTAGACATCTCCTAGTTAGGCCACTTATAAAATGCCCCTAAGGGCACCCCAAGACACACCACTGTCTTGGCTCTCTTTGTTGATCTCATAAATTCTCTCTGGATAATACAATAATTTAATCACACAAGAACCACAATATTATAGGTTATCACTTGTATTTATAGAAACGACAAACCTAAACCGAGTGATCTTGAACTAAGTTAATTTGTTCCAACATCTCTTCGTACTCAGGCAGGACAGGCTGTGAGTTGTTTGGGGAAAAATCGAGTGATCTTTAACTCTTTATAACGATCTCATCACTATCCTCCACTCCCCACTCACGAAGGATTTGCAGGTCGAAGTCACGCTCCACCTCCACTACGACTTCATCTATTTGCAGCATCATTTCCACCGGCTACTCACAACTCTAGAGCATCAATCACAATGATTATTTGATCGGCTAACTTAGTTTGTTCGGAGTAGTCAGCGGTTCTTTTCGAGCTCGAGCTCGTGGCGTGGCCGTTATCACGCATATCATAGCCACGACCAAAAAGTTGGGAATTTTGTGAATCGTCACTTACCAAGCTCCTCGTCATACATGCAAGAATAGTAGGGGGCCATACCCTAATTCAGATGGAGAGCTTGAGCTCGTTGATGGGTCAGGTCTCCCTCTTATCCTTGCCCTCATTTCTACACAAGTTAGGAATATTAATGCCTACTACATAGTAGGTTATAATGTTGTTTATGAGCTCGTTATAATAATCAAATTTGTCAAACATTAAACTAAAAAAAACAATGGGGTGTTTCTCTCAGACAAATGCCTCGATTGGTCGTCATGATTATATGAATGGATTTCAATTCGACTCGTCATCTTTTTTTTAATCATCACTGAGAAACCCACACACAAACCGCTTACAAATTCAAAAAAAAAAGAGCCTCAGAAATAGAGTTACGTCAATGGGGGAGTCAGATCAATAAAGAACATACCCCCTCTCAGATGGTACAGAGAAATTCCAGATCCAGGAAATGGGAGGGGAGGGGAGCAGGGGAGCAAGTTAGAACAGAGTCTATTTAGAAGATAGAAAACAAACAACAATCACACAACACAGCAATATACGTGGTTCACCAACTTGGCTATATCCACGGGCAGAGGGAGAGAATATTATTATCAACTGAAAATCAACAGATTACAATCTCTAATTTAGTGCACGAATTCTTGGTCACAAGAATTCCTGGTTGTCCAAACCCTAGATCTAGAATACAAATGAACAAGAGAACTTCAGAACCCTACAATTATTGATATGCCTATCACACTAGAATTACATCAGATTGTTAGGGGATAGGGGGTATTTGTATTGCATACTCCTAAACCTACATGGTTTTCAAACCCTGCACTGAAAGCAGCCGGCGCCAGGTCCAAACGCGACTAGGGGGCGATCGCTCCCTTGGAGGGCGTGACCACCCTCTTTATCCAGAGGGCTGGGCGCGATCGCTACCACCAGGGCGCGCGACCGCCCTCTTTTTTTCAGAAACATGGTGCGGTCTCTCCCTATTGCTGGGGCGGTCTCCCCCTGGTGCTGTCACAGAAATTACTCCATTTGCTTTTTTAATCCCCTAATTTTGTCATCCCCAACTTAGATGACATTAAAAACCAACAAATCTCCACCTTGACATCTAACCTCCATATCACATAACCAGAACTCTCCCTCGGCCTCAGATGTTGTGTAACAGTTGCGAACATTTAGCAAGTCCAAGCAATGTTGGAACGGACTTCGTGAACATGTCAGCAGGATTGTCCGCATTACCCACTTTTTTCACCTTGATCCGCTTTTCGCTTCTCAGAAAATGATACCTCACATCTATATGATTGGTCCTCTCTTGATGAACTTGACCTTGGCCAAACATATTGCACTCAAACTGTCACAAAATATTGTAGCCTGATCCTGATGTAACCCAAGGTTGCTGATCAAACTCTTTAGCTATATTCCCTCTTTAGCAGCTTCTGTTAATGTCATGTACTCCGTTTCCGTAGTCGACAAAGTCACTGTAGATTGTAAAGTAGCCTTCAACTTACAACTGACCCACCAATAGTAAATACGCACCCGGTCATAGATCTCCTCGTGTCAACATCCCGAGAGTAGCCCGAATCACAATAACCCTCAACTGCACATTTTGTACCACCTGCATAAATGAGCCCAACATTAGATGTACCTCTAAAGTACCTGAAAATCCTCTTCACTGTCTGCCAATTTTCCTTAACATGATTCCCCATGAATCTATTAATAACACTAACACCATGTGCAAGATCCGGCCTAGTGCAAACCATAACATACATCAGACTACCAAATGTACAAGCATAAGGTACTCGAGCCTTGTACTCTTTTTCTTCAGACGACTTAGGCGCAAAAGAAACAGACAGATGTACATTTGCTGCTGATACGAACCATATTAGAGAAACATAGAGAGGCATGGATGGTTTAAAATATACATTATTTATGTTGGATTTTCAATCAATGAAAAAACGTTCAAAGGCAATGGGGATAATTTCGAGTTGATTGTGATTCAAATGGAGGTACAAAAACAAAACTAAATCTTGAATTTCCAGCCCCGTCCAGCCTTTTTCAGATTTTTTGTTAAAACTTTGTCGAGCCGCCCAAAAGGTTCTAGAAAGGGAAATTTGGCTTATAATATGTTTTTGGGAATCCACATGTGTCTAGTTTCCAATGACCAAGCCTCTAGAAAAAGTTATGGCTGAATTACTCAAGGGCAGTCCTCCTAGACGGGAATTGACAAGTTTTGAATTTTGGTTTGAACGGTATAAATCGAGGTATGAATGGGATCCTTGACCGGGTAAGGCCCAATGGATTGGGCCCAAAATATAATCCATACAAGTCTCAATTATGACAAAGGAAATGGGCCTACCCTACCTTCGCTCGTATTGCCTCCTCGTCATTCCCCTATGTTGACCTAGACATAGCAGGTGTATAATGACTAAGGCCAACTAAACTCAATGCCGAGCAAGGTATTTCTCAAGGCTGAGAAAGGCCATCCTTCAAAGACGAGGAAACCCTCCTCGACTATCAAACTCAGCAAGGGAACGATTTCCTATCCTTCCCTTGTCTCTTCATCGACATCATACAAAGCCGACCAGGCAACATAAGCCGAGGAAGACTCCTCACCGGCGCACGTACAGCTTGCAGTTTATCCAATCCTACTCAATAAAGGACTGTGAACAGTTATAATCCTTATAGGATTATAACCTTATTTCACACAGTTTCTTATCCAACAAGGACTCATCCGTTATAATCCCTTTAGGATTATAACCTTATCTCATAAGCATTCCTATCCAACATGCATTATACAATGCTATGCCTATATATACAAGCCATAATTCACATATTTTGGTATGCTATCTTTTGACTCTACACTCTTGTCAGTTGATTTCTCTCTTTAAAAGAAAATACTTACTCTCACACCGGAGGGCCTTCGCCGGTGAAGCTGTGAGGACCCCGACCCGGAACCTACACGTGTCCCGAGTTGGAGCGTCCTCAAACTAACCCAAATATACTAAACTTTTAAAACTTTGAATTAAACTTCAAACATCAAAATCATTAACATTTCCATTTCAAACCAACTCCACTACTCTCCACACCGGAGGAAGAGTGGACCAACTTTGAAAATACTTAAACTGTTTTAGTTACAAAAGACTATGGTTCCAACGTAGAAATGTAAAGTTTATAATTACAAACTCCCGAAAGGAATGATAACAAAAATACTTTCTACGCCAACCTAACGTACCCCGACAATACCCAAAAGCTCACTGCCAAACTCCTTTCCGTCCTTACTTGGCCGGTCCTCCTGTCTCGGGATCTAAAAACATTAAAGGGAGAGGGGTGAGAATAAATCTCAGCAAGCTATTATGAATGCAGCAATATGCCAGATAAATGCAACATATAACAAGTCGCACATAACACATTGGAAAAGCTGTAAACACATTCCATTACCTTGGTTTACCTTTTCCCGTCGAACAAAAGAGTCGTACAACATTGGGTATAATAATACTCCAATCTTACAGTGAGCTGCTTAAGCAATACTCACGTCTTATAAGACCCGTTTTTCAGGGAACCAAATAAGACAGTAGCAACTCTGTAAGGCTTTTGGCTCAATACAAATGCTATACCCCATCCTGTGGCCACAGGAGGGGACGGCCACAGATATAACATAATCCGATCACATTAGGTCACACTTCCATAATTGATCGTATTATGTTATACCCCCAATGTCAGCTGACTCACACATTATCAAGCACATAATAGATACTTGAATAAAATCCACAAAAAGGGATAACAATATATCAACATGGTAAAATATACTCATGTTCAACCAATATCATAGTGCAACATTTAATCAACACACTATGCATAATACAAACAATGTATATGAACTCAATGTAAGCAAGGAAGTAGCATCAATCCATCCTACACGATCATTATACAATAATACATAGCCTCTTTAAAGGTCTAAGTTGAATCTACCAAGTTGGGATCATAATTGTCTAGTTACCAAACTAGGTTAGCTAACGTTTTCCAAGCAACATTTAAAGTACTTCCACTATTCCATTTTGATCACTTAGAATGTCATTGTGAAGCCAAAGTATTCTACTTTAATCTAGGTTAAAGAGATTTCATTTTGGTTCGAGTTTGATTAGGTTTGAATAGCTCTAAAGTTGAGGTGAAAACCCAGGCCAGGGCACGACTCGTGCCCAAATGACCCCCCTCTGAACCTGGCGTCCCTTTACAGGTCACGACTTCCCTTTATCCAAGGCACGACTCATGACCCTCACATGGCACGACTCGTACCTGAGGTCACGACTCGTGCCCTCGGCCCAGAAATGGCAGAACAGCACAAATCAACAACAATTTCTCAAAATCCCAAAGGTCCAACCAAATGTATTCTAAGTTATGAACCAAAAGGGCATTTCCAACTTTGGTAACTTCAATCTACTCATTTAACTCCTTGGAATCATGTCTTAACCCTAGATCAATTCAACATCCATAAACCATAATATTTCTATAAAACCAACAAAGTTCTCAATCATCACATTCAATAGAACAACCACAATAACATTTATATTCATGATCATTCAAGGAAAGAAAAGGGTCATAATAACTCACTTTAGGTTTTTAGAATAGAATGTTGATCTTCTTAGCTTGATTTGATCCCCTAGATGATCCAACCTCAAAAATGCTCTTAGACTTGAAAATGGTGTAGAAATGGCTAGCTACAAGGCTTGGAATGGAGAGACCTTCAATGGAGTTCCATGGAGAAAGTGAAAGAAGAAAATGAGGAAGAAGATGAAAGTGAATAGAGGGAGTATGGGGAGTGTAAGAGAGGGTATGGGGAGGTAAGGTGGTAGGTTGACTATTGAGGCCTTATTTGAGGAAATTAGGGAAAAGGAATTGGCCCCCCTCCCTACTCAATCTAAAGCTTTCACCTTAGTTATTAAACCTATCCCAAAATCATTTATCTACCCAATTTAACCTCCTTCTACTATTTATTCATTTCCTATTATTATATTTTCCAAATGCTTTATTTATTTCTATTGTTATACTTTTCTAGAACATTAATTTATTGCACTATCATTTATCCTAACATATGAAATCAAGTATATAAAAATGGACACATAATAATAACAATAATATTAAAATACACAATATGATATTAAAATTAGTGCCTAGGGTTAGGGTCGTTACACTCACTCCCCCTTAAAGAAAATTCGTCCCGAATTTTAAAAAGACTTACTTGGATTTTCAAACAACCACGGGTATTTCGCTCTCATCTCCGACTCTAGCTCCCACGTCGCTTCCTCAACGGTGTGATTCTTCCAAAGGACCTTCACTATCGGAATACTCTTAGACCTCAACTCCTTAACTTGGAATTCTAAGACTCTTAAGGGCTCTTCAACATAAGACATGTCCGCTTGGACATCATCGGGGGGAGAACTCAAGATGTGGGAAGGATCATGACAATACTTCCTCAACATCGAAACATGGAAGACATCATGGAGTAAAGAAAGAGACGGAATTAATGCCAACCGGTAAGCCAAATCTCCAATCTTCTCTAAGATCTCAAACGGACCGACGAACCTCGGAGCCAATTTACCCTTATTGCCAAACCTTTTTATTCCCGTTCTCGGAGAGACCTTCAAGAACACAAAGTCACCAACCTGAAAAGATAAATCCCTTCTTCTATTGTCGGCGTAGCTTTTCTGTCTACTCTGAGCCGTCTTCAATCTATCCCGAATTACCTTGATCTTCTCCGTAGAATCTCGAACCAAATTCGGGCCCCAAAGTCTCGCTTCACCAACCTCGTCCCAACACATCGGAGATCGACACTTCCTACCATATAACGCTTCATACGGAGCCATCTCAATACTAGACTGATAACTGTTGTTGTAGGCAAACTCCACTAAAGGTAGATGATCCTCCCACGATAACTGGAAATCCATCACACATGCTCGTAACATATCCTCAAGTATCTGAATAGTTCTCTCGGACTGACCGTCGGTTTGAGGATGAAATGCCGTACTGAAACACAATTTAGAACCCAAGGCTTCATGCAATGCTCTCCAAAATCTAGATGTAAACCTCGGATCTCTGTCAGACACAATACTAATCGGAACCCCGTGAAGTCTCACAATCTCTTTCATGTACAACTGAGCTAACTTCTCTAACGAAAACTTGGTTGACACCGGAAGAAAATGAGCCGACTTCGTCAACCGATCCACAATAACCCATATAGCATCCATCTTCTTCGCGGTGAGAGGTAAACCCGAAACAAAATCCATCGAGATCCCTTCCCATTTCCATTCCGGAATATCTAATGGTTGAAGTAGTCCCGCCGGTCTCTGATGTTCTGCCTTAATCTGTTGACAAGTCAAACACTTAGAAACATAATCCGCAATTTCCCTCTTCATACCATTCCACCAATACCCACGCTTCAAGTCTTGATACATTTTGGTACTACCCGGATGAATCGCAAACTTGGACTTATGGCCATCCTCTAAAACACGCCTCTTGATTTCCGGTGATGAAGGAACGCAAATTCTCCCTTGGAAAGTTAAAATACCATCTCTATTCAACGCAAAATCCCCGGCTTTCCCCTCTTGCACTTGATCAAAAATTTTCTTCAATTCCGGATCACCTTGTTGAGCTTCTTTCAAATCTCCATACAATGTCGGAACGGCTCGAACATTCGCAATGATTACTTCACTCTTAAATTCCCGAGAACTCAAAGCTGTCACATACGCCTTTCGGCTAATCGCATCCGCCACTACATTGGCTTTCCCCGGATGATAAGAAATGGTACAATCAAAATCCTTCAAGAACTCAAGCCATCTTCTTTGCCGGTTGTTCAACTCCTTTTGAGTAAATAAGTACTTCAAACTCTTATGATCGGTGAATATCTCAAATTTTGCCCCATAAAGATAATGCTTCCACTTATGTAACGCAAATACAATCGCCGCCAATTCCATATCATGAGTAGGGTAATTCTGTTTCGCCGGTGATAACTTCCTAGAGGCATACGCAATAACCTTCCCATTTTGCATGAGGACACATCCCAAACCCGCCTTCGAGGCATCACTATAGATCACAAAATTCTCACAACCAACCGGAAGGGTAAGAACAGAGCCGTCGTCAACCTCTTTCTTCAATTCATTAAAACTTTCTTCACACTTGGAATCCCATACAAACGATACATCCTTTCGAGTCAACCTCGTCAACGGAGTAGCAATCCGAGAAAACCCCTCAATGAACCTCCGATAATACCCCGCCCAACCAAGAAAACTACGGACCTCGCCATACGAAGGTTGCTTCCAATTAACCACGGCTTCAATCTTTGAAGGGTCCACGGAAATTCCCGAACTCGACACAACATGTCCCAAGAAAGAAACCTGCTCAAGCCAAAACTCACACTTGCTGAACTTGGCGTACAACTGCTTCTCACGAAGAACGGACAAGACAATCCTCAAATGATTCTCATGCTCTTCCCGGGACTTAGAATAAACAAGGATATCGTCAATGAATACCACCACAAAGCTATCAAGATAAGGCTTGAAAACACGGTTCATCATATCCATAAACACGGCTGGGGCATTAGTCAACCCGAAAGGCATCACAACAAACTCATAGTGACCATATCTAGTTCGGAAAGCTGTTTTGGCAATATCATCCGGCCTAATCTTTAACTGATGGTATCCGCTTCTCAAATCAAGCTTTGAGTAGATAACGGAACCTTGAAGTTGGTCAAATAAATCATCTATGTGAGGAAGAGGATACTTATTCTTTATGGTGGCTTGGTTCAACAAACGATAATCTATACACAATCGTAAAGTACCATCCTTCTTCCTAACAAATAGAACCGGTGCTCCCCACGGAGACACACTAGGGCGAATAAAACCCCGGTCTAGCAATTCTTGCAATTGAACTTTCAACTCTTTTAACTCGGCCGGAGCCATTCTATAGGGTGCTTTAGAGATAGGGGCGGTGCCGGGCACTAAGTCAATACAAAACTCTACCTCACGATCCGGAGGCATAGAGTACTCACTAGAAAACACGTCACTAAACTCATTCACAACCGGGACATGAGCTAACTCGGGGGACTTCTTATTGGAATCTACCACATAAGCCAAGTAACCCGCACACCCCTTAGATAGCATCTTTCTAGCTTTTAAGGCGGAAATAACATGTAACCCAAACATAGATTTATCCGCATCAAATATAAAAGTAGGCACGTCAGGCATAGCAAATGAGACTCGTTTTCTACGACGATACCAAAGCATGACACTGACTCAACCAATCCATCCCAAGGATCACATCAAAATCACGGATTGGTAACTCGACCAAATCCACCGGCAATACATGCCCACATATAGTCACTTCACAACCATGATATATCAAAGAAGATGCAAGGCACTCTCCCATAGGAGTAGAGACCTCCAACACATAAGACATAGATTCAGGCAAAATGTGTAATGAAAATGCAAAATGTGATGCCACAAATGAATGGGAAGACCCGGGATCTATAAGAATGCGGGCCTTAACTCCTGAGACAGGAACTATACCTCTAATGACATCATTGGGATCGACCTCTCCTCGACCCAAAGCGAACACTCGACCTTGCACTTTATCTTTAGGTTTCCCGTCGACATCTCTCTTCACACCACTACCTTGTCCCCCATGACCACTACCAGAAGCTTGCTTACTCTGCCACTTGGGACAATTCCTCCGGAAATGACTTGTCGACCCACACTCCAAACACTTGCCTTGCTTGCTCCAACACTTGTCCTCCGAATGCCATTGCCTCTTTCAATAACCACACGTCGTCCCAAACTGACCGGAAGTCGAACGATTTGCCGGAGCCGCTACGTTTCCTCCTCGATTTGCTCCCGAAGTGAATGTCCTCGGCTGCCCTTTGTTCTGTCCCGAACCTTGACCTTGGAATCTGTTTCTGTTCCCACCTTCACTTTTACCACGATGCTCCTCTATGTCATTCTCAATCTGATACGCCATGTTCACAGCCGCTTGGAAGTTGGCGAAGTCATGAGTCAAAAGCTGCTTCCGGAACTCCACCCTTAAGCCTTTCACGAACCTATAGGTACGCCTCTCTTCATCCGGTACCAAATGAGGACAATATCGGGTCAACTCTGTAAACTTTGCTGAATACTGTGCTATAGACATTGTCCCTTGCTCCAATTTCAGAAACTCAGCCTCTTTCTTATCCCTAGTCACCATTGGAACGAAGTGATCCCGGAACTTACGAGTAAAATTCTCCCAAGTCTGTGGTGTCAAATCCCGGTCCCAACCATCCTTCACTACCTGCCACCGGTTCGCGGGTCCTTCCAACTTGAAAACGGCACATCTCACCTTTTCCGCATCCGAACTCTCCATAGCTAAGAAAATCTTGTTCATCGCTTCAAGCCACCTTTCCGCCTTTACCGGATCCGGATCTCCGTTGAAGCTAGGAGGAGACATCTTCACAAACTTCTCCAGACCATGGTGCCCTTGCCTAACTTCTTGTTGTTGTCCCCTACCTTGATTCTGAGTTGCCATATTCTGAAGAAACACCCGGAACATATCCATCATTTCGGCATTCGGATTACCAACATTACCCAAAGCCCGATCCTGATCTCCATCATTACCCGCCATTAGTACAAAATCCTGCATTAAACACTCGACGTCAGTTATCACACACTCTCACTCAGCTAGACTCTACCCGAGAACTCTAACCGAGCTCTGATACCAACTGTGAGGACCCCGACCCGGAACCTACACGTGTCCCGAGTTGGAGCGTCCTCAAACTAACCCAAATATACTAAACTTTTAAAACTTTGAATTAAACTTCAAACATCAAAATCATTAACATTTCCATTTCAAACCAACTCCACTACTCTCCACACCGGAGGAAGAGTGGACCAACTTTGAAAATACTTAAACTGTTTTAGTTACAAAAGACTATGGTTCCAACGTAGAAATGTAAAGTTTATAATTACAAACTCCCAAAAGGAATGATAACAAAAATACTTTCTACGCCAACCTAACGTACCCCGACAATACCCAAAAGCTCACTGCCAAACTCCTTTCCGTCCTTACTTGGCCGGTCCTCCTGTCTCGGGATCTAAAAACATTAAAGGGAGAGGGGTGAGAATAAATCTCAAAGAAGCTATTATGAATGCAGCAATATGCCGTATAAATGCAACATATAACAAGACGCACATAACACATTGGAAAAGCTGTAAACACATTCCATTACCTTGGTTTACCTTTTCCCGTCTCGAATGCAGTCGTACAACATTGGGTATAATAATACTCCAATCTTACATGAGCCGCTTAAGCAATACTCACGTCTTATAAGACCCGTTTTTCGTGGAACCAAATAAGACAAGAGCAACTCGTATGGCTTTTGGCTCAATACAAATGCTATACCCCATCCCGCGGCCACAGAGGGGACGGCCACGTATATAACATAATCCGATCACATTAGGTCACACTTCCATAATTGATCGTATTATGTTATACCCCCAATGTCAGCTGACTCACACATTATCAAGCACATAATAGATACTTGAATAAAATCCACAAAAAGGGATAACAATATATCAACATGGTAAAATATACTCATGTTCAACCAATATCATAGTGCAACATTTAATCCACACACTATGCATAATACAAACAATGTATATGAACTCAATGTAAGCAAGGAAGTAGCATCAATCCATCCTACACGGTCATTATACAATAATACATAGCCTCTTTAAAGGTCTAAGTTGAATCTACCAAGTTGGGATCATAATTGTCTAGTTACCAAACTAGGTTAGCTAACGTTTTCCAAGCAACATTTAAAGTACTTCCACTATTCCATTTTGATCACTTAGAATGTCATTGTGAAGCCAAAGTATTCTACTTTAATCTAGGTTAAAGAGATTTCATTTTGGTTCGAGTTTGATTAGGTTTGAATAGCTCTAAAGTTGAGGTGAAAACCCAGGCCAGGGCACGACTCGTGCCCCAGGGCACGACTCGTGCCCCAGGGCACGACTCGTGCCCAAATGACCCCCCTCTGAACCTGGCGTACCTTTACAGGTCACGACTTCCCTTTATCCAAGGCACGACTCGTGACCCTCACATGGCACGACTCGTACCTGAGGTCACGACTCGTGCCCTCGGCCCAGAAATGGCAGAACAGCACAAATCAACAACAATTTCTCAAAATCCCAAAGTTCCAACCAAATGTATTCTAAGTTATGAACCA
The DNA here is from genome assembly GCA_022495995.1 of Adenophora triphylla var. japonica. Taxonomy (NCBI): domain Eukaryota; kingdom Viridiplantae; phylum Streptophyta; class Magnoliopsida; order Asterales; family Campanulaceae; genus Adenophora; species Adenophora triphylla. The sequence continues at coordinate 143,033 of JAFEMH010003851.1, forward strand.
AAAGGGCATTTCCAACTTTGGTAACTTCAATCTACTCATTTAACTCCTTGGAATCATGTCTTAACCCTAGATCAATTCAACATCCATAAACCATAATATTTCTATAAAACCAACAAAGTTCTCAATCATCACATTCAATAGAACAACCACAATAACATTTATATTCATGATCATTCAAGGAAAGAAAAGGGTCATAATAACTCACTTTAGGTTTTTAGAATAGAATGTTGATCTTCTTAGCTTGATTTGATCCCCTAGATGATCCAACCTCAAAAATGCTCTTAGACTTGAAAATGGTGTAGAAATGGCTAGCTACAAGGCTTGGAATGGAGAGACCTTCAATGGAGTTCCATGGAGAAAGTGAAATAAGAAAATGAGGAAGAAGATGAAAGTGAATAGAGGGAGTATGGGGAGTGTAAGAGAGGGTATGGGGAGGTAAGGTGGTAGGTTGACTATTGAGGCCTTATTTGAGGAAATTAGGGAAAAGGAATTGGCCCCCCTCCCTACTCAATCTAAGGCTTTCACCTTAGTTATTAAACCTATCCCAAAATCATTTATCTACCCAATTTAACCTCCTTCTACTATTTATTCATTTCCTATTATTATATTTTCCAAATGCTTTATTTATTTCTATTGTTATACTTTTCTAGAACATTAATTTATTGCACTATCATTTATCCTAACATATGAAATCAAGTATATAAAAATGGACACATAATAATAACAATAATATTAAAACACACAATATGATATTAAAATTAGTGCCTAGGGTCAGGGTCGTTACAGAAGCCCCGGTCTAGTTTACGTGTTTGTTCATCTTTTTCAGGCTATTCAATCGCCCGGATACAACCTGCTGCTGGATTTGGGTTGATCCAAACATTTTTGGCATCATCAGTTTGGTTCCATTGCCAGGAAATGATTCGAAAAACATCCATTGAATAGCTTGAAAGATTCGATCGTCTGAAAATTCTGCTCGCCTGAATAGCAGAAGAACTCTGATCGCCTGAAAATCTGTCCGCCTAAAAATTATTTTGTCTGAAATTTGTTCGCCTAAAAACTGCTCGCCGGAGAATTCTGTTTACTTTTCCTAATCCTAATGGAAGACGAACTCACATCTAGTATTACACTCATGGAGATCATATTCACGGGGAGGAAAATCATGAGAACAATAGGACTGCTTTTCCTCTCAATAATGGGGAACTTCCTCCTCTACCACTGCTAATTGATGGGCTGCCACCCCTGGGAATAAATTTGCGTTCCAGAGGCCAGCCCGTCGCCGAGGTAGCTATGACAAATACTACTCGTCGTCGGCATCGAGGAAGGCCGGTCGGCAGCCAAACGATGAGGAACGTTGCTCAGGGAGGAGCTGGGACTTCTACCCAACAAATTGATCGTAGAACTCTCTTACACCAACAAATGGAAACATTGCAACGCATTTACGAAACACAAAATGCCTTGCTACAGTTAGATCCTGAGCACTCGTTGGTTGAATTCATGAGGCCTACAAGGACTGGAAATTCCCTTGGAGGGGAAAGTCATCTTGACAGGTGTAGTAGTCGGGGGAACATAAAAAATCTACCTCCTGGCCAAAATCCCCCTTATAATGGCGTTTCCAAGCAAAACCCCCAAGAAGTCCCTCTTCGCCATAAGGCTCATGGACATGGAAACACGAGAAACGAAGTGATAGACTTGAGAAGTCACTTAAACAACCAAAGGGAGTAGGAGGTTGATTCTGCTGACTTAAGAATAAGGCTCAGTCAAACAAGGCATAAATCCCCTCCTCGTCATAATCCCTCTCCTCGGCACAGAAGTCTTCCACGACAGAGGACTCCTCCTCGGCCTAGGAGCCCTCCTCGTCGTGGGACTCCACCTCATCCCGATATGGCACATAGAAGAGATAGAGCACCATCTGGCCATGGAGATAACCACCAGGACCCTGAGGAACATAGCAGGGTAAACGGGCACAAAAAGAAAGAAAGGTCCCACCGGAGTTCCCATTTTATCTCGGGGATCGATGTCTTGAAAAAGAGATTAGACGATATGGAAATGGGGAAAAAGGAAGTGGGTGACGATGATACCAGTGCCACTCATCCTTTCTCCCAACGTATTAATGATCATCCTCCAAATCCTGCTCTCAAAATCTCGAGTTTTGACAAATACGCGGGAACCACTGATGCACAGGACCATGTGCAAAGTTTCGAAACCACCATGTCCCTCCTCACTAAAGCAGATGACATTCTCTGCAAAGCATTTGCTAGTACCTTCTCCGGAACAGCCTTGTCATAGTTTCGTGATCAAAAGAAGGGAAGCATTGATAGCTAGAAAATCATGAGGAGGAGGTTCCTGGATCACTTCGCCACAACAGGGAAGAGGAAGAAGAGGTTGACTGACTATGCTAACATCGAGCAAGGAAAGAATGAAACCACTATGAGTTATTACAATAGATTCAGAGCTATGGCGAACCAAGTAGAGGAAAGCCTGACAGATAGGGTGGTGATTGTCTGCTTTAATTCTGGACTGAGATCCGGACAACTGAAATATAAGCTTCCCGCCAGGGAGCCTAAGTCCAAATCTGATCTATACAATGTGGCTTACGCCATTGCTATGGCAGAAGAGAAAAGCATGAAGAGATCTGATAAGCCAGAGACAGAGGCATCTAACTCACCAGGCTTCTAACGGAAATGGCTACAAGGGAAAGAACAGAACTCGGGCTACTGAAAAAGTCGAGGTTTTCACCCCCCTCACCAAGCCAATTACGGAGATCATGCAGTTGGTGAATCTACCCAATCCTCGTCCACTCAATGAAAAATCAAAATACACCCGTGACACCTCAAAATATTGTGCTTTCCACAAGGATCATGGTCACGACACTGAAAATTGCATCTTCCTCAAGAGAATGATCTAGATATGGGTAGACGAGGGAAAACTAGACCGCTATGTTATGAAAAAAGATAACAAGCAAAAAAGAAGGGATGATGACAATGAGGATGGTGATAAGGAAGATGAGAGGGAAGACAGACCTCCTAGAGCTAGGCTCCACGTAATAAGGGAAGAGATTGTCTCCAACAATAAATTGAAAGACCAGATCTACGAGCTAAGCAAGGTATATCATATCCCCGTTTGGATTCACAAGGAGGAGGAAATCATAAGTTTCTCTCCCAATGAACTTGCAGGAATTCGCGCGGCCCGCGAGCAACCCTTGGTAATAAAAGGGAGAATTGACAAATGTGAGTCTGAGAGACTCCTTATTGACTATGGGGCCTCTCAAGATATTCTATGCATGCTGAAACCATACTCTAGAAGTCTAGAAGGCTTTACAAACCATAAAGTCAGCGCGATGGGGACTATTGATCTATTACTGGAATTGGGAGATCATCCCTTCCGATCAGAGGCCACAGTAACATTCGTAGTCATGGACCTGGCTAGTGACTACCACGCCATCCTTGGCATTCCAAGTCAAGGAAAACTTGGGTTGGTCGCCTCCCTCCCCCACCAACGTGTCAAATTCCCCGCTCGTACTGGGGTCGGATGTGTGAGGGAGACCCTCAAGGACTTCTTGGAACATGTCATGAGGAGCAGGAAAACATCCAGGAAAGTGGAGGTGGACACCCCGGAAGAAAACATAAAAATCTCTAAGTCTGCGAAAACTACCAGCACTAGTTCCAGACTCAATCTAATTTTTGAAGCAGAAGATGAGGATCACATGATCCTAGAAATAGAAGAAAACAATGACACAGTTCTGTCCATCCCGGATGTAGCCCCTTATCTCGTCAGCGGCCAGAACTCGGGGGCCAACCCTGACTTGAGACAAGGAGAGCTCCCAGACGTAGACGAATCTGTGGACATGGAAGAGCTAGACCTTGATGGTGAAGAAGGTAGAAGACTTAGAGAAATAATCATTGAATCTCTAGAGTTCTGAGACGGTCCATAAATGGAACCCGTAGATGAACTAGAAGAAATCATACTCAATCCTGACTATCCCGAGCAAAAAATAAAAATTGGAGGCCAGCTCTCCCCGAAAGAAAAGGAGGAAATCATCGCCCTTATTAGAAACAATCTGGATATATTTGCTTGGAAAGTCGAGGATATGAGGGGAATTAAGGAAAAGGTAGCTCTCCACATGTTGGAAGTTGACCCGTCTGCTAAAACTATCAAGCAGACTAGAAGAATTTTTTCCAACGACAAGGAAGATGCCATCAAGGAAGAGGTGTAAAAATTACTAAGTGTTGGAATCATCAAGGAAGCAACATACCCTGTTTGGTTGGCCAATGTGGTTATGGTCAAGAAACAAAATGGGAAGTGACGAATGTGCGTTGACTTTACAGACCTCAACAAAGCCTGCCCGAAGGACAATTATCCTCTCCCCAGAATCGAAAAGTTGGTAGACTCCATTACTGGACATTCCACTCAAAGCTTCTTGGATGCCTATTATGGCTATCATCAGATAAAAATGGTCGAAGAAGATATTGAGAAGACAGCCTTCCAGGCAGCTGGAGGAATTTATTGCTACACCATTATGCCCTTTGGGCTAAAAAAATGCAGGCGCTACGTACCAGCGAATGGTCAATAAGGTCTTCGGGGAGCAAATAGGCTGTAACATGGAGGCCTACATAGATGACATGGTCATCAAGACTAGGAATGACAGTCACGCCCCCCGACTTGGAGGAAACTTTCAACAACCTACGAGCCAACAACATGAAATTAAACCCAAGTAAATGTGTGTTTGGAGTGACTGTCGGAAAGTTCCTAGGCTTTATGGTGTCACAGAGAGGTATCGATGCAAATTTGGAGAAGATCAAAGCCTTGATTGACATGAAGGAACCTACCAACATCAAGGAGGTTCAAAGACTGAATGGAAGGATAGCTGCACTAGGAAGATTTATCGGCAAATCTGCTGAAAAATTGCTGCCATTTTTCAAAGTCTTGAAGGGGGCCAAAAACTTCTCCTAGACACTTGAATGCTCAGAATTATTCAAACAGTTGAAGGAGTAATTGGGATCCCCTCCTTTGTTGAGCAGTCCGATTTGGAGAGATGCTATACGTCTTCTTAGCGGCCACGGACAACGCAATAGCTGCGGTTCTAGTCTGAAATGAAGGAAACACATAAAGACCTATTTACTATGTCTCCAAGGCACTATCCGACGTGGAGAGGAGATATTTCAACGCATAAAAGATAGCCTACGCCCTAATTATAGCGGCAAGAAAGCTACGAGCATCCTTTTCTGCGAATCCCATCACTGTGTATACTAATGCACCCTTGAGAAAAATCTTGCATAAGTTGGATTGCTCAGGGCATCTCCTTAATTGATCAATTGAGCTTACTGAGTTTGACACTACATACCAACCTAGGAAGACACTCTTAGCACATCCTCTGCTCAATTTCATGGTTGAAACCGCCTTCATAGGCAAGCACGATCCCACCTCTCGTAAACGAAAAAGGTCTGAGGAGGAAGAATCGACCATCGAGCTCCCATCCAACTGTTGGGTCTTATAAACCGATGGCTAAGCCACTAAGGAAATAAGTAGAGCTGAAATTGTGCTAGCAAGTCCGATGGGGAGCACACTAGACATGGTCGATTCGGTAAACCGGCGGTTCACGATTACCGAACCGGCGGTTCCAACCTTCAAATTTCCCAACCAAAACCAAACCGGGTAACCGCCTTAGCCGGTTACGGTTTTACGATTTACCAGTTAGACCGGTTTGCCTAAGCTAACCGCTAACCATTTTTAATTTTATTTTTTTTTAAATTGTCAAAACAATGCCCAGCCAGTCAATCATCCAATCAACCGGTCAACACTCCAATCGGTCAACACTCCATCAGCCAGTCAATCATCCAATCAACGGGTCAACACTCTCATTTTATTTATGTAAACTCCCTTTTAGTTGTCTCCTGACTCTCCTCAAAATTTATTATTTCCTCCGTCTCATAATTAATATTACATTATTTTTAAATATTAAAAAATAATTTTATTATGATACGAAGTATATTATGAACAAATAAGTAAACTTAGTAAAACATACATTTCTTCCTTTTAAACCGGCGGTTTAACCATCGGTTTAAACCGACGGTTGACCGGTTCCCTAACCTCCCAACCGTAACCGAAACCGACCGGTTAGCTGGTCCGATTCGGTTTTTGGCCATCTTTAGAGCACACCATCCAAGACATAATAAGATTTAAGTTTCCTGCCTCCAACAATCAAGCAGAGTACGAAGCTTTGATATTTGGCATTGAGTTGGCTTCCTTCTATGGAGCAACCAAAGTTGCTGCTTTCTGTGACTCCCAGCTAGTAGTCAAGCAGATAAAAGGGGAGTATAGCACCCAACATCCTATACTTACCAAATATAAATACCTTGTCCAAGACATGACGAAAAAACTGGAGTTTTTTGAAATAAGTCAGATAGGAAGGGAGGACAATAAAGTGGCAGACGTTCTATCTAAATTGGCTACTATCGACGTGGCAGATCCCAACTCAAACTCATACATAGTCTTCGTCGAAGAACTTGCCAATGAGAGACTACAAGTAATGCTCCTGGATAATGAGGAGAGATGTTGGATAGATGACTACAGAGAGTTCATTGACAAGAACCAACTCCCGAAAGATGAGGCACATGCTAGACTTGTCAAGAAGAAATCAGTAAGGTTCACTGTGATGAACGAAATTCTATACAGAATATCTTTCACAAAGCCCCTGCTGAGGTGTGTCTATCCTAAGGAAATAGAAAATCTCTTGGCCGAAGTCCACGAAGGCATTTGCGGTGGACACCTGAGGCCAGAACCTTAGCTGATAAAATCATCACGCTAGGTTACTATTGGTCGAACCTGAGGGAGGACATGCAAGCCTATGTAAGAAATTGTGACAAGTGCCAGAGATACTCTGACATTCCTAGACTCCAAGCAGTTGAGCAAACACTCATAATACCTACGTGGCCATTTGACATGTGGGGAATCGACATCATCGGTCCCTTCCCCCCCCACCCGAGGTAATTGCAAGTATGTGATTGTGGTAGTTGACTACTTCTCCAAATGGATTGAAGCAAAGGCCTTAGCCAAAATAACAGAGGAAAACGCAATCATCTTCATCCACGACTTCATTTGGTGCCGTTTTGGGGTCCCTGTTTGTTTCAAACTTAACGGTTATTTTTAAACTGCAAGTGCACGGGTTATATATAGTAGCAGGTGCAAGTACCGGTCGATCCCACAGAGACAAAGTTTACTTAGAAGGATATTTGTTTTTATATAGATTTATAGAAATAAGATTGGGGGAAATGTGTTTTGTTTTATGAAAATACTAAAAACATGCATAGATTACTTTAATTAAACTCTTATAAGATGAAATATTCCCGGGATTGGAAATCAAACAACAAGCAGTCAACAAATAAATCAAGTTTATAGAAAATATAATTCAATTCATAAATCAAGGATGATACGCTAAATTGTTCATTACTTGTCAATCGAAGGCTTTGCACGTGTATTCTCTACCATTCATGCCTTATCTCTCGATGGTCCATGCATAAAAAGAATCCATTAAGTTTATAAAAGTCCACGTATTTACCACTAAAGGACCATCCCTAGGCCATTAAACTATTCTCGTGATTAATGGAGCCTAGTTCATTTCATATGGTTCCGCTAATCAAGATTCTTCACTGGGATCCTTCTCTTGATTAGCTAAGATATATATAGAATATGGTCGACTCATATTTGTAAGCGTGACAAAACGATATAAAAGAATTGATTATGAAATGGTAAGCAAGACTTTAAACACTTGATTAAATAGGATGACTACATTATGCTGAGTTTCCAACCCCAAGAAATGGAGGATTACTCACTAGCCATATTTAAAGCAAGCATGAAAGAATAATAATATAACATAGAAATATAGATAGGGATAGAGATAGAGAAACTTTTGCTTGTAGAGAAATAGAGACTGAAAGTAAACTTCAGAATTTTATTGCTTCAATCTTCAAGAGTAACTCCAAGAACAATGGTTGAATCTTTGAGAAACTTAGAAATAATAATGCTAGAGTATTTTGCTATCTTTCTATGTGTTTTCAGATAATTTTCTGATTCTTAACACTGAGTACAAAGGTCCTATTTATAGCCATTTTGGCTGAAGGTTGCATCTCTTGGAAAAAGGCAGCCTTTGGCCGAACAGGGGGTGCTCGCCGAGGCAAGGGAGGTGCTCGGCCGAGCAGGTCTGTCCTCAGCAGTTCACTTTCTATTCTTTCATGCTCGGCCGAGTCAAGGGAGCGCTTGGCCGAGCAGCAGCTCCTTTGACTGGTCTTCTGCATTTTCCATTTCTGGCCCCTCTATTTTCAAAGCTTTTGCTCTAAGCCCCTTGTACTTCAAAATATGACCTAAAAACCTATAAAATTACACAAAATACCAACCAAGCATAAAATCGAAGATATAAAATAAAAATAAGCTCACTTTATACTTAATTGGTATTAAATTAAGAGTAAATAATGAAGTAAAAACACTATAAATGTCTATAAAATAGCCATTTATCAACTCCCCCACACTTAAACCTTGCTTGTCCCTAAGCAAGTTTTAGACAAAAATAGAAGAGAGAGAAGTAAATGACCAAAAAGAAAGACAAAAATAAATAAGTGGCTCCCTTTCAGATTTGATGCTCTGTTTAAAGATGTTGCCTTTAAGAAAACCATTTTCAACTATCATCTAAAATTTGAAAATATTTTCTAAAAAGAGCTTTAAAACATATTGGAGTCTAGATAAAAGAACTAAAAATTAACTTTGCATAAATAAATGTTTTTCTAAGCTAAATTTTGGAAATGTAGATGCTTGGATTGAAAAAGACTTTTAAAATGAGAAAGATTTGGTATGCAACTTTTAAGGACTTAAAATGATGATTTTCATTTTAGAAAGACACTTTAAAGATTTTAGCATAACATTCTTGGATCACAATTGATTGACGTGTTAATGGAAGTGGAAAGGAAGGGGTCAAGGCAAGGCTAGCATTTTAAGTAACATTCTTAAAAGATGATACAAGTTTTTTGAAATCCCATCACACCTTGCCTTTTATTGTCTCACTCTAATAATGATTTATTCATTTTAATTTTCGTGTGAAGATGTTTATTGAAGCAATGTGCTCATTTTTATGCTTTAACTAGCATTGAAGATGAAATGAAGGTAAAAGTGATCCAAAAATGGTGCATAAAGAAATGAGTGCCCTTCGAAAATGAATTTTAAAAATGAAAGTCCCGAAGTGCAAAAATAATGATTAGTATCCAATGCTCCAAAATTTTCACAAAACAATGCTTTTTAGAGCAATTTTATTTATACTATATTAATTTATAATTATTTTATCTATCTCCCAATGTACCCCTAAATTCAATTTCTAGAAAATGTTTTCAAATTTTTGAAAAAATATGAATCATGGAATAGAAACTTATTTTAAAGGCAATTTAGATAAGCTTTTTAATGCTTAGAACACCTCATCATCATAGGGATATTTTTTTTTATTTTTATTTTTTAAAACATGCTCTAATGCATACAAAAGAAAATGGATAATAAAGAATACACGAATGAAGAACTAAAATAAAATGCAATTAAAAACGGATAAATTTCCCCCCTCCCACACTTGAAGTAAACATTGTCCTCAATATTTTTAAGACAAATGAGTACAATATCAAGGATGTGATGGGGAAAGAGTATACTCACAGTGGTGGTGGCGGGTGAACGGTTGGATTTCCGAGTATTATTGAAGATGTTACTTCAATTAGATTGCCGACTACATAGTTTTTAAGTCTTTGTCCATTGACTTTAAGTTCTCCCCTTGACTCGCTCCAAATTTCGATGGCCCCGTATGGATATACTTTCTTGACTTGATACGGTCCGGACCACCTTGACATTAGTTTTCCGGGAAAAAATTTTAACCGGGAATTGAATAATAAAACCATATCTCCTTCCTTGAACTCCCTTCTCATTATATGAGCATCATGCCATCTTTTCATTTTCTCTTTGTAAAGTTTAGCACTTTCATATGCTTCATGTCGGAGCTCCTCAAGCTCTTGTAATTGTATCTTTCTCTTTTCACCGGCGGCTTTCATGTCATAATTTAGGGATTTTATGGCCCAATAAGCTTTATGTTCAAGTTCCACCGGTAGATGACAAGGTTTCCCATATACAAGTCGGAAGGGTGTGGTGCCGATAGTGTTTTAAAGGCGGTGCGGTATGCCCATAAAGCATCATTCAACTTTATTGACCAATCCTCACACGAACTAGTGACCGTCTTTTCAAGGATCCATTTTATCTCCCGGTTTGAAACCTCTACTTGTCCACTTGTTTGTGGGTGGTATCCGGTGCCCGTTTTGTGATGGACACCATATTTCTTCAAAAGATTTTCAAACTGGCAATGTGAAAAATGTGAGCCCCCATCACTTATGACTACCTTCGGGACCCCGAACCTTGGAAAAATGACTTTTTTTTAAGAGCTTCATGATGACCTTTGAGTTATTTGTTGGAGATGCAATGGCCTCAACCCATTTTGAGACGTATTCCACCGCTACTAAAATATAATTGTTATTGTAGGATGATGGAAACGGCCCCATGAAGTATATGCCCCAAACATCAAAGATCTTAACCTCTAGTATGTTGTTTAGAGGCATTTCATTCCTTCTTGTGATGTTACCGGTTCGTTGGCAACGATCACAAGAAAGAACAAATTTTCAAGTGTCTTTGAATAGAGTAGGCCAAAAGAAACCTGACTGAAGAACCTTGGCGGCGGTTTTGGATATGCTTGCATGCCCGCCATAAGGAGAAGAGTGACAATAATGAAGAATGTCATTCACCTTCTCATTAGGCACACAACGCCTAATGATTTCGTCTGCGCATTGTTTGAAGAGGAGTGGGTCCTCCCAAAAATAGTTTTTAATTTCCGAGAAGAATTTTTTCCTTTGTTGATAACTTATCTCCGGAGGAAGAATTCTTCATGCCAAGTAATTTACAATGTCCGCAAACCAAGGGGTCTCGACATTGCTTATAGCGACCAGATGATCATCCGTAAATGAATCATCAATAGGAAGTTCTTCTTCATTGGAGACTTCTAAATTTTTGGGAAGACGGGACAAATGATCCGCAACTAAATTCTCCGTCCCCTTCTTATCACGGATATCCAAGTCAAACTCTTGGAAAAGAAGGATCTATCTTATAAGTCTTGGTTTGGCATCCATCTTTGCTAATAAGTACCTTATCGCCGTGTGATTCGTGTATACTATTACTTTTGATCCCACCAAATATGACCGGAACTTTTCGATTGCAAATACCACGACCAGTAATTCCTTTTCTGTGGTGGCGTAATTGATTTACGCTTCATCTAATGTTCGACTAGAATAATATATTGCATGTGTTTTCTTGTCTTTTCGTTGTCCCAAAACTGCTCCTACCGCATAGTCACTTGCATCACACATTATTTCGAAAGGGTGGTCTCAACCGGGAGGTTGTACGATAGGAGCGGACACCAATGCTTCCTATAACCTGCTGAAATCTTCAAGATAAAGATTATCGAACAAAAATGGAGTATCTTTCATTAGTAGATTAGTTAAAGGTTTAGAAATTTTTGAAAAATATTTAATAAAACCCCGATAAAAACCGGCATGGCCCAAGAAGCTTCCCACACCTATAAGATTTGTGGGTGGAGGTAATTTTTTAATGACTTCAACCTTTGCCTTATCTACTTCTATCCCCTCTCCAGACACCATGTGTGGCGTCCCGAACCGTAGACCTACTTGGCCACTTGTCCGGGACGCGAACTGGAGACGCCAAAATTTTAAAAACTTTTTCGAAATGTCCTTCCTAAAAATTTGATATAAAAACCTGTTTAACTTTAAAAAAAACTTGAAAACAACTAACTTTAACTTAAACATCCCACTACAAACTTGGGGCATCTCCACTTGGAGGAAAAGGGAATAAAAACATAAACTAACTTATTTACAACATTTATAAAATTTAACACTTCGAAGTTTTAAACCAAAAGTTTATATTTACACAAGCTCCACCACGGAGATAACAAATATAACTACAACACTTTAAAATACCAAAATATTATAGCTACAAAACTGTCTCGGGTATACTACCCCTGGTTCACATTTATATAATGTAACCATTTCCAAATCTTACCCAAATCATAACCCCAAACTGGCGTCCTCCTCAATCGGTCCTATACCCTGGCTCGCCCTGTCTAAAACAGTAAAAGGGGACGGGGTGAGATAAATCTCAACAAGTTATTATATATGCAACAATATGACATGCGTTACAAATAAGGCATTCATAGCTCCTATAAATATCACATTCATAGTACAAGAAGAATGTACCCATAACATATCATATAAGCAACATTATGCCATTTAAGATGCAACACATACAAGGTGCATATAACACATTGGAAAAGCCGTAAACACATTACGTTACCTTGGTTTACCTTTTCCCGTCTGACCAATATGTCGTACCATGTTGAAAGATAAAACTCCAAGTATTCCGTGAACACATGTTCACCAGAATCAATATCATATAACTGAGATAGCTACAATAATAACTCATCTCTTGTGAACTGCTGATTGCATATTCACGTCTTATAAGACCCATTTTCCAGGGAAGATATAAGACTTCAACATTCATATGAACTGACTGCACATATTCATAGAAGTTGAAACCCCAATCTGTGGCCACAGAAGGGGAAAGGCCAAAGATATAATGTAATCCGAGCACCTTAAGGAACGATTTCTCATAAGTGATCGTATTTCATTATACCCCCTACATCAGCTGATTAACACCATTCAAGCACATATAAGCTACTTGAAACAGAATCCACACTGTGGGATAACAACAACAATATATATATAACATGGTAAAACTACTCATGTCAACCCATCACAATAGTGTAACTTACATTGAAAACACTATTGAATAATATCAACTAATAACATGATAATAATGCTTATGTTCAAACAAAGGTAATAGTGCAACATGTATTAAACACTATGTGCACAACCAACCACAAATATGACATCAAATATGGCTACAATGAATCACACGTAAGCCCTACAAATTCATTACGCAATATTGAACACCTTCTATAAAAGGTCCACATCATTTTACCAAGTTTTAACAACTTTGGTTTAAGTTACCAATCAAGCCTTTCAACCCTTTTTGTAACAATTTTAAAACACCTTCCTCTTATTCATTTTAACCAAGAAAGACATCACTGTATAGCTAAAGTATCCTACTTTAATCTATGCTAAAGAGGGTTCAATTATGTTCTAAGTTGAATAGGTTTCTAAGCCTTCAAAGTTGAATCAGAATTTCCAATGCAGGGCACGACTCGTGCCCACTGGCACGACTCGTGCCTTTTCCCCTCCATTCTAATCAGAACGACTTAGGTATTTTCCACGAGTCGTTGTCACGACTGGCAACTGGGCACGACTCATGCCCCTTGGCACGACTCGTGCCAAGGCTAAAATCAGGTACCAGAAGCAGAACACCAGCAATTGACCAAAACCCAAGTCCATACTATTACATCCTCCGTTTCAAAGTGACCAAACCCTGTCTTAACATCAGAAAACCAAACCCAAACCATTCTATATCATTTCTAACATCTTCCAACACCAATTAACATCATTTTATTACCAATGATACCATAAAGCCATGCCACCACTTAATTCAAGTCATTATCACTCCAAATCTCATGTACCACCATTCCTATCAATTTATCAACACACAACTTTCTCTATACCATTATTCTTTCTGAAAGTGTGATAGCATCACACTTAGCCAAGTCAAAAGGTTGACTTAATTATGTTTTGTTACTTTCTTTATATTTAATATTATGTAAATATTTTATATTTAATTTTTATTATTACTAACCTATCTAACCGAATCACATTATCTGTTTAGTAGTGTTTTGGTTATTTTCTAGGACTCTCACATTGGATAAATGAAGGCTTCAAAGATAAGAAGACTAAAGATAAGTGATCAAGCTCTTCATCAAGATTTATCCTTACCCGTTAGCTTGGAGGTCCTTGGTTATAAATACAAGTCCCAAGGCTGATAACAAGATACGGAAATATACACTCTGAAAGGCTGAAGAAATATAGACTTGAGAGGAGTGTTTTTATAAGAGAGTTCTTTTGGTTATTTTAGTTATTCTCTTATTATTTCTTTGTAATCGATTTCAAAAGTGTTTTTTAATAAGAGAAGTTTATTGTCTACAGCATATTGCTGTAGATAAGTATTAAATCTGTGTTCATTTCATTTCTGTTTTAATATTCCGCTGCATTTCACTGTTGTGCTAGTGCTGGTGCGATAGCATCAGGACTCACATCAGTCTTCTGTGCACTTCCTAGCCGCTCCATTTCTTTCAATTGGTATCAGAGCTTACACTCGACTTTACTGAGTGAGATCCAAGGAAGAGTGGTCATTATGGAAGGACACTTGAGTCAATACCGTCCCCCAGTTTTAGATGGAACTAACTATCCCATCTGGAAAGCTAAGATGCGTCTCTTCATCAAAGCAATTGATGAACGAGCATGGCTTAGCATTATTATTCCATGGTCCCCTCCTAAGGTTGAAATGAGAAATAAAGAAGAAGATGGTGAAACCTCCGAAAAGGTGTATAAAATTAAACCTGAGGAAGAATGGACCACAGATGAGGTCACTAGTGCAAACTACAATTCCAAGGCTCTTGGTGCTATTTCAAGTCATGTGGATGAACACATGTTTAGACTTGTTTTAAATCAAAATATAGCAAAGAAAGCCTGGGATATTTTGCAAGCTCACTGTGAGGGTGATGATAGTGTCAAAGCCACTAGGTTGAGAATTCTCATGACCAAGTTTGAAAACTTGAGGATGAATGAGTCTGAGGACATAAAAAGTTATTCTGCTAGAATAAGAGAAATTTCAAATGAATGTCTCTCACTTGGTGAGCCTATTTCAAATGCTAGACTAGTATGCAAAATGTTAAGGACTGTCACTGATAAGTTCAACATTAAAATAGCTGCCATTGAAGAAGCAAATGACACTGCAACCATGGCTCTAGATACTCTTGTGGGTAAGCTAACCATGTTTGAATTGAACATTTCTATTCAAAGAACAACATAAAGCCGAAAGTGTTGCTCTTGCTTCTGCTCTTTCTAAAGCATCCTCAACTCCAAAAGAAATTGAGGAAATCTCAAATGAAATTGATATTTCAAATTTGGAAAATGAAGATGTTGCTCTTTTGACTAAAAAATTTACTTCTTTTCTTAAAAATAAAAGAGACAACAAATTTCCTTCTAAGAAACCAACTAATTTTGATAAATCAAAAGAGGATAATGAGAGTACTTTCAAGAAACCCACTAGTTTTTTCTAAAAATAGATCTGAAACAGTTCAGTGTAGGGCCTGTAAAGGGTTTGGGCATTATGCAAATGAATGTGCCAATACTCTGAAGAAAAAGGGGATGAGCCTAAGTGCGACCCTTAGTGATAGTGAGGACGAAGATGAATCGCTAAACTTAGCAATTATGGAAATCTCGCCTCCAAATCATGAACATCAATCTGATGTAGCTTCGTATGTTATCACATCTACTATCACATCTTCGAATCTTTTATAAACCGTTATACCTCTTCACCGAAACGAAGTCCGAAAATGAAGAAGAAGATAATGAAAACTATAACGAGCTACCGGATGCCCGCCGAACTATATGCCGATTGGGAAAAGCGTGTTGAAAAAATTGCAGTCTTTGAAAAGGTAATCAAAACTCTCTACCGAATTATCTAAAGTTAAAGATGAACTGACAAATGTTTCCACTGAAAATGATAAACAAAAAGATTCTATAGCCAAACTTGAAGTCATGCTCACTAAACGTGACATTGAGCTTGAGAAAACAAAAACCGAACTCACAGAGGCCAAGAAAACTTTTGAAAAAAAGAATACTGGAAAGGGAACTCTTGATGAGATTCTCAAAGTGAGCAAGTTTTCAAAAACAGGTCTTGGTTTTGAATCAAATTTTTTGAGAGAGGGAGAAAGTAGTTCCTCAAAACCTAAAACTTTTTATAACCAAAAATCATCAACCAAAAAGAAAAGATTTGTGTGCCATTACTGCTTCTTACCAGGTCATATAAGACCATTCTGTTACAAGAGGATTCGTGATCTGGGGAAAGATGTTCCTCAGATGAGTGAACGAATGCTCTCACATCACAACTCACATCGCCAAAAACCTGGTCAATTCGTATGGGTTGAAAAGAAAAACATGGAATGCAAAGTAGTGTTTACCTCTCTCAAGAGCAGCATTGCTAGCTCATGGTACTTTGATAGTGGGTGCTCAAGGCACATGACAGGTAATGCCGAATTTCTCACTGATTACGTCACTATCAAAGGAGGGAATATAAATTATGGGGGAGGAGCACAAGGTAAGATTGTTGGAAAAGGTACTTTATGTGTAAATGACATGCCCAAACTGAAAAATGTCTATCATGTAGAAGGACTGAAAGCTAATTTAATTAGTATAAGTCAACTATGTGATGACAATTTACATGTCAATTTTGACAAACATGAATGTAAAGTGTTTGATAACACTAATAAATGTTTGTTCACCGGAGTAAGGTCTCAGGATAATTGTTACAAATTTGGTGACAACTTATCCTGCCTTAGCTCCAAAACAAATGAACTTGAACTGTGGCATCAAAAATTAGGACATGCTAGCTATAGGAAAATAGAAGAATTAGTTAGGTTTGATGCTGTTAAACACTTGCCCAAGCTCGACTTTAAACAATCTAGTGTGTGTGGTCCTTGTCAGAAGGGGAAGCAAACCAAAGCCTCTCATCCAAAAGTGGACCAAAGTTCCACGTTTGAAATTTTAGAATTAATACATACTGATCTTATGGGACCAATTGAGGTTGAAAGCTTAGGTAAAAAGAAATATTCATTTGTTTGTGTAGATGATTTCTCTAGGTATACTTGGGTGCTTTATTTAAAAGAAAAATCTGAAGCACTCGAAGTGTTTAAAGTATGGTATAAAAAGGTGAAAAACTTGTATGGGAAGAAAGTTATCAAAATTAAGTCTGATCATGGAACTGAATATGAGAACACATTGTTCTCAAAGTTTTGTGACTCCAAAGGAATCACCCATGATTTTTCAGCCCCTAAAACTCCTCAACAAAATGGAGTTGCAGAAAGAAAAAATCGTACTTTACAAGAGATGGCCCGTGTCATGCTTAGTTCTAAGAACATCTCTAAACGATTTTGGGCTGAAGCACTTAACACTGCATGTCATATAGGAAACAGAGTTTATCTTAGGGTTGGATCAACCATGACTCCTTATGAAATACTCCTCGGTAAAAAACCTACTCTCAAGTACTTTCATGTCTTTGGGTGCATATGCTATGTTCTAAATGATAGAGATTATCTATCTAAATTTGATTCCAAGAGTGACAAAGCTGTTTTTCTTGGATATTCCACAAATAGTCGTGCATATAGGGTTTACAACCTTAGAACTAAAACTGTTATGGAATCAATTAATGTTACATTTGATGATACTGCTGACCTAAATATAAAATCTCTTGAAGATGATGTCTCAGATTGTATAGAGACAATGCAGGAAACTCAGAATCAAACTGAACAGATGCAGCAAAATGGACTGCAGAAAACAGATGCAGGTACTGATGCAAGCACATCATCACCTACATCCGGGCAAACAAAATCTGGTTCAGAATCTGAAGATTCTAAATGTGAAGAAGAAAAGTTGGATAGGACTAAAGACATACCCAGCAGAGTGCAAAAGAATCACCCAATATCTCAAGTAGTGGGTGATGTAAACGAAAAAATTAGCACAAGGGAAAAGCCTAGGGTCAACTACCGTGAGTTGGCTGGGCTAAGCTGTGTTGAATCTCAAGTAAACAAGGTTAGTTCATGTTGTTTTGTTTCTAATATTGAACCTAAGAATGTTGTAGAAGCTATGAAAGATGATAATTGGATTATTGCTATGCAAGAAGAACTAAATCAATTTGAGAAAAATGAAGTATGGACTTTAGTTCCTAGGCCTATAGGGGGAAATGTAATAGGAACCAAGTGGATCTATAAGAACAAAACTGATGAAAATGGTCAAATTACCATAAATAAAGCTAGGCTTGTAGCCCAAGGTTACACCCAAGTAGAAGGAATAGATTTTGAAGAAACATTTGCTCCTGTTGCTAGGATAGAGTCAATTAGGCTTTTACTTGCCATTGCTTGCTATTTGGACATAACTCTACATCAAATGGATGTTAAGAGTGCCTTTTTAAATGGTGTCCTAAATGAAGAAGCCTATGTTGAACAACCTAAGGGCTTCACTGATCCCCACTTTCCTGATCATGTTTATAAGCTTAAAAAGGCCCTATATGGATTAAAACAAGCCCCTAGAGCTTGGTATGGGAGGCTAACTGAACACCTCATACAAATGGGATTTAAGAGAGGTGAGGTAGATAAAACCTTATTTATTTTAAAAGAAAATGTAGGAATCTTAGTGGCCCAAATTTATGTTGATGACATTGTATTTGGATCATCTTCCAAAGATATGTTAGACTACTTTGTCACAAGTATGACCACCACCTTTGAAATGAGTATGGTTGGTGAATTAACCTACTTTCTAGGACTTCAAATAAAACAAAATAAGGAAGGAATTTTTATCTCTCAAAGTAAATATGCCAAAAACTTGGTTAAAAAGTTCTCTCTTGACAATGCCTCTCACTTTAAAACCCCTATGGGATCTTCCCAAAAGTTGTGCAAAGATGAAAATGGTGAGGATGTTGACCCCACCTTATATAGAAGCATGATTGGAAGCTTGTTGTACCTTTCAGCAAGTCGTCCAGACATCATGTTCAGTGTTTGCTTGTGTGCTAGATATCAAGCTTGCCCCAAATTATCCCACCTCAAAGCTGTAAAAAGAATCATTAGATATGTAGGTGGAACTATCAATTTAGGGCTAAGCTATACTCGAGAAACCAATACGAATCTGGTAGGATTCTGACTCGGATCGGGCGGCAACACTGATGATAGGAAAAGCACAACTGGAGGTTGTTTTTATCTTGGAAACAACTTAGTATCTTGGTATAGTAGAAAACAAAACTGTGTATCCCTTTCTACTGCTGAATCAGAATATGTGGCTGTTGGGAGTTGTTGTTCTCAACTCCTTTGGATGAATCAGATGATTAAAGATTATGGTCTTAATTAAAAGTAAAATCCTAACTGTTTTTTGTGATAATCTAAGTGCCATAGAAATATCAAAAAATCCTGTTCAACACTCACGTACTAAACATATTGACATTAGACATCATTTTATTCGTGATCTTGTTGAGCAAAAAATTATTAGCATGGAATCAATCAGCACTGAAAAACAGTTGGCTGACATTTTCACCAAAGCCCTTGATTTTCAGAGATTTTCCACTCTAAGGAAATCTCTGAGTTTGTGTGCAATATAATGATGTGATCCCCCGTGTGATCACATCATAACTAACACCTGTATTTTACAATTCTAACAAAAAAATAAAAATAAAAAAAATAAAAAAAAATAATTGCATGATTTATCTCAGTATGGTCACTTGTATTACATCTTTGTTGTGTTTCCTCTCTGAATTGTGAATCCTTCTTATATAGTAGTCAACAACTGTTGACTCTAAAATTATCTTACTAGATGTCTCTTGGTGGGTGCAAAAATAATAAAAAAAAAATAAAATGTTTGGGAAAGCATTGACTACTCCATCCATGGTATGGAGTCATTTCAATGTGATCAAAATGACTTCAAGAGAAAGTTTGAGTCAAATTGATAAGATCATTCGAAAGAGGGCTATCCATGAGTTTAAGAAGAGTGAAAGCTACCCATAATATATTTTTTCACGAAAAAAATTGTATGTGGAAGCATTCTAGAGGCCAAGCAAGACAAGATTCTGATTCATTGACTTTCTTAGAGGAAATGCGTACCTTGATGTAATCACATACTATGCCACACATATACTGAGATTTATCCTTCACATGTGTGTAAATTATGCATCATTAGTTTTTAGAATTTTTCCGTCAACTCGGTCCTTGGTGAAAATCCCAATCAAATGCTTTTCTACTTTGAACCGATTTTTGTTAAATGAATTTTATGCTCAACAAAATTACCTAAAATTTTTTAAAATGTCCATATGTTTAGGGGAGTATAAGTCTCATGGATTTTTTATATACATCTATGGTATGTACATTATCTAGAAATAAAATTTTATCTTTATCATCTAAATTCCCAAAGTTGCTAAAGATCTCTTTTACTCCAAGTAGTACAACCGGCCAAAGGGAATTAGGGTTAGCTTAGTTCAAATCCAATTGAGACTCTACAGTGACCTAAGCTTAGTAGGAGTTAATGATGTGCTATCACATCAAATAAATACCAACTCTCCCTTCTCATTAAACCCTCACCGGCCTTAAGAAAACAAAATTCAAAACCCTTAGAAATTCCAAAGCCTCGTTCTATTTACTCCTCTGTCCATGGCGTCTCCGACCAATCCCTCCTCTCCGACTGCCAATCGCTCGCCCCCTCCATCTCCGGTGGCCCCAACCGAAGCTGCTGTGGAACTGTTCGTCGACACCGAAGCTTCCCCTGTATCTATGTCGCTCCCAGGTGCTCAAGACAATGCCATTGATGCTGATAATCCTGGGGATTTGAAGTCAGTGGGTGCAATGGCGGGGTCAGCTAGAGGCCCTAACTGGTCTTTGCGGCAAAGGGGTTTTTCTCCCAACATGGGGGACTACACTCCTAAGGTACGCCCTAATATGGCCGAACCTGACTTCATTGAAGACGATGATGAGGACTTTGATCCCTCTCGTCGATCTCAAAAGAAAGAGAGGAAAATCAAAGGCTAGTGGTTCCGAAGCTCCTGCAAACCCTTGCCTCAGAAGAGAAAGTATGAGAGTGGTTTGACAGTTTACTCAAGTGATTCTGATGAAGAGGATTCTGATGAAGAAGGTGTTGAGGCCTTCAAGGTTGTTTCAAGAAGATCTCAATCCGTAGAGCTTGAAGAGTTGAAGGAAGCTGAGGATATAAGTGAATCTGCTGTTCAAGACTTTGGAGATGTCTTCCCTATTGTAACGCCTGAGGATTTACAAGCTAGAAGGATGGCCTTATCTCAACAGTCCCCTGCTCGTGCTACCTCAAATGTTATTGCATCTCCAACCCCATCTCCTCCTACTAACCCCCCAGTTGTTCCTTCTCAGTCTTCACCAGGAAACTGGTATTCTGGAATTAATTCAGAGGGTGATGAGGTTGAAGAATATGATGAGACTGAGCACATCCCCCTGCAAGCCCTTTTGGATCTGAAGAAAGGCAAAGGAAAAGTGAGGCAAGCAAAGGCTAAAGCTGCAGGGTCTATCTCTGCCCAAGCATCTGACATTGGGTCAGATGATGATGAAGCTGAGGATGAAACTTTTAAACTTGGGAGAGATGAGCTAGAAACTGAAAAGAAGGATGCTGCTGAAGATGTACTCACATCTGCATCCTCACCTAGAAGGAGCTTGAGATTGTCTGGTACCTCCAAAGCTGATCTGCCTAAGCCAAGGCATACCCCAAGTCCTAAATCCTCTTCAAGGAAGGTAAGCTCCCTCTCACCTGAAAAATTTATGTCTAAGTCTGTGAAAGAGAGGTTTGAATTCTTTAGGAAAAAAGGTTTTTTGGTAGAAAGAGTCATTGACAAAACTTTTGAGGATGTTGGTATGAAAAGATACTTGGAGGAAAAAGGCCTACTCTATTCTGTGTCCTACCCAAATAACTACTATCCCTCGCTTGTTAGTGAGTTCTATGCGGGTCTAGTTCAGGCTATTCAAGATCCTAGAGATGTTGGGTTTGAAAAGGTTAAGGTTCGTGGCACTCTCATTAATTTTTCTCCTGCCTTAATTAATATCTTCCTTCATTCTCCCAGTCCTCACATCCTTCCTCCTATGGCTCCTAAGGATGAAATTGCCAATACCCTAACTAATGGTCTTGATCCTTCGTGGCACTCTCAATTCAAGTGCACAATGCTCACTTCCTTGTGTAGTTTTCTGTTTAAAATCTCTACTTTTAATTGGAAACCCTCCTCAAACAAAAACATTGTCACTGTGTCACATGCGGATTTGATTCATAGGATTTTTACTGGTCAAGTATTTAACCTTGGTGAAGTGATATTTGGGAGTATAGTACAGTTTGCTGAAAAGGAGTTGCCCTCTGATCTTCCTTTCCCATGCTTAATCACTGGTCTTTGTGTGAAGCAAGGTGTTGAGATCTTACGTTCTGATCGCATATGTGAGAAGGTTGAACCTTTTGGCATTCAACCTGTGTTAGAGTGCACTAGACGCACTGTAGATTTGCCTGTTACCTTCCCTGATGACCCAGTTATCGATGCTCAAGATGGTGATGAAGATGAGCATGTTGATGCTAGAGGATGAGCCTGCATCTCCACTATCACAAGAGGACCAAGTTCAGCTGCTAACTGATGAAATTAAGTTTTTGGAGAAAACGATGATCCTCTCAAGAGTGCAGTTCAAGGAAATGTCCACAAGGAGGAATAAGTTGCCGGGCCGCCGTGAACGTCTTCGGTAAAAGGGGGAGCTAGCTCAAGCAAGATTTATAGAGATATTAGCTCGGATTTCAGGTGGGAACTACTTGCGAAGACACAAGCAGAAATAGAAGGAAAGCAAGGATGGGATCGAGGCTTCAATGATGATTGAAGTATTTTTAGTATGGTTTATGTCTTAAAAACGATTTTAATTTCTTGTTTGTTTTGGAACAATGGTGATTTGTTTTTGCTTGGTTTGTTTTAGTTTGTTTTGGACATGTGTTTGAACATGGTGATTTATGGTTTTTATTAGCTAGTTTTTAGGGGGAGCATTCGAGCTCTCCATCTCATATCATGTGTTGAATAATCCTTAGCTTATTATATATTGTGCTTGAGATTTGTTTTTGAACAGAAAGCAACAAAACAGGGGGAGATTGAAAGTGTGATAGCATCACACTTAGCCAAGTCAAAAGGTTCACTTAATTATGTTTTGTTACTTTCTTTATATTTAATATTATGTAAATATTTTATATTTAATTTTTATTATTACTAACCTATCTAACCGAATCACATTATCTGTTTAGTAGTGTTTTGGTTATTTTCTAGGACTCTCACATTGGATAAATGAAGGCTTCAAAGATAAGAAGACTAAAGATAAGTGATCAAGCTCTTCATCAAGATTTATCCTTACCCGTTAGCTTGGAGGTCCTTGGTTATAAATACAAGTCCCAAGGCTGATAACAAGATACGGAAATATACACTCGAAAGGTCAAGAAATATAGACTTGAGAGGAGTGTTTTTATAAGAGAGTTCTTTTGGTTATTTTAGTTATTCTCTTATTATTTCTTTGTAATCGATTTCAAAAGTGTTTTTAATAAGAGAAGTTTATTGTCTACAAAGCATATTGTCGTAGATAAGTATTAAATCTGTGTTCATTTCATTTCGTTTTAATATTCGTCGCATTTCATTTGTTGTGCTAGTCTTTGGTGCGATAGCATCGTGACTCACATCGCCCTCTCGCGCACTTCCTAGCCGCTCCATTTCTTTCACTTTCCATTTCAATACTTCATTATAACCATATTCATCTACTATATAAGTTAATATATTATTATCAGACCAGCTGTACCATTTTATCCATAACAGGCACAATTTAACTTAGATGAACTTGAAATTTAACATGGATATAAATAACATATAAATGTAGAACATATCCAAAAATCATAGAATTCCCATGGTTCATTTAATCACAATACTCTTCCCAAGTTACTTCCCTGTTTAAGTTCAAATCTGGAGCAGCTGTGAAACTAATTCTATTTCTATGTCTATATCTTATCCAAATGACTTGAAACTTGGCAGGATATCTCCTAAGACATATATGAAACACATATCAAAAATTCAACTCAAACCCATGGCTAGATTTTATACAGCACCTAAATAAAGTTAGCTCAAAACAGGCTGTTTTTCCTAATCTAACCATATTAATATGACTAAGAATTTCACAATTCAACCAACAAGCAAGTAATAATTTACCCATTCCATTTATTCATTTTAATTCCTTTTATTTCCAAGTAAATACTTTAACTAAATTAGACATGCAAGAGCTTTTCATAAACACCCATAATTTTCCCAAGTAGATAGTTTCATTAATTTAACATGCAAGGATTTATTCCATTTATCCATAATTTTCCAAGCAAGAAATTTCACTAAATTTATAAATAGCATGTATAATTCAAGAATTAATATACACATACATAACATGAGCATGCAAAGAAAGAATTATAATAACTTGCCTAAAATTATGCCGAAATAAAAAGACGATCTGATCGGCTCTAAATGTTTCCCTCGACTCCCTGATCGCTTTGCCGCAGACGGATCGGAAAACAGAACATCGGTTGATTTTCTAGAATTTTTGGAAGAAGGAGTAAATCAAAATATTTTGTGACAAGGAATGAACTGATTTTTCTTTCTTCCTCTCTCGGCAGATTTCAAGATTAATGCCCCTATTCTTGAAATTAAAGGCTTTTGATAAAATCCAATAATTAAGATGAGTCATCCCCTCCTTGTACAAATTTACACCTCAGCCTAGCTTTGGCCACTTCAAGCCTTGTCAAATTTCCATGCAGCAAGTTGACGTGGCCTTTCCAAGAGAAAATGTATTTATTTCTTTCTTTCAAACAATTTCGCCTAACATAACTTTTATTATTATTACTTCCCCCGTCTCATAATAAAATGCTACTTACCCAAAATTTATTACTTTACTTTTACTATTATTATTTCTAAACCGAACACTACTTATTATTATTTATTATTATCTTTAAAATAATAACGTTGTTTTTAAAACACAATTATATATATATTCAATATGGAACAACTAATTGGGGTGTCACATTCTCTCCCCTTTAATTTATTAACATAGTTAAAAATATCAAATCAGTTATTGAAATATTAAACTAACACAAATAATCACATGATGCGAAGCATGAAATGCGATGCTACTCACGCCATATCTACGTGCTCAACACGTGATTAAACTAGTGCCTAGATTTAGGGTCGTGACACCATGTGTCCTAAAGCTATTCCTTCATTGACCATAAAATGGCATTTTTTCCAATTAAGAACAAGGTTTACCTCTTCGCATCGTTGTAAAACTTTGGACAAATTTTTCAAACATTCATCAAAAGAGGAACCATAAATGGAAAAGTCATCCATGAAAACTTCCATTATATTTTCTATATAATCAGAAAATATGGCCATCATACAACGTTGAAAGGTAGCAGGAGCATTACAAAGTCCAAACGACATTCTCCTATAGGCGAAAGTGCCGTATGGACAAGTAAAAGTTGTTTTTTCTTGGTCACTTGGATGGATAGATATTTGAAAAAATCCGGAATACCCGTCCAAGTAACAAAAATGAGAGTGTTTTGCTAACCTTTCCAACATCTGATCTATAAAGGGAATGGGAAAATGATCTTTTCGGGTGGCTTTATTTAATTTCCTGTAATCAATGCACATACGCCATCCCGTGACGGTCCTAGTTGGGATTAATTCATCCCTTTCATTTCGGATGACTGTCATTCCTCCCTTTTTAGAGACTACTAGAACGAGACTAACCCACTTACTATCCGAAATTGGATAGATAATGCCCGCATCAAGTAATTTAAGGACTTCTTTTTTAACAACCTCTTTCATGTTAGGATTAAGTCTTCTTTGATGTTCTATGGAGGGTTTATGATCCTCCTCTAAGTCAATCCTATGCATGCAAATCTTAGGGTGAATTCCTTTTAAGTCATCAATGGTGTATCCGATAGCTTTTTGATGTAGTCTAAGTTCTCTTAATAATTTTTCAGTCTCAAGAGGATTTAGACTAGTATTAATAATTACCGGACAAGTAGAATTAGAGCCAAGAAGTTCATACCTTATATTAGGAGGGACATGTTTTAATTCAACTTGAGGTGCCTTTCTTACCTCAATGTTAGATGGGTCCGCTTTAGCCTCTAACTCTTCAAATTTGATGTTTCCTTTTCTTTGCATGGTTAACATCAAGATACATAGCATATTGCAAAGCATCAACATCATTATCATGGATATACCTCCGATCTAAAAGATATCTTTCAAGCAGGTCCTTAGATTGAGGTTTTTCAAATTCCTTGCTTATAGATTCTAGGATATTAACACCGAAGCAAGGGTTCTCAAGATCGTGGGTTTTCATAAATTTGGACAAATTAAACTCAACCTTCTCATCCCCAACGTTCAAAGAGAGGTTGCCATTTTTGACATCAATAATTGCCCCAGTGGTGGCAAGAAATGGTCTCCCTAAAATGATGGGAATGTGATGGTCCTCTTCCATCTCAAGAACAACAAAGTCAATCGGGATGATTAATTTCTCGATACGACAAGGTACATCCTCCATAATACCCACCGGATATTTAATGGAGTGATCCTCTAATTGGAGAGATATGGTGGTGGGTTTGAGTTCCTTCACACCTATTTTCTCGCTAACCGATAGCGGAATGAGACTAACACTTGTCCCAAGATCTAACATAGCATTATCAACACTAAAATTACCAATGTTACAAGGAATAGAAAAAGTGTCGGGATCTTTTAATTTAGGAGGTAATTTTCTTTGTAAAATGACACTTACCTCTTCCGTTAAAGCAACAGTCTCATACTCTTCTAATTTCCTTTTGTTAGAAAGGGTATCTTTTAAAAACTTAGCATAAGATGGCATGTTGCAAAGCATTGATAAAAGGAACATTGATGTAAATAGATTTCAAAACTTCTAAAAAATTTGCAAATTGTTTATCAAGTTTCGCCTTTACCAACCTTTGAGGGTATGGTATTGGCGGGTCAAAATTTCTAGAAATTTTAGGGGATTTCGTCCCTTTTTCAACCTCTTCCTTAGTATCAACAATTGGACTAACATCCTCCTCAATAGGTTTGCTATTTTCTTTAGGAGGGGGATCTACAAGCTCTTTCCCACTCCTAGTTATTACCGATTTAGCTTGCTCATTAAGCATTTTGTTATGGGAGGCAATATTATCAAACCTATTATTCAATAACTTAAAGCATTCCCTAAATTCATTATTAGTCTTTTCTTGAGCATTCTTACTCTCAACAATAAAGTCCATCAAAAGATCTAACTTAGATTTAGGGGGAGGGAAAGCATTAGAGTTAGAATTTAAATTCTTTTGTGCATTTCCCGGTGGTTGTGAAGAAGGTTGTGGATTTAAGATGTTATTCTTATAGGAAAAGTTAGGGTGATTTCTCCACTCGGGATTGTATGTGTTTGAATACATACCCCCTTTTTTTTGCCCATAAGAATTAACAAAATTTACTTGCTCACTAGAAGTAGTGTCAAGTAGTTCCCAACTTTTCGTACTATGTGAGTTTGACCCACATAGTTCACAAACAACGTTAACGTTGTTCACGGGATTTACATTAAGATTTTCAAATTTTTTAAGAAGCATATCAACTTTAGAAGAAAGGAGAGTAATGGAGTCAACATTGTACTTACCTGGAGTTTCTTGCGATTGCTCCCTCTCATTGGACCATTGATAGTGATTCAATGCTATGTTCTCTATCAAATCGTATGCTTCATCTACCGCCTTATTCATGAGTGCACCTCCTGCGGCGGCATCGATTGTCTCCCTTGTTCTATATGTGAGACCATTATAGAAGGTGTGCACAATTAACCACTTTTCAAGCCCGTGGTGAGGGCACATCCTTAGGAGCTCCTTGAATCGCTCCCAAGTATCATACAGTGACTCACTTCCTGTTTGGCTGAAATTTGTAATTTTAGTACGGATTTGGGCGGTCTTGCTTGGTGGGAAGAAACACCCTAGGAAAGCTTCTTGAACTTGGTCCCATGTAGTTAAGCAATTTTGGGGGACCGAGTTCAGCCACTATTTTGCCTTGTCCTTCAAAGAGAAAGGAAATAGGCGCATTCTTATTGCCTCCGACGTGACACCGATAATACAGGTGGTGTCACAATACTCTAGGAAAGTTTGCACATGGGGGTGAGGATCTTCAAATGATGAACCGCTGAATTGGTTATTCATAACCATATGTAGTAGTTGCGGTTTTATCTCGAAGTTGGCCGCATTAGCGTTCAGCACAACTATTGGCGATCTAGTACCCGGGGTACTTGGGTTAACAAAGTCCCTTAGGGTTCTAGTTGGTGTCGCAAGTTCTCCTTCCGCCATTTATAAACTGCAAAGATATCTTAAAAAGAAATCAAACGCAACAAATCTTCTGAAAGAAAGTTAAACACAAATAAAAATAAAAATATGTAGTAAAGACAAATATTTAAAAAGTAAACCATTGTCCCCAGCAATGGCGCCAAAAACTTGTTCGTTTCAAACCTAACGGTTCTTTTTATACCGCAAGTGCACGGATTATATATAGTATAGCAGGTGCAAGTACCGGTCAATCCCACAGAGCAAGGTTTACTTAGGAGGATATTTATTTTTATATAGATTTATAGAAATAAGATTGGGGGAAATGTGTTTTGTTTTAAGAAAATACTAAAAACATGCATAGATTACTTTAATTAAACTCTTATAAGATGAAATATTCCCGGGATTGGAAATCAAACAACATGCAGTCAACAAATAAATCAAGTTTATAGAAAATATAATTCAATTTATAAATCAAGGATGATACGCTAAATTGTGCATTACTTGTCAATCGAAGGCTTTGCACGTGTATTCTCTACTATTCATGCCTTATCTCTCGATGGTCCATGCATAAAAAGAATCCATTAAGTTTATAAAAGTCCACGTATTTACCACTAAAGGACCATCCCTAGGCCATTAAACTACTCTCGTGATTAATGGAGCCTAGTTCATTTCATATGGTTCCGCTAATCAAGATTCTTCATCGGGATCCTTCTCTTGATTAGCTAAGATATATATAGAATATGGTCGACTCATATTTGTAAGTGTGGCAAAACGATATAAAAGAATTGATTATGAAATGGTAAACAAGACTTTAAACACTTGATTAAATAGGATGACTACATTATGCTGAGTTTCCAACCCCAAGAAATGGAGGATTACTCACTAGCCATATTTAAAGCAAGCATGAAAGAATAATAATATAACATAGAAATATAGATAGGGATAGAGATAGAGATAGAGAAACTTTTGCTTGTAGAGAAATAGAGACTGAAAGTAAACTTCAGAATTTTATTGCTTCAATCTTCAAGAGTAACTCCAAGAACAATGGTTGAATCTTTGAGAAACTTAGAAATAATAATGCTAGAGTATTTTGCTATCTTTCTATGTGTTTTCAGATAATTTTCTGATTCTTAACACTGAGTACAAAGGTCCTATTTATAGCCATTTTGGCTGAAGGTTGCATCTCTTGAAAAAAGGCAGCTTTTGGCTGAACAGAGGGTGCTCGGCCGAGGCAAGGGAGGTGCTCGGCCGAGCAGGTCTGTCCTCAGCAGGTCACTTTCTATTCCTTCATGCTCGGCCGAGTCAAGGGAGCGCTCGGTCGAGCAGCAGCTCCTTTGACTGGTCTTCTGCATTTTCCATTTCTGGCCCCTCTATTTTCAAAGCTTTTGCTCTAAGCCCCTTGTACTTCAAAATATGACCTAAAAACCTGTAAAATTATACAAAATACCAACCAAGCGTAAAATCGAAGATATAAAATAAAAATAAGCTCACTTTATACTTAATTGGTATTAAATTAAGTGTAAATAATGAAGTAAAAACACTATAAATGTCTATAAAATAGTCATTTATCAGTCCCACACACTATTATATCAGATCATGGTCTCTAATTTTCTAAGGCATTCACAACAGAATTAAACAGACTTGGAGTCCGACACATTAAGTTATCTGTAAGCAGACCAAAATGCAACGGATAAGCAGAAGCAGCCAATAAGTTGGTGCTAACAGCCCTAACTAAAAACCTTGAGGCGATGGTAGATGGTTGGACGAACTTCCTTTAGCCCTATAGGCAATTTGTACAACCACCCGGGGGCCAATCGGGGAAACCCCATTCGCACTGACCTTCGGTTCTGAGGCTATGGCACCAGCTGAAATGGCTATCCCTACAGCAAGAAATGCCAACTATGATGAGCAAGTCAACAAGGTCAACAGGCTCCTAGACCTAGACCTAGTGGATGAAAGGAGACTACCTGCTCAGATGAGGATGGTGAACTACAAGCAAAGGACTAAAGCCTATCATGACAAAAGGGTCAACAAGAGAGTATTCCAAGTGGGCAATTGGGTACTTAGAAAAATTGAAGCAACTGGCAGAAAGGTCGAACAAAACAAGCTCTCCCCAAACTGGGAAGCCCCCTACATCATCACTCAAGTCATCAGAGAAGGTACCTACATAATGAAGACCCCAGAGGGGCAAGAGCTGAAACATCCGTGGCACTCTGATAATCTACGGGAATACTATCACTAGTTATAGTTTGTCTTTTATGTAATAGATTAGTCCATGTTAGTCTTTTCTTTATTTTCAAGTAAATTAGGATTGCAGTTCGATGTAATCAATTTCAATTAATGAAGATTCAATTTTTATCAAGACTATCAACTAGCAAAGGCACATGACGAGGAACCCCTTCTCGGCCTCAAAGGCCAAGTGTCATGCCGAGGAAGCCCCTCGGCCTAATGAATTAATTTGCAAAAATCACCCAAGACCTATGACCGAGCAAGCCACCTCGTCATGGATAGGTGTAGCCTTGAAAATCATCTAAGACCTATGTACAAGTCATCTTCCTCGGCATGGATAGATAAAATAAGAAATACTCAATTGTCATGCCGAGGAACCCTCCTCGGCCTAATGACCTATCATCTAAAACCTATGTACGAGTCATCTTCCCCGGCATGGATAGATAAAAGAAGAAATACTCAAGTGTCATGCCGAGAAACCCTCCTCGGCCTAATGACCTATCATGTAAAACCTATGTACGAGTCATCTTCCTCGGCATAAATAGATAAAAGAAGAAAACTTCAAATGTCATGCCGAGGAACCCTCCTCGGCCTAATGACCAAACTTGTAAAATTTACAAGTAACCAAGACCGAACGAGCTTCCTCGGTCCAATCAACTAAAGTCACATATGACAAGAGGGCCTTCCTCGGCTTCCCAAAATGGGGTTGACACTTAGCAAATATTCAACATACATTTCAAACAAACAAAACGGTTCATATCAAAGCAATAAATGAAGACGATGAGGAAATGAGAAAAGGCATTATATTGATATGAAAAATTGGAGTACATTAGCCTTACTCTATTACATCAAAACGAAAAATTAATCGAAAGACCTAAAGAGGTCTTCTTGATCGGCAGTAGCATCAGGAATGATGACTTGCTCAGTAGGAGGAATGATGGCTTGATCAATTTGAGCTTCAGCTTGAGCCCCCTCATTGGGCTGCTCCCCGGCATTCACTCCCTCGTCTTCTTCAGCACTGAGAACCTCGTCCTCGATTCGTTCAATTATGGCGCTTATATTCTGAGGATCAACGGGAGGAGGAACCCAAGCAGGATGACCAGCCTGAGCATCGATGTCAGCAATCACACTCAAAGCATTATCTGAGAAGGGCACCAGATAATGAAGAGACCGAGTAGCCTCATCATATGATTCTTGGCATATCAGCCGGGCCAGCTTCTCCAGATCTAGGCCGAGGGATGTGTCCATCATAGCCCTCCTGGCTAGATGCAAGTACCCATCCGAGTACATCGTGGCCATCTCCTCGGCCAAAGCTTCAGTAAAAGCTAGGCTAGCCTTATATGCCGAGATAGCCTCAGCAATCTGAGAAGTCAATTTATCCTCCAACTCTTTATACCGGGCATCAGCTACCTCGGCATTGGTCTTTAGCTCAGCTTGGAGCTTCTATATCTCGGCCTCAGCAATCTGAGAAGTCAAGTTATCCTCCAACTCTTTATACCGGGCATCAGCTACCTCGGCATTGGTCTTTAGCTCAGCTTGGAGCTTCTCTATCTCGGCCTGCCCGGCCCTAGCTGCCTCCTCATCCTTGGCCTGAACTTCCACGACCACCTTCTCGGCCTCAGCCTTGGCCGCCTTCTCGGCCTCCAGATCCTCCCTCGGAGTTTTCATCAACACCGCAGCCTTGGCCATGTCCGCCTCATTCTTCTCAATTAGCTTCTTGAGTTTATTGGCCTGCTCGTCGGTGACCTTATTTAGGATGGCCTCATAGGCGGTGATCGTGGCAAGCTACATCAAAGAAATAAAAATATCATCAATAAAACTAAGTGTTATGAATACGAGAATGAGAAGGAAAGAATGACGAGAAGACGTACCTCGCTTGCTAGGAGGCCCTTTCTATTGGCTATATTCTCCCTGCTCGGCTTTGCCTCAATCATTTGATCGAGCAGGTCCTCGTCCATGGCTCGATGGACTACAACTCGGCCTAGCATGAGCTTGGGGCCTCTCCTCGCCAACACATCCAGACCCCTCATAGTAGGGCAGATGGCCAGTTTCTTAACAACCTGTTCGGCCTCAGTGTAAGTTTGCACTTGCCGAGCAGTGATTTCTTGGGAGGTAGAGGCATCAGCAGCTCTCTTCGAGGGAGGTTCCTTGGCACTAGGACCAGCACTTGGCCATTTTTTACCTGCAGTCCTTTGGACAGCCTCGGTTTCCTCGGTCTAAGCCTGATCGGCTTGCCTTGACGTTGCCTCCTCGGCACTAGGAGTTATATTTTGGAGGCTATACCCCTCTTCAGTTTAGACCTCTTCAGTCTCTTCCTCGGTTCCCCCCACCGGCTTTAGAGGCAACGCCACTGCCTCTTTTGTGGACAAGATGACTTGATGGTGAGTGGCGTCCTCTTGTGTTTTAGATTGAGCCGAGGTACGAGAAGTTTTCCTCCTCAGCTTCATCAGTGATTGGGGAGCTTTCGTTGAGACATCTCCAACTCTTGCTCTGAAGTCAAATCTGCAAAGACAAGAAGAGGAGCAATTAGCATACACGACGAGGAAAGATAACTAAACAAGCAAAAAAATAACAAGTACAAAAGACGGGAAAGATGGAAAAATTACACCCAACGACGCCATCCTCGGTTAGACACTGGTTATCATTTAGCTTGCAAAAATCACAATCGGCATGAAATTTAAACCCCAGATGTACCCTCCAGTGGGGAAACCTATTGCCCCTAACGATGAGGACGAGAGGCACTATCCCGTCCCTAGGTCCAGGCATAATGCCAGCCTGAACACAATATCTGGGGTCACTCTCCAAAGTAGACCAACACAAAGTGCCTACCTCGACAAATTGCTTCAACCTCTCAATCAGTTGGACACTCCACTCAGTTCTCCACACCGCCTGGGGCACACGAGGGGTATCCGAGGGAACGGCAAACTCCCAGCCTTGTCGGCTCTCCACACGGATGACGTGGTTATTGTAAGTGCTCGAATTTGAGTTGTTAGTATTTTCGTTAGAAAATTAACGAAAGTCCTAACATTCCTAACATTTCTAACAATTCCTAACTTTTCTAACCAAGCAAGGGTAAAGTGGGCATTGTTATTTAAGGTTAAACCTAGAAAAGAATCTCAAAAAACAAAAGAAATGGAAAAATCCGAATCTGGTAAGTTGAAAAACATAACCAGTTTGAATTTTTGAATAATATTCTTCCTGTCCAAAAAGCCTGCAGCAGCGAAATGAACAGTGCACGCTGTCAAGAGGCTCCGCGCGGATCTGTTTGCATCTCACAGAGGGCTATAAATTGAACCCTCCTCTCTCAGTTTACACAACACAATTGGCTCATAGAAGCTGTATTCTGGCGAAAAATAGGGAGAAAACAGTGGGAATTCACTAGAATTGCCACCATTTTCTCTTCAATCTTTCCCAAACCCCACTCACTCAAAATACTTTCAAAACACTCTCATACATACTCTCATACATACACCAATCCAAGCTCAAATCACCCCTTAGGAGGAGGATTAGAGAGAAAACATAGAGGACTTAAGTGTTATCTACTTGTTTTCTCTTTGACCAACTCTATCATCAAACCCTAAACACATTCAAGCCTTGAATCCACCCAAACACAAATCCAAACACCAAATCTTGATACTCCTCAAGTCAAACACCAAATCTTGATACTCCTCAAGTCAAATTCCAAGCCTAGAAAGATAGGGTGTCACCATTGGTAAAGCCCTCCTTCTCTAAACCCTAAAACTCCCTTTTAACTTCTTGTTCATCTTGTTCTTCTTACTTTGATTTACTTTATGTCTAGTTTAACTTAAATCTTGACCTAAGATGGTCATCTTGAAGTTCATCTTCATGAATGACCATCTCAAATGGTCCACATTTTAAATCTCTAGTTGATTTTTCTCTTTAATTTCATCTCTACAAAATTCCCCTTCCCAAGCAAATGAAGTGCTTAGTCCTAATGTACCCCAAGGATGGTTTGATATAGTTGATTCACCACTAAAATGTCAAGTGATCACTAATCAAAACCTAGGGAAATGGGGACAAGCATGGATGCCAAATCCCCTTTTAAATCATGTTTTTCTTCAAGAAGAAGTTGCTGTCCAGTAGCAATTTTCTAAGACCCCAGTCCATGGTCTAATTTTTTGGACACAGATAAACTTGGAATTTGGTGTTGACTACAAAACACTTTTTGTAGCCAACATCCAGATATTTCCATACATATTTTTACTTTATTTTTTGCGTGAGTAAAACTCCATTTTTCAAATTTTCTTTTGAAGGTCAGATCACCAGTCTCTGGAAGTCCAGATCTCATACCTGAGATTTCCAGACGGTTTTGGGTCCTCAAATCTTCTCCAAAATGATAAATTCTTTCAGATAAATCTTATTTGAGGTGTCTGGAACAACTTTCATTCTCTGAGTTTTCTCAGATTATGAAGTTTTAAAGCCCTTAAATCCATTTCAAAATCAAGTGTCCACTGCCTTTTTCATTCTGGTAAAAGTGGTTTCCAACTTCCAAAAATCTTTTGAGTACCAAAACTCAACCCAAAAATCACACCAAAAATCATGGGATCTGTCCAAAGTCTAATAAAGAATTCCCAATTTTTACTTCCCTCAGTTTTAACTTATTTTGGCCAAAGTAACACACACACACACACACACAAACAAATGGTTTTTAGCTTGGAAGACTCGTTTTACGAGGCATTCCGGGTGCACACTAACGTCCTTCCCGGCATGTAACGTGACCTCCGAACCCAAATCTCTAATCTCGGGCATTTTTCAAAGTTTTGGCCCTTAAAACAAAAATGGCGTGGCGACTCCGTTTGATTTCAAAAATCGGGTACATCACAAAGGGCGACTCACTGGAAATAAATAAGCTTTTTCTAAAAAAAATGATATTTGGTATATTGGTGGAAACCATTAAACTTCCCGTTATCGCCTCCTAACACGAGTCGGGGATAAATTGTGGTTTAACAATCCCACGTACCGGTATCATCGTTTTCAAAAAAAAAAAAGGAAAAGCTTTTGAGGGTCAAGCTTCCGTCCCGGCATTAAAAATCATTTGTTGTGTGTGTTGATTTTTGCACATTTTCGTGTTGTTTTGGCCGCCTCGGAAAAAGTCAAAATTTTGACTGTCGGAATCATGTCCCTAACTGTTGGAATTTTTGTGCTTATGTGCTTATGTGTGCATTTACTTTCAAAAAAAAATTTCAAAAAAAAAAATTTCAAAAAAAAAGAATTTCAAAAAAAAAAAAAGAAAATTTTCAAAAAAAAAAATCATGCATCATTCTTTTTAAGACACATGAAAAATTTATATTTTACTCGTAAAAGAAGATAGATCGTTTGCACACTACGCGCACGTGACCTTACACTGCACACTACGTCCCTAACCCGGGGAAATCCTTGTCGCGGCCCGTTTGGTCTTATTACGCCTCTCGGTGCAAGCACAGGACTACCCAAACATCCCATGGAGCCTCGTGTCGACCATGCACTTGTCCGTGACACACTTTGTCCGAGACCCGGTTGGTTTTTAGTCTGGTCTGTGTCATGCCCTGTCCGTGTATAGACCTTTCCTTTCAAGCCTTTGTCGGCATACCGACTCAATATCTTTCGGGGACCCTAATCGCCGAAGTCATGCCGGTTTTCCGCCGCAGACTTTGACCAAGATATTGACCGGCGCCTTGACTTCGACTCGACCGGCACAAATTATACACTCGACTCCCAAAGATTGACACCGAGTCATCAAGGATTAATGATTATTCCATGCCTAATTACGGCCCAATTGACGACAAGTCAAGATCAATCGTGGACATTTATCATCAAATCATGCCGACTTTTTGTCGAGCTCCTGACATGATCTTGACTTTGACGTCGCCTTTGTCCGTAATTTACATCGAATGCTCGTTAAGACTCGATTACCCGCCGTACTTTTAGGAGCGTTTTCATTTTCGGTCGGTGGGACCCGCTTGCCCTATAGGACCCTCGCCCGGGGCTATCCACCCTGGGAGGTCGAAATACAGGTGGAATACGAGGGGCTTATGGACGTAGTGACGGGGCCCACCGATCCAGATCCGAGACTAGTTTGCGAAAAAGAAGAGCAATCTTTTCCAACCGATTAGGTTAATAAAACATGTTTTAAGTAAACGTGAACAAATAATCGCGTGTTGCATGAGCCCAAAGCCCAAACACTTACCCTCCTTCAATTCCTGCACATCTCGAACCTCGTACCTTTTCCCCGCAGCCTCCTCACAAAGGTTGGTTTCTGCACCGGTCACCGTTTGATCAGCTGGGAAGAGTCAAGCGCATCGTCGCCTTCACCGTTTGTTCCGACTCCGGGTTTCGTAATGTCCGCATCACCGGTAACGATGGGGACAACGTCACTCCGCCTCCCGGGACTCCTCAAACAACCGCAATGGAATCGCTTAGCCGAACAGATGAGAGTGCGACAGAAGCACAAACAATGTGCCTTATGGAGGCTATCAAAAGCCATGGATTGGCCGCCAGTCTCAACCCAGATGGCACCTTCACTGTGGAAGAAGAGGAAGACCCCAATCCCGCTCTTGGTCAACCCGACTACTCCAGGATGCCACCACCGGCTTCCCACGGTACTACCACCAGAGCCCATGCTCCTCGACCTCTGGGTCAGCCGGCTCCCCAACTGCAGACCACTGGATCCATGCAGCCTGACGGGACGAGCCAGTTCGCAGTACCTCAGTGGGGACAAAGTCAGTACGGAATGTCTTCTCATGGTTGGGGATACCCCGGAATGCCACAACAAATTGGGATCCCGCCTCAGTTTGGGACCAATCAATCCGGACTTTCGCAGCAACGGTTTGGAATGCCACCACAGTTTGGTTCGAGGCAACAATCGAGCCCTCCTCGTAATGATGCTAGCTCACCGCTCCTCACACAGCTTCCGCAAACCCATTTCTCACTCAGTGGTTCAATGGGTTACCAAGCCCCCATCCCAGCTTTCATCGAATCACCAGACCACAAGATCCTCTCGGTTATGCATCCTCGCCACAACCACCATGCAATTCAACAACCAGGACAAGCAGCCCCGCACTTAAGCCTACTTATGGGCCTCACTCCGGAAATCCAAGCCATCCGGGCTACCTCAGATCTTCGCTCCATCTTCTCTCGCCGATTGGAAGCCAACAAGAAGTCGCCGGGTTCTATCCCTTTGCCCAAGCTCCTACCTACACTCCCTGTGGTAATTTGGGCCAAGGACGTTTTCACCTATGCTCCGGATATGGTATTCCTTCCACCAATGCACCACCAACAAATAGTCCTCTTCCCGGCTCAAATATCGGCTCAGCATTCCCGCTCCACCTTTGGATCCCCAATTGGCTTGGTTTATGGAGCAACACAAGGAAATGAAAGCGCAGATCGCCGAATTGACCGTCAAAAAGAACACTTCGGCCTACGTATCCCGACTCAATTGTACCCTCGCCTCACAAGTTCGTGATGCCCAATCTCGAACTGTTTGATGGAAGTGCGTGCCCTAAAACTCACTTGGACACCTACACTTTGGCAATGAAAGCTAAGGGATGCACAAACCAAGAATTGGCCGACTACTTCATCTCTCTTTGAAGTCGTGGGCTTTGAAATGGTTTTTCCGATTGCTGAAGCTAGGCTACTTGGGAACAGACACCAGCACTTTCACGTATAAGTATAAAGCCAACTTGGAATGGGAAACAAACAGAGTTGACTCGCAGACAACGGTGCGGCGCCACGATGAGAATATTGGGGATTTCTATAAAAGGTGGAACCTGAAGCTTAGTGAAATGGCCATTCCTCCTCCGACGAGGAGCAGCTTAGACATCTTTCGGTCATGCTTGAAGCCGCATTTGAGAGCTTCCCTCGCTCACTTCCCTACGCCGACTTGCGTGCAATGGTTAATTCCGGGGCTAAGTTCGAAAAGGCTTACAATCGCCAGCCTAACCGCCGCACTCGCTACGTATACCGGGTTTCTTCCACCTCCAACACAGCTCCCGCCCAACCAAAAGGTAAAGAAGTGATTAGCTATGCGGGACAGATCAGAACAATGCCACTTCCTTTGTTCCCAAGAAACCTGATGCATCCAGATCCCGGCTCCAAGACTTGAGAAACTTTGGGATGCCTTTGAGTGATATCTTCAGAGGTTTAGTGAGAGAAGGTTTGCTCCGGCCTTTGGAAAATTATCAGCCTAGAAACCCCAATGCTCCTTTGGATACCTCCAAGCATTGTGCCTTTCATCGCACTATGGGCACCTCGACGGATGATTGCGTCCCCGAAAAAGGCAATCCAAAGTTTGATTGAACAAGGGAGGTTAGAGGTGCTCGAAGGGCCCAATACTATCAAGAACCCATTCCCTAGAAACAACAACCCGAATGTCAACATGGTCGAGTTTGGTGATTCAAGACTTGTGGGCATAATGGAATTTGACTCACCCCTTTGCGAGGTCAATGAACCAGTCATCACAGGCAAGGAAAATGGTTGGATTGAGGAAGAAGCCGACAAAGAAGTCCGGATGGGAAGACCTGCGATAGCTCCCGTCTCCAGCGTCGAAGAATAGATGCATGGTCCAACAGCAAAGAGCGGCTAGACTAGGGGCTACCTATATCTAAAATAGTCTTTTAGTCAACCTTCGTAGGTTCTAGTATTTTTCTTTCACCTAAGTCCATCTTGGACACTTGTCGGTTTTGTCCACCTCGAATGTTGTGGAAAGATAGCTTAACTATCATTTAAAATTTATATATATATAAGTCTTTCTTCTTTTCTTGCTAGACTCGAGACATCACTTGCACACCCACGTTACACTTAATTGAAATGGTTTTATCCTAGATGACCACTTGTGCTGCTCAACCACTAACTCTTTGAAATGATTAATATTTAAATTAATCGGAGTGAGAAAATCAATTGATATCTTTCCCAAATTGGGGCTTACCAACTCCCCATTTTGCATCTCATATGCTCACATTCCTTTCATCATCATCCTCTCGTTGATCGATGAATTTGCATGGATCTTTTCTCATTTAAAGCTTAAGCAAGCAATGAAGACTTAATTTCGTTTAGGTCATCCGGTAAGGATTGCGGTCGAAGCCTTTCACCCATAGGAAAGCCATTACCTTACCCTCACCAAACAATATCCTTTCATTTCAAGATCGACATGTTTTGAAACCCTGTTTAGCCATCACCTTTGCTCCTTACTGAGAAAAGTCCAAGCAAGCCCAAGAAGTTAACTTCGAGAGTCGGCGATGCGTAAAATATCTCAAGCCATGAAGGAAGGACAAAGATAATCCTCAACTCCTCGAAGCTTTCCAAGTCAAAAAAAAAAAAAAAAGAGCTCAAGCAAAAGAAGCTTCAAAAAAAAAAAAAAAAAAAAAAAAAAAAGAAGGACTGTCGATCCTCACAATTCAGTAAAAGTCCCCGACTCCTCAAGAAGCTCTCCAATGATAAAAAAAGAGCCTGAATTCTCGAAGATTCGCAAAAGTTCTCGATAGCTTGGACTCCCTCTCACCATTTCCTTAACCAATCCCAAGCCATCCTCTCGCTTAGAGGATATCCCCGTTACCATTATCCTCGCCTTTGGCCAAAATCAAAATTTGACCTCTCATTCTTAGAGGCAATCAATCTTCCCCGCCATAGATTTCCCAAACACATCCCTACAAGCCAACCTTTCATTTTTAGAGGTTCGCCCCAAATTCGACCTCTTACTTTAAGAGGTCATAACTTCCAAATCACCCGATGGTCGATCGAAGCCCGGAAACCCAGCTGCAATTCCTATCGGATAGCAATTTCATCGTAAAATCTAAATCAAATTAATGGTTCATTGCTTGCTTAAATTGGAATCTAATCCATTTTGGCTCAAAATTACCAATCAAAGATTGTGCAAATTCGAATTTGATTCATGTGAGCATAATTCATTTCTACTCCACAAACACTTGCTGTGGATGTCCCACTGGGGCTTCGCATTCGTGTCTTTCATGGACACTCTAAGGGGATATGTTATTCGAATCTCCAATCCTCAAATTCCCAAAAGAACCTCAAAGTCTTGAATTTTCACACTCATTCTCTCTTCATTCGGGATAAGCCCGAACTACGGCGACCTGAGCTCTTCATAATGAAGGGAACGTAGGCAACCAGAAATGGTCCGGTCGAAATCACAAACAAATCTCGAAAAAAAAATCCGGTCTCATCAAGGATCGTCCCTATACACTTTCCGAGCTTGATTCTCGATATCAGTTGGCTTTCTCCTTGTGATTAATCAAAATATTTGTTCATATCAGATTTAGGGATTGAATAACCCGAACATTAACAAAGGGTTTTAAGCAAATTGTGATCATCACGAATAAAACAAGTTTTCAAGTGTCTCGACAAGTCTTCTCTCTCCATTATAGGGAAATAGAGCCAAACACTCAGTCTTTCCGTCGCCATGGGCTTCCATACACTTTTCCACACCTTGTGATGCTTATACTCTCTCAAAAGAGTCAAACCAAAAGCGAGAGTGTCATACACAAATTCGGGAGACATTCCCACCTTTCAAAAGATATGCCCCCGCACGTAAACATTTCGAGTCTTGTCCAAGTGATCGGTTGACTAAGGTCCGAAAAGATGGGTGCCTCCTTTGTAAGACTACTCCGAATTTCTTCACGCCGGGGCTTGCTAAGCGGTTCTCCTGTGTTCTCATGTATCGCCTCTTCAAGCCGGGGCTTCTATAGTCATCTTTGGGTCCACATTGGGTTCTTCACTACGAGATAGATTCACAAGACACTTCTTCAAAATCTGGACTTTGCCTACTCAGGATCCGGGGTTTATCAAGTTGGTCCTTTGGACCTGAATTTTATCAAGTCACAAGAAGGGTCTAGTCACATCAACAACTAGATTTTTCAAATTTTCGTAACTTGGTACATAGCAAATGCCCGTAGCATCGGAATTTAAGATCCGGGTTTCTCCCGCATTAGCAATTTCATCAAATCATTCTCCGAACAAGGTTTCGGCCGAAGTCACACCACCCAAATGAAAGAAGCTTCACTCATATCAACGTGCCCTAGAGCCTCGTCAAAGACGCCTTCAAATGACCAAGTTTGAGAGGGAAAATTCCAATCAAGACCCGGGATCCGAATCCAATCTCATCAAGATATAGGTCCATGTGATACTGTTAACAAAACCTCATCAACAACCACTGTTTAAATCGCGATCGAGGGCTCTCACCTCCCCCACTTGCTCAAAATCTGTTCCAAACAGTCTCCAGACACATACATCCCAATGCATCCCCTCTCATCACCATGCATCCCCACAAAAATCTCCCAAGGGCTCATGTAGCATGCACAAAACTTGAATCAATAGGAAAAATCCTAAGTGATTGAAGATCATAAATCATAATTTCCCTGCCAAAAGCTTAGACTAGGTGCATCTTCGAAAGCAAGTAAATGCATCATCTCGCGAACATATGCAGTGATGCTCTCACAATCATTTTTGGTTCTATGCATGCATCTGTCATCATGAATGTCATATATGCTTCTTCCTCTCTACTAACCAATGCAGGAATTCAAACGTGAAAGACCATTTTCCTTCGCTATTGAGACTTACCCTCAACAAGGAAGATGTTTGCCAAAGCCCAAAATCAATGGTTTCAACAAAATTGCAAGAAATCAAATCCCCCTTTTCGGCAAGAGATGATTCCGGGCAAAACATGTGCAGATCACCTCCAGTGTCTACAAATCGGTCAGGGACGCCAAGTTCTCAAATACAAATCGGTCAGGGACGCCAAGTTCTCAAATACAGTTCGGTCAGAGACGCCAAGATCTCAAAATACAAATCGGTCAGAGACGCCAAGATCTCAAAATACAAATCGGTCAGGGATGCCAAGATCTCAAAATACAAATCGGTCAGGGATGCGAAGATCTCAAAATACAAATCGGTCAGGGATGCCAAGATCTCAAAATGCAAATCGGTCAGGGACGCCAAGTTCTCG
Organism: Adenophora triphylla var. japonica; assembly: GCA_022495995.1. NCBI lineage: Eukaryota > Viridiplantae > Streptophyta > Magnoliopsida > Asterales > Campanulaceae > Adenophora > Adenophora triphylla. The sequence continues at coordinate 185,426 of JAFEMH010003851.1, forward strand.
AATACAAATCGGTCAGGGATGCCAAGTTCTCGAATACAAATCGGTCAAAGACGCCAAGTTCTCAAATACAGTTCGGTCAGGGATGCCAAGATCTCAAAATACAAATCGGTCAAGTGACGCCAAGATCTCAAAATACAAATCGGCCGTGGACGCCAAGATCTCAAAATGTAAATCGGTCGTGACGCCAAGTTCTCAAATACAAATCGGTCAGGGACGCCAAGTTCTCAAATACAATTCGGTCAGGGACGCCAAGTTCTCAAATACAGTTCGGTCAGGGATGCCAAATTCTCAAATACAAATCGGTCAGGGACGCGAAGTTCTCAAATACAATTCGATCTGAGACATCAAGTTCTCAAAGGCAAGTAGGTCGTGACGCCAAGTTCTCAAATACAGCCGGACAAAGACGCCAAGTTCTCAATGATGCATCAAGACTCTCAACACTATCAACTACCACACGCCCCGCAACTTGCTCTCCCGCAGTAAGCACAAAGAAAGGTACGTTAGTCCCTCAACATATCTCAAAAATATGCCTGCACTCACAAATGTTGCATGATTACCCATAGCTTTAGCTATTCCTACCTCCACAAACAGCAACGTAAGCTTTAGTCAATCCTCGGGCGACTTCCCTAAAATAGTCAATCCTCGGGCGACTTCCCTAAAATAGTCAATCCTCGGGTGACTCCCAAGAGCAAGCCAACCTTGGGTACAAAGCTCATAGCCTCTCGTTATCACCACCTCTTTGACGAACTATGTAGCCTACCATAGGTCCAGTCACTTGACCAATACGGTCACCCTTTTCCCCGATAGTTCTCGTAAGCCCAAATCTTCCCCAGCGAGAACACCTTCAAATAGTCTCCCTCAGGTACTAAACCTCGACTTAGAATCATACTCTTGAACTAAGTCCCCATTTAGGTTCATACTCCTGAACAAAACCTCGACTTAGAATCATACCCCTGAACTAAGTCCCCATTTAGGTTCATACCCCTGAACTAAACCTCGACTTAGAATCATACTCCTGAACTAAGTCCCCATTTAGGTTCATACTCCTGAACAAAACCTCAACTTAGAATCATACTCTTGAACTAAGTCCCCATTTAGGTTCATACTCCTGAACAAAACCTCGACTTAGAATCATACTCCTGAACTAAGTCCCCATTTAGGTTCATACTCCTGAACTAAACCTCGACTTAGAATCATACCCCTGAACTAAGTCCCCATTTAGGTTCATACTCCTGAACTAAACCTCGACTTAGAATCATACCCCTGAACTAAGCCCCCATTTAGATTCATACTCCTGAACTAAACTCCAACAAAGGCTAATAAAATCCCCAGCGAAGTTAATGGAATCCCGTTTCTTTTCCCATTATCATCCATTTCCTCGACAGCAAACATAAGACCGATTCCTTCAAATGAAGTCCACCAATAGACCATCTATCCCAAACCATCAAAGGAAAATCATTTCAAATCAAGGTTTGAGGCACCTAAGACGCCATCTCCAAGGTTCGAGGCACCTAAGATGCCATCATAAAGGTTCGAGGCACCTAAGACGCCATCATTAAGGTTTGAGGCACCTAAAACGCTATCACACACAACACGAGGAAAGCGATAAATCGCAATCATCCCCTAATTCGACAAACCGAAATCATTACCAGGGTGACTTCCCAAAAATAGTCAAATCTTAGGGTGACTTCCCAAAAATAGTCAGATCTTAGGGTGACTTCCCAAAAATAGTCAGACCATAGGGCGACTTTCCCCAAAATAGTCAAATCATAGGGCGACTTCCAAAAAATAGTCAAATCTTAGGGTGACTTCCCAAAAATAGTCAGATCTTAGGGCGACTTCCCAAAAATAGTCAGATCTTAGGGCGACTTCCCAAAAATAGTCAAATCTTAGGTTGACACCCTAAAACAGTCACTCCAGGGTCAAAGACCCGAACTACGACTGGCTTGATTCCTCTTAAGGATACGTAGGTAGCCTATCATTAGGTTCAGCCATCAGACCAAAATGGTCATTCCTATCCCCAGCAGAGCGGATAAACAACTTCAGCCATCAGACCGAAATGGTCACTCTTATCCCCAGCAGAGTTTCTTTCAGCAACCGACTGCAGAACTCGCTCATCAAGGTTCGAGGCACCTAAAACGCCATCATCTCCAGGGTCAAAGACCCGAACTACGGCTGGCTTGATTCCCATTCGGGATACGTAGGTAGCCTATCGCTAGGTTCAGCCACTCGATCACTTGATCATCCCGTCAAATATGGAGCCTTACTCTTATCGACGACCCCGCTTCCTTCGAAAGCGCCGTCGCCGAGGGGCTACTGTAAGTGCTCCAATTTGAGTTCTTAGTATTTTCGTTAGAAAATTAACGAAAGTCCTAACATTCCTAACATTTCTAACAATTCCTAACTTTTCTAACCAAGAAAGGGTAAAGTGGGCATTGTTATTTAAGGTTAAACCTAGAAAAGAATCTCAAAAAACAAAAGAAATGGAAAAATCCGAATCTGGTAAGTTGAAAAACATAACCAGTTTGAATTTTTGAATAATATTCTTCCTGTCCAAAAAGCCTGCAGCAGCGAAATGAACAGTGCACACTGTCAAGAGGCTCCGCGCGGATCTGTTTGCATCTCACAGAGGGCTATAAATTGAACCCTCCTCTCTCAGTTTACACAACACAATTGGCTCATAGAAGCTGTATTCTGGCGAAAAATAGGGAGAAAACAGTGGGAATTCACTAGAATTGCCACCATTTTCTCTTCAATCTTTCTCAAACCCCACTCACTCAAAATACTTTCAAAAAACTCTCATACATACTCTCATACATACATAAATCCAAGCTCAAATCACCCCTTAGGAGGAGGATTAGAGAGAAAACATAGAGGACTTAAGTGTTATCTACTTGTTTTCTCTTTGACCAACTCTATCATCAAACCCTAAACACATTCAAGCCTTGAATACACCCAAACACAAATCCAAACACCAAATCTTGATACTCCTCAAGTCAAACACCAAATCTTGATACTCCTCAAGTCAAATTCCAAGCCTAGAAAGATAGGGTGTCACCATTGGTAAAGCCCTCCTTCTCTAAACCCTAAAACTCCCTTTTAACTTCTTGTTCATCTTGTTCTTCTTACTTTGATTTACTTTATGTCTAGTTTAACTTAAATCTTGACCTAAGATGGTCATCTTGAAGTTCATCTTCATGAATGACCATCTCAAATGGTCCACATTTTAAATCTCTAGTTGATTTTTCTCTTTAATTTCATCTCTACAAAATTCCCCTTCCCAAGCAAATGAAGTGCTTAGTCCTAATGTACCCCAAGGATGGTTTGATATAGTTGATTCACCACTAAAATGTCAAGTGATCACTAATCAAAACCTAGGGAAATGGGGACAAGCATGGATGCCAAATCCCCTTTTAAATCATGTTTTTCTTCAAGAAGAAGTTGCTGTCCAGTAGCAATTTTCTAAGACCCCAGTCCATGGTCTAATTTTTTGGACACAGATAAACTTAGAAATTGGTGTTGACTACAAATCACTTTTTGTAGCCAACATCCAGAGCTTTCCAGAAATATTTTTACTTTATTTTTTACGTGAGTAAAACTCCATTTTTCAAATTTTCTTTTGAAGGTCAGATCACCAGTCTCTGGAAGTCCAGATCTCATACCTGAGATTTCCAGAAGGTTTTGGGTCCTCAAATCTTCTCTAAAATGAAAAATTATTTCACATAAATCTTATTTGAGGTTTCTGGAACAACTTTAATTCTCTGAGTTTTCTCAGATTATGAAGTTTTAAAGCCCTTAAATCCATTTCAAAATCAAGTGTCCACTGCCTTTTTCATTCTGGTAAAAGTGGTTTCCAACTTTCAAAAATCTTTTGAGTACCAAAACTCAACCCAAAAATCACACCAAAAATCATAGGATCTGTACAAAGTCTAATAAAGAATTCTCAATTTTTACTTCCCTCAGTTTCAACTTATTTTGGCCAAAGTAACACACACACACACACACAAACAAATGGTTTTTAGCTTGGAAGACTCGTTTTACGAGGCATTCCGGGTGCACACTAACGTCCTTCCCGGCATGTAACGTGACCTCCGAACCCAAATCTCTAATCTCGGGCATTTTTCAAATTTTTGGCCCTTAAAACAAAAATGGCGTGGCGACTCCGTTTGATTTCAAAAATCGGGTACATCACAGTTATTCCACCCGGCTACTTTACTCGACATTGGGTAGATACGTTTTGGCTGATTGGGTCACTTCTAATCACCACCAGTCTGGAGTCAGACTTGTAACTAACTGTGAAAAAATGATGGAAGGCCGATTGGCAGGGTTTGAAGCCTAAACTACGACATAGGACTATGAAACTGATGAGGAACCTCACGACATTGGCCCCAAGCATAGCCGGGACAGCCTGCATGTCCTCAAGAAATTCATTGATAAACGGGTCTAAGGGGAGATGAAGGCCTAATTGGAATTTTTTATAAAAGAAGTGAACATGGTTTAAAGGGTAATAAAACTCATTCACAGCTTGCTCGGTTTTGACCTTCACAAAGGGGAAGTAACTAAGCCTATATTCCTCTCTCGGCACCCCATACTTGTTGTAGATTTCCTCTATCATAGGATCACGGGCCTTAATTGGTTTTGGTCTGGGATATACGCCCTACCTCGGCCAGATCTACCCCGACCTCATCCTTGGCGTCCAGATTGGGTCTCCTCATCAAAAGCATCTCCTATATTCCCCGAGGTCGAAGGTCCAGTTTGACGATCAGCACCACTTTCTCTTCCCACCATATCTACACAATGAAACAATAAGGATCAGAAATTTGATGTGGTTGATGATCTCGGTCCAACCTTGGAACACTACAATATTAGGGGAACCCACATCTACTCGGTCAATTCTGAACCGACCAGGATAGCGTACGTCTGTTCTAGGGCTTTGGTACCTTGTCAGTATCTCTCCTATCTCTCCCAAATTTAACATCAGCCATGGACCATCAGTTCATCGATAAACCTTAAGATTACGGTTATGGTAATCATACAGAGAGTTGGGATTACTCCTCCATGTCCTCGCCATCACTAAAGGACGAGGAAGGCACAAGACAGGGGTTTAAAGGAAACTCAAGAAAAAGCTTCGAAGGAGCAACAATGGCGGTTTCTCCAAAACCCACCAAGAACACGTATCCCAAAACCCGAATACTCAAAATAAATGCAGAAATTAAAGAGAAAGGAAGAAGTTATACCTTTTAAATTGAATTTGGATGAAGAATGAATTGACGAAATTGAGCACAAACGCAGATTTGGGGCAAAGGAAATCAAGAACACGAACGGTTTTCAAACTTGCAATTTCGCTCTCAAACACAAACAGTGATGAAAGATTGAAATTGAAAACGATTTTGGCTTTTATACCCAACTATGAAATGGGTATGGGTCAAAATCCGGGCAAAGGAGCCGTCCCTTCTCATCACATATAATGTCCTAGTGGGTTCCCAAGAAAATGTCAGGCCTGGACAAACGCGCCCCATCATTGTACGACTTGAAGCGACGGAATGTGAAGCGCCTCGTGACACGTGGAAAGCCCAATCGAATTCGTTTAAGCCGAGGTAGAGAACTACTTCCTCCTCATCATAGCCGAGCCAGAAAGTCGGGGGCCACTGAACGGTATAAATCGAGGTACGAACGTGGATCCGTGATCGGGCAAGGCCCAATGGATTGGGCCCAAAATATAATCCATACAAGTCTCAATTACGACAAAGGGAATGGGCCTACTGTAAGTGCTCCAATTTGAGCTTGTTAGTATTTTCGTTAGAAAATTAACGAAAGTTTTAACATTCCTAACATTTCCTAACAATCCTAACTTTTCTAACAAAGCAAGGGCAAAGTGGGCATTGTTATTTAAGGTTAAACCTCAAAAAGAATCTTAAAAAGTAAAAACAAAGGAAGAAAACCAAAAATAGAAGTGGCTGGAACATAAACTGGCTGTTTAATTTGAATTTTCAAAAGATTATTCTTCCTGTCCAAAGCCTGGAGCTGCATTTAATGAACAGTGCACGCTACCAACCTTGTCCGCGCGGATACCTTTGTCATTTCAGGAGGGCTATAAATTGAGCCCTCCAGTCACAAAAATGAGGAGCCACAACACAATTTGCACTGAACCTCTGGCGAAATATAGAGAGAAAACAGTGAGAATTCACTTGAATTGTCACCATTTTCTCTTGAATCTTTCCCAACTCACACTCACTCTCAAATTCAAACCCTAAACACATTCAAGCCTTGAACCCATTCAAACACAAACTCAAGGAAGATAGGTATAACCTCCCTCTTCTTACCCTAAATTCTCTCATCCATGCATGCATTTGCAAACTACAAAATGTAGTTCATTCATCTTTTGCCTTAGATCTAAGAAGATCACCATGGAAGTCCATCTCCATGGATGATCTTCTACCAAGGATCAACATTATTTTCAAGTTCTCTTACTTTCTTGCAAAGAAAACACATTTTCAAAACCCTAAAAAACATTTTCAAGCATCAAATCTCATTTTCAAAGGATAAAAATCCCCTTCCCAAGCAAATGAAGTGCTTAGTCCTAATGTACCCCAAGGATGGTTTGGTATAGTTGATTCACCACTAAAATGTCAAGTGATCACTAACCAAAACCTAGGGAAATGGGGACAAGCATGGATGCAAAACCCCCATTAAAATCATATTTTCTTTCATGAGAAGTTGCTGTCCAGTAGCAATTTTCTCAGACCTCAGTCCATGGTCTAATTTTTTGGACACAGATAAACGTGGAATTTGGTGTTGACTACAAAACACTTTTTGTAGCCAACATCCAGATCTTTCCATACATATTTTTACTTTATTTTTTTGGTGAGTAAAACTCCTATTTTAAAATTTTCTTTCAGAGGCAAGTTCATCAGCTTCTGGAAATCCAGATTGCATATCTGAGATTTCCAGAAGGTTTTGACCCCTCAAATCTTCTCCAAAATGGAAAATTCCTTCGTACAAATCTTATTTAAGGTGTCTGGAACAACTTTCATTCTCTGAGTTTATCCAGATTATGAAGTTTTAAGACCCTTGAATCCATTTCAAAATCAAAGGTCCACTGCCTTTTTCATTCTGGCAGAAGTGGCTCTCAACTTCAAAAGGTCTTTTGAGTACCAAATCTCAATCCAAAAATCTTCCAAAAAATCATGGGATCAGTTTAAAGTCTTAAAAAGATATCCCAATTTTTACTTTTCTGAGTTTCAAATTATTTTGGCCAAAACACACACACACACACACCCAAATGATTTTCAGCTTGGAAGACTCGTTTTACGAGGCATTCCGGGTGCACACTAACGTCCTTCCCGGCGTGTAACATGACATCCGAACTCGAATCTCTTGATTCCGGGCATTTTTCAAAGTTTTGGCCCTTAAAACAAAAATGGCGTGGCGACTCCGTTCTTTTTCCCGGGTTTTATTTGGTTTTTTTCAAAGAAACGCAAAAAATCGAATTTTTCCCGCGAAATGGCACATCATCACAGTGGCGACTCCACTGGGGACTAGATTTTTTCTAAAAAAAATGGTATTTGGTATATTGGTGGAAACCATTAAACTTCCCGTTATCGCCTCCTAACACGAGTCGGGGATAAATTGTGGTTTAACAATCCCACGTACCGGTATCACCGTTTTCAAAAAAAAAAGAGAAAAAGCTTTTGAGGGTCAAGCTTCCGTCCCGGCTTTGAAAATCATTTGTGTGTGTATTGATTTTTGCACATTTTTCGTGTTGTTTTGGCCGCCTCGGAGAAAGTCAAAATTTTGACTGTCGGAATAATGTCCCTAACTGTCGGAATTTTCGTGCTTACGTGCTTATGTGTTCATTAACTTTCAAAAAAAAAATTCAAAAAAAAAATCATGCATCATATTTTTAAGACACATAAAAAAATTTCTATTTTACTCAGAAAAAGAATATAGACTGCTTGCACACTACGCGCACGTGACCGTACACTGCACACTACGTCCCTAACAGGAAATCCTTGTCGCGGTCCGTTTGGTCTTATTACGCCTCTCGGATGAGCACAGGACTACCCAAACATCCCATGGAGCCTCGTGTCGACCATGCACTTGTCCGTGACACACTTTGTCCGAGACCCGGTTGGTTTTTAGTCCGTGCGTGTCATGCCACCCGTCGTGTATAGACCTTTCCTTTCAAGACTTTGTCGGCATACCGACTCAATATCTTTCGGGGACCCTAATCGGTCGAAGTTACGCCGGTTTTCCGCCGCGTACTTTGACCAAGATATTGACCGGCGCCTTGACTTCGGCTCGGCGCACAAATTATACACGACTCCGGCATTGACACGAGTCATCAAGGATTAATGATTATTCCATGCCTAATTACGGTTTAAGCGACGACAAGTCAAGATCAATTGTGGACGCTTATCGGTCCAAATCATGCCGACTTTTCGTCGAGCTCTCGGACATGATCTTGACTTTTGACGTCGGCTTTGTCCGTAATTTACATCGAATGCTCGTTAAGACTCGATTACCCGCCGGACTTTTAGGATCATTTTTCTTTCGGTCGGTGGGACCCGCTTGCCCTATAGGACCCTCGCCGGGGCATCCCACCCCGGGAGGTCGAAATACGAGGTGGAATACGAGGGGCTTATAGACGTAGTGATGGGGCCCACTGATCCGAGATCCAGAGTAGTTTGTGAAAAAGAAGAGCAATCTTTTCCAACCGATTAGGTTAATAAAGCATGTTTTAAGTAAACGTGAACAAATAAGCGCATGTTGCATGAGCCCAATGCCCAAACACCTACCCTCCTTCCATTCCCAAACATACGAACCTTCGTGTCCTTTCCCCCATGACTCCTCACAAAGCTTGGTTTCGGGCACCGGTCATCGTTTGATTAGTTGGGAAGAGTCAAGCGCGTCATCAGCTTCACCGTTTGTTCCGACTCCGGGTTTCAGAATGTCTGCGTCTGCTGGTAATGATGGGGATAACGTCACTCCGCCTCCAGGACCCCTCGGACAGACCGGCGGTGGAATCGGTTGGTAGAACGGATAAAGGCCGCAACTAGAAACATGCCCGAATAGCCTTGGGAAGGCTATTAAGAGCCATGGCTTGGTCGTCACCCTCAACTCCGATAGCATTTTCACCGTAAAGAAGGAAGAAAGTTCTCCTCCTACTCTCAACTGCCCTGGATACGTCAAGATGCTACCCCAAGATTCCTATGTTTCCACCGCCGGGACTCCTGCCCGTCGACTTACAGGCAAGCGGCCCCCAAACGGCGATCGGGGACGAAAGAGTTCGGCATGCGTCGGTTGTCCCCTCTCAAAGTGATGATCCCGCAAATATCGGCTGAGTGATGAAAATCAGGAAGCAGTTGAAGAAATATGGTCAGCCATCAAAGCCTTGGAAGAACGCCGGAACGACGGCAAGCCTGGATTGAAGAGGCCACACGCCACTTCGGGACCTTAACAATCTCCCAAGCGGCGGGGCTACCACGAAGGACAAACATATGCCTGTTCCCAGGGACCTTAATATCTCTCATTATCCGGCGGAGTCCAACCACTCGCTTCCGGATGAGCCCAACAGAGAATCTCCCCGGACCAGTTCCACTCAAAGTCGTTCCGGCACCGCTCAACCTGAGGTCCCAAATCCACCACCAGTAGAACACATTTGGTGGGATATTTGTGGCTGTCCCGATTGCCTTGAAAGGGACTATCAGGAATTTGGATACACGAGGACCGTCCTCCTAAGAAGAAGAAAATTTCCTCCCGGCCAAAAATTGAAGGAGAGATTCGAGGCCGATGATACCGGTGTGGGTACACTCGGGGAGCCATGCGGAGGATTTGATTATTATGTACTCTACTCCGGCCAGTCTTCCCAAGCAAACGGGGGTAAAAGAGCGAGAAAAGCCTTGCAGCAACGGAGTGAGACTTTCGGACGCCGAATACTGTGGACTGGGTAACTCTAATGCCAATCGAAATCTATCCCCGCGGGAACGGCGAGTCGGTTTGACCGGCTCAGGAGTGCACACCGACGAAGAAAGGCAAACGCCAGTTTGGCGCCCACACTCAATCAATGTGTTGACCAATGGTGGTAACCGCTACAAACAACCTCGACGCAACCCCGAGGCTTCAGCAAAGGCTTTGCCTCGCAAGAAAAAGACGAAGTGACGGTTTAATGACTCTCTTTCAGGAAAAGGACCAAATCTACGATCCTCGGATATATGGGAGTATGATCACCTTCTGCGATGAAGATGCGAGGGATGTATCCAGACACAATGAAGCCACATACATCACTATTCGGCTCAACACCATATCACTCCCAGGGTATTAGTGGACAATGGATCATCGGTAAACTTCCTTCCCTCGGCATGATGAGGGCCCTCCGCATAAATGAAAGGCATATGATCCACATCTACCCGGACTGTCAAGGCCTACGACGGTTCGTCTCGTCCCATTCTGGGGACAGTAACTCTGGAACTCTGGTTTGAAACCCAAATGGTGCCGACGAAATTCCATGTAATGGACGTCCCATCCGAATTCACAGCGCTATTGGGACGCCCTTGGTTACACCACATGAAAGCCATAGCTTCCACCCTCCACCAATGTGTCAAATTCATCAACCGGCAGGGAGACCTTGAAGTCATAAGGGGTGACAGTTTCCTCATAGGGAGCAGAAGAGCGAAACAATAGCCAAGAATGCCCACGGCCAAACACGGGGCTACATCCTTCAAGAGGCAAGTCTCGCCGGCATCCTTTGGAATCCGGCGATGCCAACTATGTCAACACACTCAAGCGAGCGGACTCAGAAGAAGTTCGATTCATCAAATTTAATTGTTATTTCCAACACTTGGAGCGTCTTGGAAGGAAGCTTGGCGAACACCGCCATGATACGAGCACACAAGTCCCGGTCCTCAATCACGGATTTGTCGGCATTCTCGCAAACCCATTCTCTGGCCTCGCCGAGCGAGGAGATTTTCATGATAAAAGTCGAGCAAGCCAGGACTCGGCTCGAATGTATGAACATTGTGTGGGACGTCCTCCTCGAAGAACTACCCACTAAGCCTTTCCGCTCGCACATGGGGCATGAGATCTTTCCAGTAGTTCCGGCCACCGCACCAAGACGCAACACGTCCCCGCATCTGGATTGAGCGATCGGACGACGATGAGTCGAGAACCCTCCCGGGATGGAGGAAGCGGCATATCTGGAAGAAGATCCTTACATCTTCATGCTCGGTTTCAAGAGCCGAACCTGGTTGATTACGATTCGAGACAAAGAGATGATAGCAATGCTTGAAGAGGAGCACGAGACCATGCCTTTCCCGAGTTGTGAAGCCACCGACGAGCGATGCCGCTAAAGAATTGGGAAACTCTCTCGGGCCCGTCCGCGACCCCGAAGAGGAAATGATCACCAAGCTTGGATTGGTCCCCCGATCCTTTCGTGTCAACCTTTGTAAAGTCCTCAGGAGTCTCTCATTGTTGAGTTCGGAGTCTCTCGAGTCGTCCAGATGGCCTTACGCTGAAGACTACGAGTACGTAGCGAACGTTGTATTCCCTTTCGTCTTCAATGAAATGATGAACCTTTACGAGTATCCCTTAATTGCCACTTTAACTAATGATGAATTAACTAATAATCTAAAAACGAGTTAATAACGATTCACTAGATGAAGAGGCGGACACATTAAATGAACAATATATCAAAGAAATCTTTAAGCGGGTTGTCAGGAAAAAGGAAAATCGAGCCCAAGCTGCCGAAGAGATTTTGACGAGTGTGAATGCAGGAGCTGCGGAAGAGCCTAAAGAGACGCAGATTGGTAGTTTCTTCGAAGGGGTGAAAGGGATGCCCTAATTGAGCTACTAAAAGAATTTGTGGATGTGTTCGCATGGTCCTATAAAGATATGCCGAGGCCTCGATCCTTCCATAGTTGAGCATCGAATACCGCTCGACCCGGAAGTCGAGCCGGTAAACGAAGCTAAGAAGAATTAAGCCCGAATGGTCCCTACAAGTGAAAGAGGAGATAGAAAAGATGCTCGGGCGGGATTCATCGGGGTCATTGAATACCCTACATGGCTTTCCAACATAGTAACGGTGACCAAGGCCAACGGAAAGATCCGGTCTTTGCGTAGACTTCGAGAGACTTGAACAAAGCCGAGTCAAGACGATTTCCCCACGCGAACATCGACATTTTGGTAGATTCCACGGCCAACCATGAAGTCAAATCCTTCGTCGACGGTTTTGCCGGCTACAACCAAATCAAAATGGCGAGAAGAAGATCAACCCAAAACGGCCTTCACAACCCCTTGGGGCACATGCTTGCTACACGGTCATGCCATTCGGACTAAAGAATGCGGGGCTACATATCGAAGGGCGGCTACGGCCCTATTCCACGACATGATCCACAAAGAAATTGAGGTCTATGTGGACGACATGATAGTACATTCCGAGAGGATCGGATGGCGACACTTTGTTGATTTGAGAAAATTCTTCGGCGCCTCAGAAACCATAGTATGAGGCCGAATCCGGCCAAATGCACCTTCGGTGTAAGACGAGGTAAGGTGCTAGGATATATGGTGACGAACGGGAATCGAAGTAGATCCCCGAGAAAATCAAGGCGATAGTTGAAATGAAGCCGCCAGGACAACTGACAGTGAAATCCTTCGTGGGAAGGCTGCAATACATAAGCCGCTTTGTAAATCGGTGACCTCGATCGGCGAGCCGATCTTCAAGTTGATGAAGAAAAATGCCTACACGAGAATGGACTCCGAATGTCGGCTTGCCTTTGAAGCAGATCAAGGCATACCTTGTGAATCCCCGATTCTCTGCCCACCACATCGGCAAAAGCCACTCTTGCTATATCTAAGCGTCACGGATACGGCAATTGGGGCTATGCTAGCCCAAGAGAAGAAAGATTCCAAGATCGAAAACGCCATCTATTTCGTAGCGAAAGCTCCAAGGAAGCGAACTCAATTACTCCGCTTGCGAGAAGACTTGCGCGAGGTTTGGTGCAGGTAGTGGGAAAGTTGAAACACTACATGCGGTCTCACCCGATACATCTCGTCTCAAGGATAGACCCCATCAAATATACATTCGACAAGCCTTCCATCTCCATGAGGTTGGCAAAATGGTCGTTCTTTTTGGCCGAATATGACATCACTTATGTTTCAAGGAAATCCGTAAAAGGACGCATAATGGCGGAACATTTGGCCGATTTCCCAAGTGATGAGTCAGAGGACACTGAACCTCAATTTCCCGATGATGGAATCTTCGCTCTAGAAGGAGAAAATCGCTGGCAACTCTTCTTCGACGGGCGTCAAACAAAAGGGGAACGGAATAGGAATGCTTACGGTCGATCCCTGCGACGAACACACCCCATGCTTGGTAAGGTTGAACTTCGAAGTCACCAACAACTGCTTGAATATGAAGCTTGCATAGCCGGGTTGGAAGCCGCCCTTGAAAGAAATATCAAGGAATTGGAGGTGTATGGTGACTCGCCCTCATCATCAATCAGGTCTCTAACAAATGGAAGACCGTGGACCACTGTCTACGAAATATCACACTTACATGGAAGAGCTAGTAACCCAATTCAAGGAGATCGGCTTTCATTACTTGCCCGGAGATCGCAACAGTTGCGGATGCTCACGGCAACGCTAGCCTCCCTCGTTGAAATACCCGAAGGGAAGTCCGTCAAACCATTCGGAGTCGGGAGAAGAGAAAATCCCGCTTATTGTTTTGAAATCGAAGCGAAGCCGAACCGGCCAATGATCCACAGTACACTCGGATCTACCGGTACACGAAGGATGGCGAGGCCTCTTTCAAAAATGAAGATGGGAAATATAAAGAAGGAATCAAAGCGAAAAGTCTCTCGGCCACAGATCGGCTCGCCTCCCATTATGTTCTTTTGGGAAACATGTTATACAAGAAGCGTTATCGAGGCCCCCTCTGCGATGTATCGGCAAACAAGAGGCTACCGAACTCATGAAAGAAATACATGTTGGTACTGCGGCCCTCACATGAATGCTCGAGCCTACGATGCAAATTATGCGAGAATGGGATACTTTTGGATCTCCATGGAAGTCGGCGCATCCGGTTCGTCAAAAGCTGCGACAAATGTCGGCGATACTCAAACCTTAATCATTTGCCTCCTCACGAGTTATCTTGCATGACAACCCCTTGGCCTTTCGTCACTTGGGGAATTGATGTCATAGGCAAAATCACGCCATCGGGCGGTAAAGCCACGAATTCGTCTGGTAGGCGTGGATTATTTCACCAAGTGGGTTGAAGCCAAGTCCTATAAAATCCTCGGCTCAAGGAAAGTAGCCCTCTTCATCAAAGAAAACATCATATGCGAGATACGGGTTGCCGGCAGAAATCATCTCGGATAATGGATCCCACTTCGAAGGGAATGCGACGAGCTGGCGAGAATTCCGAATAACCCGTCACAAGTCATCTCCTTACGGGCCCCGAACCAACGGAGCCGTTGAAGCGGCAAACAAGACTCTGGAAAATATCATCCGGAAAATGGGCTGTCCAAGGCGAGAGATTGGCCAGAAGTTACACGGCACTGCGGGGCTACAGAACATCGGTCGGAACGGCAGGCGGGAAACACCGTTTGCCCTCACATACGGAATGGAAGCCGTACTCCCAATCGAGCTAGAGATCCCCTCGCTCCATATACTACTGAAAAGCCAGATCAACGAGGTCGAATGGCTCCAGAGTCGCCACGATGAATTGGCCCTGCTAGATGAACGCCGATTGAAAGCAATGGAACACATCCGAGCCTACCAAGGAAGAATGGCCAGAGCCTTCGACAAGAAAGTAAAGCATCGGGAGATCCGAGAAGGTGATCTCGTTTTGAAAGAAAAGCCCCGGTCCGTATCAACCCCCTCGGCAAATGGGAGCTGTATGGGTCGGGCCATACGTCGTCCGGAAGATCTTCTCAGGAGGAGCCATGCAACTTGCGGACCTCGACGGAAATCCCTTTGTACACCCGGTGAATGGTGACAAGGCTGCGCGAGATACTACGCGTAAAACAAAAAAAAAGAAGAAGTCAAAAAAAAAGAGTGCTAAAAGAGTAATACCCAACTAGGTTGAAAACCCGAAAAGGGCGGCCTAGGTAAAAAACAGGGTTGCACCAAAAAAAAAACAAAAAAACAAAAAAAACAAAAAAAAAAAAACAAAAAAAAACAAAAAAAAAAAAAAAAATCAATCGGGTTGAACTACGAAGACTGAGCTCCTCAAAATGAGGGAACGTAGGCGGCGGAAACGGTTCGGTCTAAGACACAAATAAAAAATCATACTTTGACATCAATACAGCGATCGAGACCATGAAAGCGTCTCGAAAAACTCTAAAGCAATTCAAATATTCATTACAAGTTAAAAGCTTTTTGATGAGTCTAAGCCCGATTCATTCCTACAAGCGGCAACTGCTAAAAGAAAACTAAGATGCATAATCAAACTAATGTATGCCATGACAAGAAAGGGATACTCGGAAACCTCAAAGTCACTCCATGCCACTCGTCGGCCTCTCCCCTCTTCTTCCCCCTTCGTGTCTTCTTTTACGAACGGGGAAAAATGTCGGTCTTCCTCCTACCAAGCTCGGTATAGGAGCAGGGATCTATCGAAACCGGCCTCTGTCAGGGCCTTAGTAGCCCTAGCGTCATCTCTCATCTCCTGTAGCCTAGCTGGTAGCATAGGAGTCCTCCTCTCCTGTCTCTTGACGTAAACCTCATAGTCGGTCACAGCGTCTCCGCTCCTGTCATGAGGGTTGGCTCTCGCCTCGGCCCTCCTCCTCTCGGAAATAGTCAGGTCCTCCGCACCCACAATGGCCTCACGCCGTCTCAAAATAGCCATCTAAGTCTCTCCCAAATGCCTCTCGTACCAATCCAGGTACCAAGTGGTCAGGAACAGGTCCTCGGACGCTGAGGATAACCCGAGGAGGAAAAACGTCATATCTCCATGCTCGGGAAAGAAAGGGAAACACCGAAGGATCATCCATAAAAAGCAGGAGCCACCACCACGATGGCTATATCATCAAAGTTCTCCCAAAGGAACTGCTCCGAGGCCGAGCTGTCTCGAGACCAAAGACGGAATATAGAAGGCTGGGTGAGAAAGCCCGGAAGCATGACCACATGAGACCCGTCTTGAAGCACTCTGCGAGTCTCCACCGCCAACAAGGCAGCGACCATCGATATCTTAAATGCCGGCGACCAGCCATCCAACGCTCCCATGAGCCCTGATCATCGAAATCCACAGCAACCCCCCTCCTGGCAAATGTCCAATGCTTGATCATGTCGGGAGTTTCCCGAAGAATCCCCAAGCATTCCATCAGCCACAGGGTCAAGAGGAACGGGCTGCCCCGTGCATATACCGTCTTCCGTGCCAACCTATCGAGAGCATGGAAAGTCTCCCCCGGGATCGGAGGTACGACATCTACGCCAAGCGACAATGAACGACTACATCCGGCGAGACCGATGGCAAATCCCAAAGGAATAGACCATGAACCGGGTGCCAAACCTACAACGTGCAAAGGCATCCCAATAGGCATCATCCACCAAGCCTAGGCCCCTAAACCTATCGGGAAGGCCGGAAATATCAAAATGATCGGGACCACGGATCATACCTTGCGCTTCCTCCGGGGAAAGATGAAGCAGGATGCACAATCTGTCAACGAAAGAAGCCCCTCCGGGCAAAGGAACCGCTATCTCTTTCACCTCCGGACCACCAAGCAAGGCCCGAAATTCTTCCACGGTCGGAACAATCTCGTTGAAGGAAAGGCAAAAGACATGCCTCCTAGTGTCCCAAAATGAGGAAGAAGCCCTCAAAAGACCGTAATCCGGAATCAATTCCTTGAGAGACCATAAGCACTTCACCTTATACCTTTCTTCAAAGAAGGACCTCCTCTCATGCATAATCTCCCGGGACCAATCCTTAAACTTGTTGAAGAATGACATTTGGGATTCTTGGGACAATTTTGATGGAGCTTTTCTAAGGTTTTCCATGGTTTTTCTCTCTTTCTCCCCAAAAATGGCTGTTTGAATTTGGAGGTTGAAGAGGATATTTGAATTTGAAATAAAGTGAGACCGGATCTGAAGCAAAATTAAAGGACAATGTCGGAAGCGAGGACTCCTCCGCGCGGATATGTTTGCTTTCCATCGAAAAATCTTGCAAGTCAAGTGCTACACCAAAAGAGGAATATTCCGTCCCGGTTGCTCGAAACCTGTGCAAAAACCTCCCCAAACCAGTCCATATACCAAACATCTACACCCTTACCAAAAAAAAAACCTAAGCTCATGCAACATTGCATTCATACTGCATTGCATTCATAAAAATAAAATCCTAAATTATTACATTCCAAAAATAAAGGGAGTGTGCAAAAAAAAAAAATCAAATCAAATAAAAAAAAAAGGTAACAATAATCCTAAATTATTACATCCCAAAAAAAAAGAAGAAGAAAAAAAAATGTGCATAAGCTGTACAAATCTCAATCCCAGTCATAAATCTCAAAATCTCAGAAAATCAGGGAGGGTAATCAATCAGAATCCCTAGCGCCCGACGTCTGTCCCCGGTCCCTCTTGCGACTCGGGCCCGCCTCCTCAGGAGCCCTGAAAATCTCGGGCTCAGAATCGTCCTCGTCTCCAGAAAGAGGCTCGTCAGGACCAACCGGCACGCTACGATAAGGCAAGCCGAGATCTGCGAAAAATCATATCCGAAGGTGAAGGCGTCGGACTCTGGACGTACGAAGACGACCCACCATCTTTGCCAAACGTGTCCCTGCCCATGTGGATCCCAGAGAATGACGTGATCCGAAGGCGGCACCGCGCGGGGATCAATGAGAGGAGACGAGAGGAGTCTCTGAAGAAGCCTACGAACGAATAGGGAAGCCTCCCGCGACGGGCGCCGGCCGTGGTCGCCTCGCTCTAGCTGAGGAGCCGCAAGCGACCATTCTCTGATGAATCTCTTAGCTCCGATCACTTGCTTCGTCAGCTTCTCGACGACCACCTCCGAAAACTGCACAAAAGCAAAAGCGTCAGAAACAGTTGAAGCAAGAAATGATGACAGGAAGGAAAAGAAAAGACAAAAAAAAAAAAAAAGAGAGAAGCCGTACCTTCATACAGGACGAGGCCGGAAAGCTCGTGGAAGCCGCTCGAGTGAGGATCTGCACCCTCAATCGGACCCCATCCTGGATATATGAAAAATCCGTCCGAGGGTACCGCGGGATCCCAAGCCCCTCTCTATCCGAACGAGGGCATCCTCGGCCTCCTCAAAACAAATACGGGTGCGGCTCAATCGCCACAAATGCCGAGAAGTGCGGCCGGCCTGTAATCATCCCAGTCACGAATCTGTCACTCGGGTGCATCATATCGGCGGGAGGCTCCACCGGTGTCCTCGGCGAGTTCACGCCATCTTTGGCGCGTCACCCTCTCTCCCGGATAATAGGCATCGCAGTCGGACCTCTCGGGAATCCTCCATTGCACGGTCAAATCTCGGCGCCCTTCGGCTGCGCCACCTCGAAACGATCCCAAGGATAAAATATCATCCTCTCGTCCGTCTCGGCCTCCCGTCGAGGGAAGGCAATCCGCGTACACGAGAGTCGTACGCCCCCTGGAGCTTATCTTCTCCCGGGCATGCTTGGACCAAGAATGCATGGCCGGATACGCCCCGACGTACTCTGCCGTGCCGCCACATCGTGACGTGGAAAAACTCCAACGCCCATTACTGCGAAAGGTAAAAATCCAATCAATCCGAGTGCAAAAGAAAAGTGTGCTCAAAAAAAAAGGGGGAAAGCAAAGAGAGCTTATACCTCCGGGGCAAACTCAAAGCGGTACAAGGAGCTCATGACCTTCGGTGTACTGTCGAGAGAAAAGTAAATCTCTGCCCGGCCGGCCTCTCCCAGGAGACATCTCCGGCCATCTCCATGTCCTCCAAGGACCTCGGCAAGGCAAAGGCGCCGTCCCCTCGGCATGCCCAAAGAGGGTGCTCGAAAAAGCAAACCATAAGAAGGCCACGGCAATCGATCGGCGCCTATCCTCTCCTCCCGACCTCGTAACTCCACAATGGTCTCCACAATCTTCCCGTAGACCACGGCATACTCCATCCCCATCCCCTTTTTGGGAATAGGGGAAAATTCCGAAGAGCACAGAGATCCGCATCACCGTAGCCGTCCCGCCACTCAATGCTTTGCGTCCATTGAAGGACAAACCCGTGATCGCGGCATAGTCGGAAAGGCGTAACCGTAGCCTCGCCCCGGAAGAAGTGAAACGTGTGGGTCGCATCCCACCAGTCTTTGCGCCAAAGCAAACATCAAGCCCTTGCTCTTAGGGAACTTGACCAGTCCCCTCAAGCACTCAACAAACTCCCAAAGCCCGGTCTCAACAACAATCTGTCTCGGACTCGGCAAAGCTCCTCGGCCCGCATTCGAAAGCCGGTCCCACAAGTCAACTACGGACTCCACCGATCCTCGAGTCTTCATCTTGTTCAGCTGCTCCGTAACGTAGTTGTTTCCACCCTGCAATAAAAAAAAAGAAAATGTCAAAAAAAATTGCATTTGCATTTGCACAAAAAAAAAAAAGCAAAGCATACATATGCATCATGAAATTTCAAAGAAAATTCGACAGTATGACAGCATACAATGAGCATAGCCCCATTTTTCTCACCCAAAAAGACAGTTTTCAACAAATCCCAATCAACATTCATGAAAAAAAATCTTTCATACAAAGAGTCAACGGAGGTAAAAACTCCGTCCCATCTTCAAAAAAAAAGGAAGTTCCTATGCATGCATGCATATCATCCATCATCTCAAAAAAAAAAAAAAATCCTACATTCATACATCCTACGGAAGCAAAAACTCCGTCCCATTTTTTATAAGACATTCATACATGCATTCATCAAAAAAAAAAATGCATTCCTACGGGAGTAAAAACTCCGTCCCGTTTTCATAAAATAACATGCATTCAATCAACGGGAGGAAAAATCCGTCCCACTTTTCAAAAAAAAAAAAATCATACATTCATATCATCATCTCATATTGGCAAAACGCCAATTCTTTTCTCAAGCAAAATGCACATTTTGAAACACCAACAAATTCATTGCAACATGCATATCATCAAGATCAATATTCAAAAAAAAAAAAAATCAAAGTCACAATTTATAATTTTCGAATTTACAAAAAAAAAAATGGCCAAAAGGCCAATTCTTTTTCCAAACAAAATGCACATTTTGGGATACCCATATACTCATTACAACATGCAAAGCATCAAAATCAAGATTCAAAGCCAAGAACATCAATCATTCGAATTTTCAAAAAAAAAAAATTCAAAAATCACCCAAAATTCAAATCTCAAGCAAGAAATCAACAAAGGGAATCAAAGGATTCGAAGTATACCGTTCGGAGACTCGGATCAGAAGCCCAATGTTGCCAAGCATCGGGGTAGGGCTCCTCCGCAATCGATTGCGAAAGAGTATAGTGCCTCCTCATCCGGACGAGCTCCAATCGTCTCTCCGCCACCGGGCCACGTCCTTGGCCTTGAAAAACACCTTTCCCGTGTTCCATTGCTCGAAAATCGAAGAAAATCGGAAGATTTCGAAACTTTTTTGCCCAACAATGGCAGTTTTTTGCGTTTTCTCTCTTCCTCTCTCGTAATTCTGTAAAAACAGACTGGGGAAGAAGAAGGGGGCGGCCCCTCATTTAAAACCCTCTGAACACGCTCCTATCCACGCGGATAGGATTGTCAGGGTCAAAATGACCCTTTTGCCCTTTAAAAATCTGGGATTACATAGCGGTTCGGTCCCACTTGACAGAGTTAACCAAAGTTAACCAAAGTCAGCCCCTTGTCAAGAAAATCATCAAACGGCAGTCAAACGTAAGACCGATTTCCCCGAGAGAGATAACGGAATCCCGTATCTTTCATCAAAATCTTCCCCGGCAGTCAAACGTAAGACCGATTTCCCCGAGAAAGATAACGAGATCCCGTATCTTTCATCAAAATCTTCCCCGGCAGTCAAACGTAAGACCGATTTCCCCGAGAAAGATAACGAGATCCCGTATCTGTCATCAAAATCATCAAACGGCAGTCAAACGTAAGACCGATTTCCCCGAGAAAGATAACGAGATCCCGTATCTTTCATCAAAATCTTCCCTGGCAGTCAAACGTAAGACCGATTTCCCCGAGAAAGATAACGAGATCCCGTATCTTTCATCAAAATCATCGAACGGTAGTCAAACGTAAGACCGATTTCCCCGAGAAAGATAACGAGATCCCGTATCTTTCATCAAAATCATCAAACGGCAGTCAAACGTAAGACCGATTTCCCCGAGAAAGATAACGGAATCCCGTATCTTTCATCAAAATTACCCCTATAGCCAAACGTAAGACCGATTTCCCCGAGAAAGATAACGAGATCCCGTATCTTTCATCAAAATCATCCAACGGCAGTCAAACGTAAGTCCGATCTCTCCGAGAAAGATAACGAGATCCCGTATCTTTCATCAAAATTACCAACGGCAGTCAAACGCAAGACCGATTTCCTCGAGAAAGATAACGGAATCCCGTATCTTTCATCAAAATCTTCCCCGGCAGTCAAACGTAAGACCGATTTCCCCGAGAAAGATAACGGAATCCCGTATCTTTCATCAAAATCTTCCCCGGCAGTCAAACGTAAAACCAATTTCCCAGACGAATACGTCTGATTTTCCCCAGCAAAGGCTAACAAAATCCCCAGCAAAGTTAACAGAATCCCAAAAGCCAACGAAATCTCGAGAAGATCTCGAACTACGAAAGGGCTTGATTCCCACTAGGGATACGTAGGTAGCCTGTCATTAGGTCCAGCCCCTCGACCAAAACGGTCACCCTCTCCTTCGGCAGCAGACAAAGTCCATCGAAAGGGCATTTCACATCAAGGTTCAAGGCACCTAAAAAGCCATCATCATCCAGGTTTGAGGCACCTAAAACGCCATCATCAAGGTCCGAGGCACCTAAAACGCCATCATCCAGGTTTGAGGCACCTAAAACGCCATCATCAAGGTCCGAGGCACCTAAAACGCCATCATCAAGGTTCGAGGCACCTAAAACGCCATCTCCAAGGTTCGAGGCACCTAAAACGCCATCATCAAGGTTCGAGGCACCTAAGACGCTATCACTAGGAAAGCGATAAATCGCAATCATCCCCAGCAGAGACCGAAAATGGTCATTCCATCCCCAGCAAAGCGGATAGCCATCAGACCGAAAATGGTCATCTCTTACCCCCAACAGAGCTTCTCTCCAGCAACCGACTGCAGAACTCGCCCATCAGGTTCGAGGCACCTAAAACGCCATCATCTCCAGGGCCAAAGACCCGAACTACGACTGGCTTGATTCCCATTCGGGATACGTAGGTAGCCTATCGCTAGGTTCAGCCACCCGATCACTCGATCATCCCGCCAAATATGGAGCCTTACTCTTATCGACGACCCCGCTTCCTTCGAAAGCACCGTCGCCGAGGGGCTACTGTAAGTGCTCCAATTTGAGCTTGTTAGTATTTTCGTTAGAAAATTAACGAAAGTTTTAACATTCCTAACATTTCCTAACAATCCTAACTTTTCTAACAAAGCAAGGGCAAAGTGGGCATTGTTATTTAAGGTTAAACCTCAAAAAGAATCTTAAAAAGTAAAAACAAAGGAAGAAAACCAAAAATAGAAGTGGCTGGAACATAAACTGGCTGTTTAATTTGAATTTTCAAAAGATTATTCTTCCTGTCCAAAGCCTGGAGCTGCATTTAATGAACAAAGGCACGCTACCAACCTTGTCCGCGCGGATACCTTTGTCATTTCGGGAGGGCTATAAATTGAGCCCTCCAAATACAAAATGAGGAGCCACAACACAATTTGCACTGAACCTCTGGCGAAATATAGAGAGAAAACAGTGAGAATTCACTTGAATTGTCACCATTTTCTCTTGAATCTTTCCCAACTCACGCTCACTCTCAAATTCAAACCCTAAACACATTCAAGCCTTGAACCCATTCAAACACAAACTCAAGGAATATAGGTATAACCTCCCTCTTCTTACCCTAAATTCTCTCATCCATGCATGCATTTGCAAACTACAAAATGTAGTTCATTCATCTTTTGCCTTAGATCTAAGAAGATCACCATGGAAGTCCATCTCCATGGATGATCTTCTACCAAGGATCAACATTATTTTCAAGTTCTCTTACTTTCTTGCAAAGAAAACACATTTTCAAAACCCTAAAAAAACATTTTCAAGCATCAAATCTCATTTTCAAAGGATAAAAATCCCCTTCCCAAGCAAATGAAGTGCTTAGTCCTAATGTACCCCAAGGATGGTTTGGTATAGTTGATTCACCACTAAAATGTCAAGTGATCACTAACCAAAACCTAGAGAAATGGGGACAAGCATGGATGCAAAACCCCCCTTAAAATCATATTTTCTTTCATGAGAAGTTGCTGTCCAGTAGCAATTTTCTCAGACCTCAGTCCATGGTCTAATTTTTTGGACACAGATAAACGTGGAATTTGGTGTTGACTACAAAACACTTTTTGTAGCCAACATACATATCTTTCCATACATATTTTTACTTTATTTTTTGGGTGAGTAAAACTCCTCTTTTCAAATTTTCTTTCAGAGGCCAGTTCATCAGCTTCTGGAAATCCAGATTGTATATCTGAGATTTCCAGAAGGTTTTTACCCCTCAAATCTTCTCCAAAATGGAAAATTCCTTCTCACAAATCTTATTTAAGGTGTCTGGAACAACTTTAATTCTCTGAGTTTATCCAGATTATGAAGTTTTAAGTCCCTTGAATCCATTTCAAAATCAAAGGTCCACTGCCTTTTTCATTCTGGCAGAAGTGGCTCTCAACGTCAAAAGGTCTTTTGAGTACCAAATCTCAATCCAAAAATCTTCCAAAAAATCATGGGATCAGTTTAAAGTCTTAAAAAGATATCCCAATTTTTACTTTTCTGAGTTTCAAATTATTTTGGCCAAAATACACACACACACACACACAAATGATTTTCAGCTTGGAAGACTCGTTTTACGAGGCATTCCGGGTGCACACTAACGTCCTTCCCGGCGTGTAACATGACCTCCGAACTCGAATCTCTTGATTCCGGGCATTTTTCAAAGTTTTGGCCCTTAAAACAAAAATGGCGTGGCGACTCCGTTCTTTTTCCCGGGTTTTATTTGGTTTTTTCAAAGAAACGCGAAAAATCGAATTTTTTCCCGCGAAATGGCGACACATCATCACACCTACCCTACCTTTGCTCGTATTGACTCCTTGTCATTCCCCTATGTCGACCTAGACATAGCAGGTGTATAATGACTAAGGCCAACTAAACTCAATGCCGAGCAAGGTATTTCTCAAGGCCGAGCAAGGCCTTCCTTCAAAGACGAGGAAACCCTCCTCGGCTATCAAACTCAGCAAGGGAACGGTTTCCTATCCTTCCCTTCTCTCTTCACCGGCATCGTACAAAGCCGACCAGGCAACATAAGACGAGGAAGACTCTTCACCGGCGCACGTGCAGATTGCAGTTTATCAAATCCTACTCAATAAAGGAATGTGAACAGTTATAATCCTCATAGGATTATAATCTTATTTCACACAGTTTCTTATCCAACAAGGACTCATCAGTTATAATCCCTCTAGGATTATAACCTTATCTCATAAGCATTCCTATCCAACATGGATTATACAATGCTATGCCTATATATACAAGCCATAATTCACATATTTTGGTATGCTATCTTTTGACTCTAAACTCTTGTCAATTAATTTCTCTCTCTAAAAGCAAATACTTACTCTCACGCCGGAGGGCCTTCACCGGTGAAGCCCCGACCTAGTTTACGTGTTTGTTCATCTTTTTCAGGCTAGTCAATCGCCAGGATACAACCTGCTGCTGGATTTGGGCTGATCCGAACGTTTTTGGCATCATCATGGTTCATTTTCTAGTATGTTCATTGAAGATGTTCTTTCCCTTTTTGATTATACATTTATCACATGGAAGAATAAGTGTAGACACACCCTTAGAATTTCCTATGCATTTATTAAGATGTATATCCTCTTTGTTTTAAACACTATATAAACTCAAGTGATTTTTCATTTGTAATCATTCAACTTTGAAATAATATATGAGATTTTTCTCTTTTGTTCTTTAAACTTTGAACTCATCAAAATTGTATTACTTTTTGTATTCAAGTCCAACTTATCAAACGGATCACCACCACCGTTTGTGGCGTCATTCACCTATTACAAGGTTGTCACTACTTGGGAGTGAAGGTCTTCGTTCCATCATTCATCTCACATCACGTAAGTCCTTGGTTTGCGTCTTTTGGTGGTGTTGGGTCAAGGTATCCGCCAATCTTCAATGATTCCTTCAATTAGAACGATCTATGGTTTCCATTTGGATTGTTGGGTCTTGTCGTTCCGGGCAAGGTTCACATCAGCTGCACTAGCATAATTTATAGGCTTTACTGCAGACATGCCAAAACATTCTAAAACTTTCTTGATGTAACCTTTCTGGGATAAGAACATTTTTCGTTGGCTTCTATCCCTGTAGATTTCCATACCCAGAATTTTCTTTGTTGCACCAAAATCCTTCATCTCAAACTCAGCAGATAGTAGACCTTTCAACTTCTGAATATCAGACTTTTTGACAGCAGCTATCAATATATCGTCAAAATAAAGAACCAAATAGATAGTCGAACCATACACCAACATATTGTGATACACATAACAGTCATACGGGCTCCTCGTGTAACCAATCTCTGTCATATAGCTGACAAACCGTTTATATCACTGTCTAGGCGACTGCTTCAGTCCATACAAAGACTTTTTCAACTTACACAAGTAGTCTTCTTTCCTCGAAACATGAAACCCATCTGGTTGTGTCATATAAATCTCTTCCTCAAACTCTCCATGTAGAAAAGGTGTTTTCACATCTATCTGCTTAATCTTCAAGTCCTAATGTGCCACCATTGCTAATAGCACTCTGATCGAAGTGTGTCTAACCACAGGTGAGAAAATCTCATTGTAGCCAACCCCTTCTCTCTACGTTAAACCCCTAGCAACCACACGAGCTTTATAGTTGACCCGCTCTGATGGTAACATACCTTTATTTTTCTTGAAAATCCACTTGCAAGTAACAATATTTCTGCCTTCTAGCTTCTTTGTTAACTCCCATGTCTAATTCTTGTGAAGTGACTCCATCTCATCTCCCATAACTACATGTCACTGGGCAGACTCTGAACATGTAACTGTTTTCTTGAAAGTGGTTGGCTTCGAAGGATTGGGCTCCACCTACTCAGCAACCTGAAGTGCATAAGACACCATGTCTTAAAAACCATACCTCATAGGAAGCTTCCCGAAATTAGCCCATATAGACCTCTCTTGAACTAACTCATGTTCTTCAGAAATAGGTGATGAACTGTCTGGTGCTTCTGTTTCTGACATTAGATCATGATTAATATCCGACTGTGGACTGCTCAACTCAACAGTATTTTGTAGCTTCACCTATTTATCAACACTACCAATACCTGATACAATCACAGACCTTATAATAGGATTAATCACATAATTTTCATTAAAGACAACATTCATTCTTATGATAACCCTACCATTTTATGGAGACTGAATCCGGTATCCTTGACACCATCTTCATAACCCATGAAAATTCTTTTTTGGCCCTCGGTTCTAACTTCCCATCATCCACGTGATAATAAGAAGTACAATCAAAATCCCTTAAATTAGAATAATTGACAGGTTTACCAGACCATACCTCATTGGGAACTTTGAAATCGATACCTGTATGTGGTCCGCGATTCATCAATTAACATGATTTACTAACTGCTTATGCCCAGAACCGTTTAGATAACCCTGAAATGGAGAGCATGCACCTTGCCCTAGCCAACAACATCTGATTCATGCGCTCTACAACACCATTCTGCTGTGATGTACCCCTGATAGTGAGATGTCAGAAATCCTCACTTTCTTGCAGAACTCATCGAACTCAACACTACAGAACTCCAACCAATTATCTGTTCGGAGTCTCTTGATCTTCTTCTCTGTCTGATTCTCCACTAATGTCTTCCTCTGTCTGAAATTGGTGAGAGTCTCACTCTTGTGATTCATAATAATGACCCAAGTCTGCCACGAGTAATCATCTATCATAGACAAGAAATACATGCGACCCCTTAATGATTTCAGACATAAAGGTCCCCAACAATCCGAGTGAATGTAATCCAGACTACCTTTCGTTCTATGAATCCCCTTTGGAAACTTGCTTCGTTGCATCTTCTCAATTACACAATGTTCACAAAACTTAAGGTCCTTGACCTTATGGCCACACAGAAAACCATGATTTGCCAATATCTTCATTCCTCTAATGCTCATGTGCCAAAGCCTAATATGCCACAACTTTGTCATATCCTCCTTGACCACTTCAGATTATGCAACCAATAATGGCCCTGAAAATGTCTTTCCTTGGAAGAAATAGAAGGAGCGCCACTTAATGCCTCTCAGAATCACTACAGAACCTTTGTAAACATAAACTTCTCCACCTTTACCTTTGAAATTGTACCATTTGCTGTCTAGCTGAATAAGAAAATTCAGATTCTTCGCCATGTGTGGAACGTCTCAAATCGTTCAAAGTGCAAAACTTACCATCATAAGTCCGCAACTTGCAAGAGCCAATATCAACTACCCTGCAAGTAACACTGTTGGCCATATGAATATTTCCCCCATCTACCTATTCATAGGTTGTAAATCACTCTCTCCTCGAACTGACATGATAAGAAGCTACAAAATCAAGAATCCACGCATCTGACTGTCGTGCAAAATTTTCTGTTAATAGAGCTTAATCCCCATCAAAGTTGCACATATCAACTGAATATTATTACCTTCTACTTAATATGTTAAAGTTGTGAACAAACATTTTGTACACTAATATGTTGAAATCACCGGTGAAATGTTTGTACTCCCAAAATATCGTTTTGTAACAAAAAAAAATAAAAATAAAAAACACACTCAACAAGAGAACAAAGTTTTACAAAATAGTGATATGGAGTATTAAAATTTGTGGTATTAGAGGCTATATAAAATACTTCATTTTTTCCAACCCAAACTATATTTTGAAGATTTATATTACTTCAAACAAAAAATTAGCTAACTCATGCATCTCATAAACCTTTTCTTTTTTCTTTTTTTTTTGAAAACTACTTTCATAAAGGCTATCAACTTAGTTAACTAACAGTCAACATTTATAATTTCTTTATACATAAAAATATCTAATTTTCCTTTTTCAAGATATCATTTTCTATAGAGTATTATATATAGAAAATGTCTTATTCCTCATCTACTTAATGTTTGTTTGGAGATTCAGATGACTAATTTAATTTAAGAAACTAGTTGGTGAATATGAATGATTGACTGAACAATGTGAACGCGTTTGGTACCTTTAAAAATTCTACTCCCCCGTCTCAATTTAGTTTTCTTTATTTAATTTTACATAAAATAAAATATTGTGAATATAAAAATAAAATAAAAAAAGAAAAGCGGTAGTAATAATAAATGGATTGTTATTGTTAGTGTAGCAAGTGAGTTACATTGTCCATTTAAAAAAAAATAAAGCAAACTAAAAATCTTAAACTAGGATAAACTAAAAGAGTCATGGACTCTAGCACTCCTGGGTGACATAATAAACCCATAAAAGCATAGGCGAGATGCAAAATTTCACAGAAATGTACGCTTACATATTACCATGTTCGTCGCTCTTATACTTAGGTATAAAAATATTTTTTTTTTTCAAAATTTTATACCTTTTCTTAAAAATAATAAAAAAGTCTTATATTTTATTAAGCAATCTGCTCATATACCCAGAGGTATAAGAATAAAATTACTCTTATATCTAAGTTTCGGGTTTTTATGAAATTTTGATCTGAATCTCTATTTAAGTGTGAATTTTTGAATTTCGCATGTAATTTTATGAAAAATGATTTGAGTTGAGGGAGTTCTCGTTAAATTATTCCAAATTAAAAAGGAGCGTAAAATTTTTAAACGAAAATGAATAGAGTACTCCGTATTAACAACTAATCCGTTGTCTTTTATGCTTATCTTAGCATAAGTAGTGATTTTTATTGGGAAGACGATAAATATAAAAATAATGATTTAGAAACCTAAACACACAGCATGTTTGTACATTATATTGTACTCGTCCCCTATAAAAACTTCCTCGAAACCCCAACCTTAATATCATTCTTCTCTTCTCTTAAAAACTTTACATACACCCATCCTCATATCTTTCCCCATAATCATCTTTCACTTCAAAAAATAAAATAAAAAATGAAGGTTAGTAGCTAGTATTTTTACTAAATTTGAAGCTTTTAATTTGAATTTTTAAATCTTTTAAAAATAAATTCTTCACAAAATCTGGCTTTTACTAGCTAATGCTAATATTGTAAAGTTGATCTTGATGTGATTTTCACTAATTCAGATATTATTATGATTGTTAATTTATTACAGACTGTTGTTTTCAAAATATTGGAGCTAAATAATGAAAAAATCAAGAAAAAAGTCATGAAATCTCTCTCTGGCATACCAGGTACAGTATATAATGGCAAAATCCCACTAATCCAAATTTTTAAATTCACTTAATTTCTTCTCATTTTTTATTTTTATTGATTTATATTTACAGGGGATGTTTCAACTACAGTGGATATAAAAAACAAGACATTGACAATAACTGGGGACATAGATCCGGCCACATTAGCGGCCAAACTAGGAAAGGTTTGCCATGTCGAAATAGTCACGGTTGTGACTGAGGATTCCCCCAAGGAAGTTGACAACGGCAAGATAGTTGACAATATCAAGAAGATAGGTGGCATTTTATGGGAACTTGGAGCAGCCAAATTGCCCCGCTAAAAAAATTATTTGTTACGGAACAATTTGGGTTTATTACAACTTGTAATAAATGTTACGGTAGAAAGCTGTTACAAATCTATTTCTGGAAGTTATAAATGAAAATGACAGTTTTTTTTCAATTGTGATAGGATTTATGACAAAATTTTAGCGGTCACAATATTTTGTTTGGATCGGGTATTACTTTTACGGTTATTTGCCCGAGATTTCACATCAAATTATACGTAGTGCTTGGTTCTAAACCAATCCTCACAACCGATCCATGGCATCCTATAATCTTCCACAAAACAGTTATAAGCTGCAAGGATGGCCTCAACTTCGCAGAAAGTCAATTTAGTCCATCCATTGCTTACACTCTTGTAGACTAATTTAGTTTTTTCATGATAGCAATAGAGGGAATCCCCTACTGCCTTCATGAACTCAGTCATCATTTTCTGGAAAAGAAACAGGAATGACTCAAAATCCTCCCTAAAACACCGGAAAACTCATCTTTTCTGACAAATATTTTGCCAAGATTCCCACTATATTTAATAAAAAAGAAAAACTTATGCTAAGACGCCTGAAGTAAAGGACAAGAAGAATTTACTTGGAGTTTGAATGGATTGAACGGAAAGAAATGCTTTGAAATCGTCGGATTTGGAGTCGAAAAAGTACGCGGTGGCGGGAAATTGCCTTGGACAAGCTCTCAATACTCTCTCAACAACTCTGTAAGAGTAAAAAGGGAAAAAGGTAAGGGTTGTAGATTTTATACCTCAATTTGTTTTCCCGCTCACGGGTCAAAAAGCTTGTCACTGGTCCATTCGCTCACCAACACACCAACATTTAATGTCGCGCCTTCCCAAGATGAATGTCGGCCTCGTTTCCCACTTCATAATGATGAAAGGATATACGACGCCTTTTCAAAATTCAAAATGTCTTGAGGTTGGCGCCATTTGTTCCCCACGTGGTCCACCCCCACAATGCGTTTTCATATTCCACCTCTACCCCTTTGCTCCATTGATCATGGCCTAACAACCAACAGAGCTAGGCGTCGGTACTTATGCTTCCTACTCCCCCCTTACTCGAGTAGAAAGCAAAAGGCCTCTGAACGGAATAACCTAAATCCTTGTTCGGGTCATACCACATGGAGACCCAAAACCACTTGCTCGGGTTGTATCACATGGAGGACCAAGATCACATTCGTACCGAGCACAAGCTCGGGTCCCCCTAGTTGTTACCAAACTGTCACGTGACAGGATAAGTCCATTTCCCCTTTAACTCTGAGATCTTTGGCTTAATCGGGCACGAGCTCGACCCAGGAAAGGAGCCCTTGCCTCATACACGAATAGGGACTTGGATGCTTAGGGAAATCTTATCCTCGTACAAAGCAGAGCAGAGACTTAATCAACTGAGCATGACTCTACACACGAACAGTCCTATTCCAATAAAAATTTCGGTCTTTCTTATCATATTAGAAAAAAAAATCTTAAAAGCAATTATAATAATTCCACCGTTTTAATTGTTATTTTTTGAATAAATTTTGGTAATAATTTAAAATTATTTTAATTATTATTAAAATTTAAAACTTGTTATTGACACACGACTATAAGATTGAGACTAACTTTATGAGATGGAAGGAGTATTAAAAACATGTTTATAATATAACATGTTTATTTATTTAAATAAGTGATATAATAAAATTTCATTAATATCACTGTAAGTACCCAAATCCGGATCGTCCAAATTCGTCAGAAAGTTAACCGAAATCCGTTAACTGGCCCGCTCCAGGTTAATCGGAACTCGTTAAACTCCCCGTTCTTTGTCGCCAACGAGACGTCCCGGGACTGCCCCGTGCATCCCGACGTCGAACCGTACTTAACACGTGTCATCACACGTAAAAGCATGGCTTTTCCTGAAAAACGCATTTTCCGGCACTTTCCGTGGGCGTTTCGGACATTTCCCGGACTGTTATTTTAAAAAACGGACAAAACCGGGACCGGGGAACGAATTCCCACATGGCTGGTGACTCAGAAGGGCACGTGGCAGCCATGCCACCTCCCTCTAGTCACCCTTCAATCAAATTCAAAGGGAAAAGACCAAAATACCCCTGATTTGCAAGCCTAGTCCGGCCGGACTCCCTGTGCACTTTTCCTGAAATTGCCAGCAAGTCCCCCAGATTTCCAAAATACCCAAAAACCCCCTGGATTCAGTCAAAGTCCGTCCGGACTCCTACTGCAATTTTCACCTATAAATAGAAGTTGCTGTCAAAGCTTTCAAAAATGAACAAATTCACTCCCAAATTTTCACTACCCCACGGCACAAGCCAGTTTTCACCCTTCCCGAGCTCCCGTTTGCCTCGATTCGCGTGAAACTTCCGTATTTCGATCAAATACGCACCCTATTACTTCGAAACAACCTTTTGAATCACTTTCCGTGTCCCGTACACACCTCCCGAGCCAAAAGAGTCGACCCTAGCCATAGGTATAACTCCCTCTCTCTAAATCTCCCGTTCCGTCTCGGTTTACGCGCCAGTCGCTATAACCATTTCGAACGCCGTTACCAAAATGTAGACGCCTCTGTCTAACGGGGTCCGATACGTTTTAGCCCCTCGATCCTTGTTGGGTATGCATGTTTTAACCCTCCTATATTTATATTAGATTTGATTGATACCATAACCTCCTGTCTATTTTAAGGACTTTAGGACCCTATGTAATGAAGCTTAGACTTCAATTTTTTAGTTAAGTCCATTTTATAGATTAGGCTTGAAGGATCGGCACAGACTCATTGGAATTGAGAGTTGCGGTTCGTAAGTTTCAAACCGCTTCTTTGGAACCGCCCTAGCAAAACCGCCCTTAGCATTTGCTTGGTGAAATCCTTTGTTTGAAACTACTCTTGAACTACTCAAGTGCAACCGCCCTATGATGAACCGCACCTTGCAGCTCATTATCAACCGCACTTTGCAACCTCACTGGAGTTACCAACCGCACTTGTCAAACCGCCCGTACTCCGTAACCGCCCCAATGATTGAGACTTGAAGTGAACCGCTCTTTGACTTTGTGATCCACATCAGCAATATCCAATGTCAACCACCTTATCTTGTCACGTGATTCGAAGTCAGAGAAGATCTGCAAGGATCTTGAAAAGGTGACAGGTGTCCAAACCTCATTGCTTGCTGGTGGAGCATTATCGGCTTTATCTGCAACTCTTGTACCAAAGGACAAAAGTGGTTGCTTTGTGGACCAATAAGAAAGCATCAAGTCTTGTCCTTCAACAAATGTGTCCAACGGCTACATTTTGGATGCTTGGGTATAAATACCCCTAATCTTCACCATTTGAAGATTGCTTGAAAAATTAGAGAAATTGCTTTGTGTTCATGAGAAGTTGAAGCTCGCCCCAGAAATTCTTAGTCCTTTGAATCTTCATCTTCAAACTTCAAGAAATATTCCCAAGCCCGGAAATCAAGCCTTAACACTTTCAAGAATCATTGTGCTCTACATCTCACGTATTTAAAGAGCCTTGATCTTGTTCTCACACACACACCTCATTTGTTCTAATCACATAGATTAAACACTTGAGATACACTGGTTATAGTTTTGGATTTGTTCTTCATAGTAAAGATTTTATTGTACTTTGTAATCTCTCAAATACTTAATATAAAATTTCTCTTAGAAATCCAAGACTAACCATCTTGGTAGTGGACGTAGATCGTTTATCGATTGAACCACTCCAAATAGCGTGTTCTTACTTTACGCAATTATATTTCTTGTGCTTACTAATTATTTATCTTTGTCTCTGTTTGATCTTTATTTAGATATCCATTATTGTGAAATAGTGTTTGGAGTTAACATTGTCAAAACCTCACTTGTTTGTAAACCGCACGTACCAACTACTTTGTTAAAACCGCTTTACAAACCTCCTCTATCAAAACCACTTTGTAACTCTAAATATTCATTTGTGCATTTTTACACTTTCACTTGCAGTCAATTATCAATCGCAAGAGGATCTTGTAAGCAAGAGGTTTAGTTTTTAAAAGAGGGCGAAAAATTTTACTGCCTATTCACCCCCTCTAGCCGTATTTTCACCCTTGTTGCCACCTTTGGGACCAACAAGTGGTATCGTAGCTAACACATTTTAAAACCATTTGTTTTCAAGCTTAACGGCTTGTGTGCCGATTCGATATGGCAACCTCAAAGACAATGACTACCGTTAACTATTCACACATTCCAATGTTGGACGAAGACCACTTTGACATCGGAAGTGCCGAATGCTTATTCATTTGGAAACCATAGATGAAATGCCGTGGAGTGCGTGATCAATGGCCCTCTAATTCCAATGAAGGCTAACACCGATGCAACCACCAATGCTGAAACTCCGCAGGTCAAAAAGCCAAAAGATGAGTGGTCGGATGAAGGAAGAGAATAGTTGCCTTGGACGACGAGGCGAGGTTCATCATTTCTAGAACCCTTCCCGTATCAACTCTACGTAAAGTGATGTACCTCAAAACCGCAGCGTATGTGGGATGCCATAGAGAGCTACCTCGAAGGTGACGAAGAGTGCAAGGAAAACAAATTATACACTTTGTTGAAAGATCCTACAACAACTTCCACAGAACATCCAACGAAACCTTGCGTCAAACCTACGATCGCTATGTTTAGGTAGTTAATGCTTGTAGATCTCTTGGTAAAACTTTAACCGATAAGGAAATCAATATGACTTTCCTATCTCGCTTTAGGTTCTAGATGGGTAAATAAGGCTACCTCTCTAGAAGACTCCAAAGTATTGGGTACTTGGTCATTAAGTAACTTGTATGCCAATCTTAGAGTCTATGAACTTAAATTAAATCATATTGAAGAGATAGAAGGAAAACCAAATCGCTTTCTATGTCCGTAGTGGAACATGAAGAGAAACCATCCACATCCAATCAAACCACCGATCCTTCCATATCAACCTCATCACTCATCGAGATGGATGATGATGATTTTGCCATGTTTGTGAAAAGATTCCAAAATTTAGAAAATCCTCAAAACCTTTCACAAAATCTTTTTCAAAAGGCAAACCTCCCGCAACATTTTCTAGGGTCTGCAGATACAAAGAAGAAGAGTGACTTGGTTTGCTACAACCGTAGAAAACACGGCCACTTTGCATATGAGTGTCCACAAACTCTAAATATGAATACATGAAAAGAAAACTTTTCCTTCGAAATTTTCTCATCGTAAGGGAATGGTTCTTGAGGAGGAAGAGAATTCCAAGGAATTAGCAACTTGGATTGAAACAGTTACGAGGATGGAAGTGATGATGAAACCGAAGAGGTTAATCTCTCGCTTAGTTGCGAGACAGCTTCGATGACTCGCATTGAATCATTTGAGTTGCATGATATGGAGGAAAAGGAGGTTTTTGCAAAACTTCCAAATTATAAATTGGATGATGATATTAAACTTACTCCTAGCGTTAAGATAGGAAATTATTCGTATTCACGTCCCATTTTCTCATCTAAAACTGCTCCACCTTCAAAAGCTATTCCAAAGAAATTTTTGAAAAAGGTGGTGGAAGAGGTTTCTCCCATGGAACATGAAAAGATGTTCAAGGAAGCTGAAATGGTGATCCATCAATTCTCTAATCTTAAGAAAGCCTTAAGCTTAGCTCATGATGAACTTAATCATGCAAGACGGAGAAAACTGTGATGAGGTCTGAAATTTCTAATCTTAAGGACCAAATCAAACAGATGACTCCTCTTGCTGATCAAAACCGCATCCTTGAAACTAAGGTTGCTGCACTTTAACTCAGGAATGATGACTTGGTAACCCAAATCGACGATCGCCAAAAGATTATTGATTCTTGGCTCAAGTCTCAATCCACCAAGGATAAAATCTTGGACTTTCAAGTTCCTCCTGGAACTAAGGATGGTCTAGGGTTTGGATCTGAGGAAGAGGAGAAGTGTGCATCCTCGAGTGAAAAGGATGAGGAATTTAACTATCTAAAGAAATTCCCAAGGAGAAGCATGCTAAGGGAAAGGGTAAAGCAAGACAAGTAAATTATGTCTACCCTAAAGGAAAGCAATATGGGAAGAATTCGTGTTAATACCTAAGAATTCGTGGAAGCACTGAAGAGGAAATGGCTTATGGAATTGGTAGAATCCCTCGCTCCAACCTCTTCCTCGGTGGAAAAGGCGGTTCTGCTAACTCCGGGTCCGACCGCGCTTCTTCTTCGACCGCTCCTCCTGCCTTCAAAAGCAAGAATAGCGTTCCCAGAAATACGTGGTCAAACCAAAGCCTCGTTCCCTTTGTATCACTGAATGTTAGCCGGAACCGCACCTCCCAAACCGCTTCCTTGTCCCAAACCGCATGGAACTCCTAAGAAGAGTAAGGAGTTAGTAAAACCTCATGATGCTTGTAGTTTTTATAAATGTTCTGTGTGATGGTTTAGGTCACAAGGCTGCAGAATGCCTTTTGCGGTTCACACCCAATGCCAGGAAGAGCAAACCTCCTTCTCAAGGTGTGGGTCGTAAAGGGTTGCTAACTTCAGACTCCAAGGAATAAAGGGGGACCTCGTTCTTAATGTTTACATTTCGGAGTCCTCACCTTCATGGCCGGTCACTCCAAGGATAATGAATGGTATCTTGACAAGGTCAAGCCAAGACATATGATTTGGAGATAGATCATTACTTGAAGATGTCGTTGAAGCAAGTGGTCCATCTCAGAACCTTTGGTGACAACAACAAAGGAAAGACCATAGGATATGGTGTTATAAGGAGAGGAAACCTAACTATTGAGAAGGTTTCTCTTGTCGATGGACTCAAACACAACCTCCTTTCAATTTCTCAATTTTGCGACAAAGCAATGCTTTGCAACTTCACGTCATCAAATTGCTTTATCAAAGATAGCATTTCCGGCGTCACCCTACTCACAGGGATTCGTAAGAGTAATATTTACATTATTGATCTAAATTCGCATGTAGTATTACTAATCTCCGTTTTGTAGCTAAGAATGTGAGCGAAAATAGTTGGCTATGGCACAAGAGGTTGAGCCACTTGAACTTCAAGTATCTTGCAAGATTGGTAGGGAAAACCTCGTTCGTGGTTTACCCAAAGTGGCCGACCACCATCCAGAGAAATGCAAGCATGCCATCTTGGTAAGCAAACCGCGTCGTCTTTCACCAAAGAAGACCGCTCCATCAACTTCAAGATGCTTACAACCGCTTCACATAGATTTGTTTGGACCCGTAACCACCGCCAAAGATTGGAGGAAATAGATATACCTTAGTGGTGGTGGATGATTATTCTAGATATACGTGGGTTGAGATGATGATTTCCAAAGATGATTGTTATGAGATTCTCACCGCACTCTTTAGACGGCTCCAAACTCAAAAAGAAGATGACATCGTTAGTATTCGATCAGATAATGGAACAGATTTAAGAACAACGGTGTTGCTCAAGATTGTGATGACCATGGGATTGATCACAATTTTTCCATTACCGGTGTTCCACAACAAAATGGGGTTGTGGAAAGGAAGAATAGGACGTTAATTGAGGCCGGAAAGACAATGATATCTCAAGCGAAGCTACCTCGCATTTTTGGGTCAAGCAATCAATACCGCATGCTTCACTCGAACCGCTCCTCATCAACAAAACCTATAATAAGACTCCCTATGAGCTTTGGCGAGGAAGAACCCCCAACATTGCATTCTTCAAGATCTTTGGCCGCAAATGCTTTGTCCTCTACAACGGAAGAGAAAATAGAGGTAAATTCGGAGCCAAGGCCGATGAAGGTATTTTTGTTGGGTATGCTCAACATTCTAAAGCTTTTCGTATTTTCAATAAAACTAGTTTAAAAATAGTAGAGTCTCGTCCATGTTACTTTTGATGAGCATTCTCTCATTGAACCACATTTGGCTCCAAATGTTGCCGATGATTTTGTTGAGCATAATGAACCAGGTGAACCTCAAACCGCACCCGAACCTCAACCTCAAAATCCAAGCACCCTCAACCGACATTCCCTCAAACCGCACCTTTCAAACCGCACCCGAAGAACCCTCTCCCGGATGCAACTCCAAGGGAAGAAGAAGTTGAGAATTCCCTATCCAAATTTGTTGAACCTCTTCGTCAACTTACATTCCATGACTTCGCCGAAGGATCTAACGATGTTCCAATTAAAGATCTTCAAAGAAACCTCGTCCAACCAGACTTACCCCTGAGGTTCGTGAAGTCGCTAGTCACCCTCATAAATGTGATTGGTGATCCTGTTTTCCGGTGTTCAAACAAGGAGATCAAATTATGATGAGCATACTTCTCTTTTATCTCAAGTTGAACCCAAGAAGATTGATGAAGCACTCCAAGATTCCATTGGGTCATTGCTATGCAAGAAGAACTCAACCAGCTTGAAAGATGCAAGGTCTCGGACTTTGGTGCCTAGACCTCAGATCAAGGAGTGATAGGAACTAAGTGGCTATTTAGGAATAAGATGGACGAGAATGGAAGCATCACTAGAATAAAGCAAGGTTGGTTGCACAAGGATATAGGCAAGAAGAAGGAATTGATTATGATGAAACCTTTGCTCCAGCTGCAAGATTGGAAGCTATTAGGGATTTTCTTAGCCTACGCCTCTTTCAAGCATTTCAAGTTATATCAAATGGATGTTAAGAGTGCATTCCTCAACGGCGAACCGCAAGAGACCGTGTATGTTGCCCAACCACCTGGATTTGAAGACTCCAAATTTCCCAATCATGTCTACAAACTCCAAAAGCTTTGTATGGACTTAAGCAAGCTCCAAGGGCATGGTATGAGACTCTTTCTAAATTTTTACTAGAAAAAGGATTTAAACGCTGTAAAATTGATACAACTCTTTTTATTGCCAAATATAATGAGCATACTTTACTTGTTCAAATTTATGTTGATGATATTATTTTTGGTTCTACTAATGAGTTACTTTGTAAGCGTTTCAAAAGCTAATGAAAAGCAAGTTTGAGATGAGCATGATGGGAGAATTAACATTCTTCCTCGGGCTTCAAATCAAGCAATGCGAAGAAGGTATTTTCCTCGCCCAAGCCAAATACACCAAGGAGTTGATAAAGAAGTTTGGATTAGAAAATGCTAAAGCATATGATACTCCAATGGCCACCTAAGCAATAAGCTAGATAAGGATCTCAAAGGTAAGAAAGTTGATCGACTTTATATCGAGGTATGATCGGCTCATTACTTTACTTAACCGCTAGTAGGCCCGATATCATGTTTAGTGTCTCGTGTATGTGCTCGCTACCAAGCGTATCCTAGAGAAGCACATCTTATTGCTCAAGCGTATAATCCGCTATTTAACCGGAACCACTAACCTTGGACTTTGGTATTCCAAAGATTCGAACTTCGACCTTGTAGGTTATTCGATGCAGATTATGCAAACTTTGTACTATTGACAGAAAAGCACTAGTGGTACTTGTCATTTCCTTGGAAATAGACTAGTTGCTTGGGCCGCCAAAGAAGAAGCAAGCTTCGGGCCAAATGTCTACCACGTAGGCCGAGTATATTGTCAGCCGTAGTCAAGTTGCCGCCAAATCCTTTCGATGAAGCAAAGAAGCTGGTGGACTATGGAATCCATGAAGGGAATTGCCCTATCATGTGTGACAACACTTCAACAATTTCGCCTTCCAACAACCCCGTCATGCATTCCAAGACCAAGCACATTGATATCAAGTATCATTTCCTCAAAGACCATGTGGAGAAGAGGAATATCCATTTAGAGTATGTGGGGACAGATAATCGATTGCCGACATCCTCACCAAGGCTCTTGACTCCAAGAGGTTTTCCTTCCTCGCAGGAGAAATGGGTATGCTTGAACTTAAATGATTCCATACTTTTTATTGACTAACTTGTGTGTTGAGTTTAGGTTGTATGTCTTATTGAAAATTTTCAACCGCGCCATTGTTGAACCGCGTTCATTAAAACCGCATGAGTGATCAACCGCCTCTGCTTCCAACCGCGTTTTACCAACCGCATAATGCTTCGACCGCTCCATCTTCAACCGCCTTCAACATATGGTATTTTTCAAAATTTTAATTCTTTTCTTAGCTTTAAAGAAGCTAAGCGGTTTTAAAAAATTCTTTCAACCGCACCGCCACGTGGACCCTGTAAGTTCTTTTATTTTTCATTTCGAGTCCACATTTTGACATAAGGGCATTTTTGCAAATGTTTTCCCACGTTATTTCAAAATTTAAATGCATTTAATGCAAAGGGAACATTAGCATTTAAGGCTATCATGTCACCAGTCATTGGCATTTGAGAAGAAGATGAAAGGGTGCAACAGAGGAATGATTTCTTTTATGGAAAAATCAAATAGTCTTTTCAACCTGTCCTTTGTTTGAGATTTTTCTATAAATAAAAACCAACTCTTACAATTTAACCTTTCCAAACTCTGAGCACCGTACCTTTCTTACCAACTTCATCTTCTCTCTCTCTCTAAAAACTTTAAATTTCATAACTTAAAACTTTGATCTTCAATGGCACCTAAAGCACCATTCACCGATATGGTATGTTGTTCTTTACTTCATCTCTTTATTTTCTCGCAAGTCTTTGTTGAATCACCATTGTTGTACCAAGAAGCTTCAAAACCCTTGTTTGATTTTTTGTTCATAATTGCTTCATCTGTTAATCATTTTGAATGATTTCTGTTGGGTTTTGCTCGGATTTGTTGTTAGATTTTCTATATGTAATTTATTTTACGATCAACCAACTATTTGAGCACTAATTTTGAACTCTAATAATTTTTCATTCGAAAACCCATTTATATACTTTTGCCTTTTTCTTGGTGATTCTGAGCAAAGTACGAATTTTTAATGTTATATTGTTAATCTACTACTCAATGTGATCATTTTGACATGTTATTTGTTGATTTTGGTGAACTTTTGTTGAATCTATGTTCTTAATGTTCTAAGTGTTCTTCGTGTTCATCATGTCTTCAACATGACTGTTCATATGCTCTTCAATGTTTATCACATGTTTTGGTTCGCCTGATTTTCACACATGTGTTTGTACTTAGAAATTTTTCATAAAATTTTATGCACTACTGTGAATATCAACCGCATGATGTTGTTTGGAACCACCTTGATTGAAATCTCTAGATTCCAACCGCATGCACATTTTGAACCGCATGCACATTTCTAACCGCATACATCTTTGAACCGCATGCTTGTAAATTTTCTTTTTGCAAACCGCGTGCTAAGTTTGTTTGAGATATTACTAAGTATATAGGCTGGACACCATAAAATTCCTCTCTAAGCACCGCTTGCAGTGTGGGATAAACTTGGATTACAATGCCACGTACTAGTATAATCTTTTACATATTTTCTAAGTATTTTGTTGTATTCACAATTTACTTGAGGTTTGAAGTTCTCAACATTTTCAACCGCATCATTTGCCAACCGCATAGATGCCCAAACCGCTTGTGAATTGTGAATCACTGTTTGGATCTAAACTCCTTTGTTTCATTTTATAGGATCCTAAATTCTTTATTCCTGGCCATGAGATTAATG
The DNA here is from genome assembly GCA_022495995.1 of Adenophora triphylla var. japonica. Lineage (NCBI taxonomy): Eukaryota > Viridiplantae > Streptophyta > Magnoliopsida > Asterales > Campanulaceae > Adenophora > Adenophora triphylla. The sequence continues at coordinate 226,816 of JAFEMH010003851.1, forward strand.
AGACTGAGCTCCAAGGAGATGCTCTTGGTAGAGAATTGATCAAGACTAACTACCTCTCGAATCCTCCCTCTCTTCAACAAAGGCCAATCTTATATCATTCCGTCCTTTGTGGATCAGCTTTACTCCTCACTGCTCTAGGAGACAGAGTATTATCGATGGCACCAAGATCAAGTGCCTGGTTGGCAAGTGTTGAAGGCTTCGATATATCCATTGATCATTTGGATATTAGAAGTACTTATGATTTTCATGTCTCTGGATCCCCTATGGAGGTTGATCGTGAGGTTCTGGATGCAACCGCCCGTCTACAGCTAATCCGACTTCTCTTCTCGGTTATTACAAGAAGAGAGCTAGAAGAGAGTTTGGAGAACTTATGAGCCACTTGGGCTATCTTGTAGAGTGTCTCGTATGTGGAAAGACCGGCAACCACAACAACTTCACTTCTTCTCAATGGACTTAATGTTGTGCCATTTACAATGGTATTAAATTAAATTGGCCCAAGATCTTGATGAAGGAACCGGCTAGTTCCATTGATGCTTATCAATCCAGAGTCAAGAATGAGCATCAAAGGTGGAGACCATTCTCGCAGCTCCTAACCGCGTTGTTTACAAGCTATCAACACTTGGAGGATCTCGTACTTTCAACTCCCGAATTATCGCTGCCTATGGGTGAGGGAGACTCTCTGGAACTGTGGTTTGTCACAACTTCAGATATTCCTTTGGAGATACCCAAGACAAGTTTCTTTATGATGCCGATACCCTCAACCCCAAGGAGTTCTATGTTGAAATGTCACCCGCAACCGCGGTTACCGCTCTTGGGAAAGCCATTAAGAAAGTCTCAAGGAAGAAGAATCTAGTCCTGGACCCTAAGCCTAAGAAATCTAAAACCGCACCATCTCAAACCGCCGGTGCCGGTCCAAGTTCTAAGGGTAAAGGGAAGATGAATCTCGAGAGATGAACCCGATGATGAGGAGGAAGAAGAAGAGGAAGCTGGCATTGCCCCTCTCATCAAGAAAGCAAAGACTGTGAAGACTGCCACTGCAAATCTCTCTTAAGAAGATAAGGTTGCTTTTTACAAAGCAAAAATTGATAAGTTGGAGAGAAGGGCTGCAGTGAAGAAAGTTGCCAAGGGTCAACCAACAACTTCTGAACCGCTTGCTACTTCTCAACCGCAAGTTCAACCGCCACCCCAACCGCAACCAATTCCTCAAACTCAACCGCCTCCCTCTCCAACCATATCTCCTGCTCCAACTCCTCCTTCTTCACCCATTCAAACTCAAACCTCTTCTCCAATTCCTACCCAACATATTTCTCCTTCCAAATCCCTTTCTCCTAAACCTCTTTCTCCATCTCCACCTCCCAAGACTGCAACCGCTCAGGGGGAGAATCCCAAGAAGAGGAGACTCAAACAAATGGCCAAGAAAACAACCCCTCCAAAGAAACACTACCTTCATACTGTTGCCAAATCCAATATCAAAATTCCTGGTGAAACCTCCTCCTACTTTGATAGATCCTCCTCCAAATCCAATTCAACCTCATCATCTCCTTCTGAATTCCAAACCCCTCAAAATCAAGCCACCTCAAATCTCAAAGCCTTTACTGAATGGACATCCAAGCCATCAGCAGGCCCAGCCCATTCAACCTCTAGACTTAAATCTCCAACTCCTTCACCTCAAAATTCACCTATACACCAATCATCCCCTCATAACTCAAACCGCACCCAAAAATCCCCTTCTAAATCCCCTATCTCTTCCCCACAAAAATCCAACTCAACTCATTCCAACACAATCACTTCAACTACTCCTTCTGCTTCTATTCCTATACCAACCGCCCCTATACCAACCGCCCCTATCCCAACCGCCCCAATACCAACCGCCCCTATACCAACCGCCCCTATCCCAACCGCCCCAATACCAACCGCCCCCATTCCAACTGCCCCCATCTCAACTCAAACCTCATCCCCTTACACAGTTCCTGCCTCACGCATTTTCCAAACCCTATTATCTCAAATGCCTCAAACCGCCCCTCCTACTTATTCTGAACCGCCTCCTTCCTTCACTTTTATTCCTTCATCATCAACCGCTCCTCCACCCACTGACTACTCCCAAATCCTTTCTACCCTTAATCTTATCCAATCTCAACTACTCCTAAACCAAGGCCACATTATCAAGCTAACCGCTTCTAATACCTCCCTTGAAGCTTCCAACCGCTCCCTTCTGAAGCTTGCTGAATCTCAATCCCATCTGATTGCCTCTCAAACCCTTCAAATGGCTGATCATAAGAACTCCTTAAAGAGTTTTGCTCAGAGACTTGATGCCATTAAGGGGGAGAAGGATATTGCAAACATTGTTAAAACCTCACTCGACTCTTGCTTTGAAAATTTCAAGAAGGAGTTATCTCAAGGTGTCATTCAAATCCAATCATTTGGAGACTCGATCTCAAGGAAATGATTTCTCGGCTCTCAACCTCCTCCAAAACCGCCTTTGATTCCCTCCAGCCGAATTCCTCAAACCGCCAATTCCCAACCGCTTCCTACTCAAGATATTCAAACCTCTCTGAGTGCGGTTGAGACTAATATTCTTGGTGGAATTGATAGTGTCAAATCCTTGATGGAGGTCAACACAAATTCTTTGAATGATGATCTGGCTGCCAAGTTGAATACTATCAAGGATGAATTTAATGACCGCCTTGAAAACATCAAGATAGGATTCACCACCAAACTTGAAGCCACAGTCAATGAGCTAAAATCCTCCATTCAAGTGACTGTGAATCTTGATGAAATGACTGAAGCTCTCTCTCTTCTCGCACCGGCAGCTAGTCAGGGGGAGGTTCAAACTTTGTACAATTCTTTGAACTCCTCCTTTCACACCTTGATTGATGAGCTATCTGATCAAGTGTCTGATAACTCCAAGGCAGTCTCTGATGCCAATCTCAAAATTGATGCTCAAGCAAATATCTTAGAGAGATTGTTGACCGCTCAAGGAAGGACCGCAGAAGAGGTGAGAAAAATTAGAAAATCCATGAAGTCTGAAACCTCCGCTTCAAATCTTGCAAGGAACCCTGAGATCAACCAGCAGCAGCAGCAGCAAGGTCAAGAACCGCATCAACCTTAAACCGCTCTCTGCTTTGTATGTTTTTGTACTCTCTTTGTTTGTTGGACCGCATTCTCAATGTAATTTTTCTTGTCCAACATTTCTTTTGCTTTTTGTAACCATGTAATTTACTTTCATTCCTGTTTTGTAACCGCTTGAGGAATTAATGGAAATTGCATCATGGTTCCAAAAACCTTGTTCATATCAAACTGCTTGTTTGTAGAACAATGAAACCTCTTATGGTTTAAAACCTCATTCAAATATTTTCTAACTTAAAAATCACTATTTTGAATTGATGTTTAAACATTCAGTTTAAACCGCACTTTGAACTTAAACTCACAATTTTTAAGTGCACTGAATGCATTTCTCTACTTTCCATATTGTAATTTTTTTTTCTCTTAGAAAGTATAGAAATCTATAGCTTAAGCTAAGTGTGTGCATTGACTTGGGACATGATTTACCATGTTAATTCTTATGGACATGTTTTTTTACCAAGTACAATGTTTGCTTTAGTTATAGTAGGTAATGGCATCAATCAAATAGGGGGAGATTGTTGGGTATGCATGTTTTAACCCTCCTATATTTATATTAGATTTGATTGATACCATAACCTCCTGTCTATTTTAAGGACTTTAGGACCCTATGTAATGAAGCTTAGACTTCAATTTTTTAGTTAAGTCCATTTTATAGATTAGGCTTGAAGACTGGCACAGACTCATTGAATTGAGAGTTGCAGCCTGTAGTTTCAAACCGCTTCTTTGGAACCGCCCCTAGCAAAACCGCCCTTAGCATTTGCTTGGTGAAATCCTTTGTTTGAAACTACTCTTGAACTACTCAAGTGCAACCGCCCTATGATGAACCGCACCTTGCACTCATTATCAACCGCACTTTGCAACCTCACCGGAGTTACCAACCGCACTTGTCAAACCGCCCGTACTCCGTAACCGCCCCCAATGATTGAGACTTGAAGTGAACCGCTCTTGACTTTGTGATCCACATCAGCAATATCCAATGTCAACCACCTTATCTTGTCACGTGATTCAAAGTCTGAGAAGATCCGCAAGGATCTTGAAAAGGTGACAGTGTCCAAACCTCATTGCTTGCAAATGAGCATTATCGCCTTTATCTCGCAACTACCGTACTCAAAGGACAAAAGTGGTTGCCGTGGACCAATAAGAAAGCATCAAGTACTCGTCCTTCAACAAATGTGTCCAACGGCTACATTTTGGATGCTTGGGTATAAATACCCCTAATCTTCACCATTTCAAGATTGCTTGAAAAATTAGAGAAATTGCCGTGTTCATGAGAAGTTGAAGCTCGCCCGTAAATTCTTAGTCCTTTGAATCTTCATCTTCAAACTTCAAGAAATATTCCCAAGCCCGTAAATCAAGCCTTAACACTTTCAAGAATCATTGTGCTCTACATCTCACGCATTTAAAGAGCCTTGATCTTGTTCTCACACACACACCTCATTTGTTCTAATCACATAGATTAAACACTTGAGATACACTCGGTTATAGTTTTGGATTTGTTCTTCATAGTAAAGATTTTATTGTACTTTGTAATCTCTCAAATACTTAATATAAAATCTCTTAGAAATCCAAGACTAACCATCTTGGTAGTGGACGTAGATCGTTTATCGATTGAACCACTCCAAATAGCGTGTTCTTACTTTCTCGCAATTATATTTCTTGTGCTTACTAATTATTTATCTTTGTCTCTCGTTTGATCTTTATTTAGATATCCATTATTGTGAAATAGTGTTTGGAGTTAACATTGTCAAAACCTCACTTGTTTGTAAACCGCACGTACCAACTACTTTGTTAAAACCGCTTACAAACCTCCTCTATCAAAACCACTTTGTAACTCTAAATATTCCGCCGTGCATTTTACACTTTCACTTGCGCCTATTATCAACTCGCAAGAGGATCTTGTAAGCAAGAGGTTTAGTTTTTAAAAGAGGGCGAAAAATTTTACAAGCCTATTCACCCCCTCTAGCCGTATTTTCACCCTTGTTGCCACCTTTGGGACCAACAAGTGGTATCGTAGCTAACACATTTTAAAACCATCGTTTTTCAAGCTTAACAGCCTTGTGTGCCGATTCGATATGGCAACCTCAAAGACAATGACTACCGTTAACTATTCACACATTCCAATGTTGGACGAAGACCACTTTGACATCTCGGAAGTGCCGAATGCTTATTCATTTGGAAACCATAGATGAAATGTCGGTGGAGTGCGTGATCAATGGCCCTCTAATTCCAATGAAGGCTAACACCGATGCAACCACCAATGCCGAAACTCCAGAGGTCAAAAAGCCAAAAGATGAGTGGTCGGATGAAGAGAAGAGAATAGTTGCCTTGGACAAAGAAGGCGAGGTTCATCATTTCGAACCCTTCCCGTATCAACTCTACGTAAAGTGATGTACCTCAAAACCGCAGCGTATGTGGGATGCCATAGAGAGCTACCTCGAAGGTGACGAAGAGTGCAAGGAAAACAAATTATACACGTTGAAAGATCCTACAACAACTTCAACGTAAAATCCAACGAAACCTTGCGTCAAACCTACGATCGCTATGTTGAGGTAGTTAATGCTTGTAGATCTCTTGGTAAAACTTTAACCGATAAGGAAATCAATATGACTTTCCTATCTCGCTTTAGGTTCTAGATGGGTAAATAAGGCTACCTCTCTAGAAGACTCCAAAGTATTGGGTACTTGGTCATTAAGTAACTTGTATGCCAATCTTAGAGTCTATGAACTTAAATTAAATCATATTGAAGAGATAGAAGGGAAAACCAAATCGCTTTCTATGTCTCGTAGTGGAACATGAAGAGAAACCATCCACATCCAATCAAACCACTCGATCCTTCCATATCAACCTCATCACTCATCGAGATGGATGATGATGATTTTGCCATGTTTGTGAAAAGATTCCAAAAATTTAGAAAATCCTCAAAACCTTTCACAAAATCTTTTCAAAAGGCAAACCTCCCGCAACATTTTCTAGGGTCAGCAGATACAAAGAAGAAGAGTGACTTGGTTTGCTACAACCGTAGAAAACCCGGCCACTTTGCATCCGAGTGTCCACAAACTCTAAATATGAATACATGAAAAGAAAACTTTTCCTTCGAAATTTTCTCATCGTAAGGGAATGGTTGCCGAGGAGGAAGAGAATTCCAAGGAATTAGCAACTTGGATTGAAACAGATTCTCGAGGATGGAAGTGATGATGAAACCGAAGAGGTTAATCTCTCGCTTAGTTGCAGACGCTTCGATGACTCGATTCGAATCATTTGAGTTGCATGATATGGAGGAAAAGGAGGTTTTTGCAAAACTTCCAAATTATAAATTGGATGATGATATTAAACTTACTCCTAGCGTTAAGATAGGAAATTGTTCGTATTCACGTCCCATTTTCTCATCTAAAACTCGCTCCACCTTCAAAAGCTATTCCAAAGAAAATTTTGAAAAAGGTGGTGGAAGAGGTTTCTCCCATGGAACATGAAAAGATGTTCAAGGAAGCCGAAATGGTGATCCATCAATTCTCTAATCTTAAGAAAGCCTTAAGCTTAGCTCATGATGAACTTAATCCGTACAAGACGGAGAAAACCGTGATGAGGTCTCGAAATTTCTAATCTTAAGGACCAAATCAAACAGATGACTCCTCTTGCCGATCAAAACCGCATCCTTGAAACTAAGGTTGCCGCACTTCAACTCAGAATGATGACTTGGTAACCCAAATCGACGATCGCCAAAAGATTATTGATTCGTGGCTCAAGTCTCAATCCACCAAGGATAAAATCTTGACTTCCAAGTTCCTCCCGGAACTAAGGATGGTCTAGGGTTTCGATCCGAGGAAGAGGAGAAGTGTGCATCCTCGAGTGAAAAGGATGAGGAATTTCCGTAACTATCTAAAGAAATTCCCAAGGAGAAGCATGCTAAGGGAAAGGGTAAAGCAAGACAAGTAAATTATGTCTACCCTAAAGGAAAGCAATATGGGAAGAATTCGTGTTAAAACCTAAGAATTCTGTGGAAGCACCCGAAGAGGAAATGGCTTATGGAATTGGTAGAATCCCCGCTCCAACCTCTTCTCGGTGGAAAAGGCGGTTCGTTAACCTGTGTCCGACCGCGCTTCTTCTTCGACCGCTCCTCCCGCCTTCAAAAGCAAGAATAGCGTTCCTGTGAAATACGTGGTCAAACCAAAGCCTCGTTCCCTTTGTATCACTCGGAATGTTAGCCGGAACCGCACCTCCCAAACCGCTTCCTTGTCCCAAACCGCATGGAACTCCTAAGAAGAGTAAGGAGTTAGTAAAACCTCATGATGCTTGTAGTTTTTATAAATGTTCTCGTGTGTGATGGTTTAGGTCACAAGGCCGCAGAATGCCTTTTGCGGTTCACACCCAATGCCAGAAGAGCAAACCTCCTTCCGTCAAGCGGTGTGGGTCGTAAAGGGTTGCTAACTTCAGACCCAAGGAATAAAGGGGGACCTCGTTCTTAATGTTTACATTTCAGGTCCTCTCGCTTCATGGCCGGTCACTCCAAGGATAATGAATGGTATCTTGACAAAGGGTCAGCTCAAGACATATGACTCGGAGATAGATCATTACTTGAAGATGTCGTTGAAGCAAGTGGTCCATCTCGTAACCTTTGGTGACAACAACAAAGGCAAGACCATTGGATATGGTGTTATAAGGAGAGGAAACCTAACTATTGAGAAGGTTTCTCTTGTCGATGGACTCAAGCACAACCTCCTTTCAATTTCTCAATTTTGCGACAAAGGAATGCTTTGCAACTTCACGTCATCAAATTGCTTTATCAAAGATAGCATTTCCGGCGTCACCCTACTCACAGGATTCGTAAGAGTAATATTTACATTATTGATCTAAATTCTGCATGTAGTATTACTAATCTCTCGTTTTGTAGCTAAGAATGTGAGCGAAAATAGTTGGCTATGGCACAAGAGGTTGAGCCACTTGAACTTCAAGTATCTTGCAAAGATTGGTAGGGAAAACCTCGTTCGTGGTTTACCCAAAGTGGCCGACCACCATCCAGAGAAATGCAAGGCATGCCATCTGTAAGCACCGCGTCGTCTTTCACCAAAGAAGACCGCCTCCATCAACTTCAAGATGCTTACAATCGCTTCACATAGATTTGTTTGGACTCCGTAACCACCGCCAAAGCATTGGAGGAAATAGATATACCTTAGTGGTGGTGGATGATTATTCAAGATATACGTGGGTTGAGATGATGATTTCCAAAGATGATTGTTATGAGATTCTCACCGCACTCTTTAGACGGCTCCAAACTCAAAAAGAAGATGACATCGTTAGTGTTCGATCGATAATGGAACAGAATTTAAGAACAACGGTGTTGCTCAAGATTGTGATGACCATGGATTGATCACAATTTTTCCACAACCGGTGTTCCACAACAAAATGGGGTTGTGGAAAGGAAGAATAGGACGTTGATTGAGGCCGGAAAGACAATGATATCTCGAAGCGAAGCTACCTCGCATTTTTGGGCCGAAGCAATCAATACCGCATGCTTCACTCGAACCGCTCCCTCATCAACAAAACCTATAATAAGACTCCCTATGAAGCTTTGGCGAGGAAGAACCCCCAACATTGCATTCTTCAAGATCTTTGGCCGCAAATGCTTTGTCCTCTACAACGGAAGAGAAAATAGAGGTAAATTCGGAGCCAAGGCCGATGAAGGTATTTTTGTTGGGTATGCTAAACATTCTAAAGCTTTTCGTATTTTCAATAAAACTAGTTTAAAAATAGTAGAGTCTCGTCCATGTTACTTTTGATGAGCATTCTCTCCTTGAGCCACATTTGGCTCCAAATGTTGCCGATGATTTTGTTGAGCATAATGAACCAGTGAACCTCAAACCGCACCCGAACCTCAACCTCAAAATCCAAAGACCCTCAACCGACATTCCCTCAAACCGCACCTTTCAAACCGCACCCGAAGAACCCTCTCCGCATGCAACTCCAAGGGAAGAAGAAGTTGAGAATTCCCCTATCCAAATTTTGTCAACCTCTTCGTCAACTTACATTCCATGACTTCGCCAAGGATCTAACGATGTTCCAATTAAAGATCTTCAAGAAACCTCACCCAACCAGACTTACCCCTGAGGTTCGTGAAGTCGCCAGCCACCCTCACAAATGTGATTGGTGATCTGCTTTCCAAAGTGTTCAAACAAGGAGATCAAATTATGATGAGCATACTTCTCTTTTATCTCAAGTTGAACCCAAGAAGATTGATGAAGCACTCCAAGATTCCAATGGGTCATTGCTATGCAAGAAGAACTCAACCAGCTTGAAAGATGCAAGGTCTGGACTTTGGTGCCTAGACCTCAGATCAAGGAGTGATAGGAACTAAGTGGGTATTTAGGAATAAGATGGACGAGAATGGAAGCATCACTAGGAATAAAGCAAGGTTGGTTGCACAAGGATATAGGCAAGAAGAAGGAATTGATTATGATGAAACCTTTGCTCCAAATTGCAAGATTGGAAGCTATTAGATTTTCTTAGCCTACGCCTCTTTCAAGCATTTCAAGTTATATCAAATGGATGTTAAGAGTGCATTCCTCAACGGCGAACCGCAAGAGACCGTGTATGTTGCCCAACCACCGGATTTGAAGACTCCAAATTTCCCAATCATGTCTACAAACTCCAGAAAGCTTTGTATGGACTTAAGCAAGCTCCAAGGGCACGGTATGAGACTCTATCTAAATTTTTACTAGAAAAAGGATTTAAACGCGGTAAAATTGATACAACTCTTTTTATTGCCAAATATAATGAGCATACTTTACTTGTTCAAATTTATGTTGATGATATCATTTTCGGCTCTACTAATGAGTTACTGTGTAAGCGTTTCAAAAAGCTAATGAAAAGCAAGTTTGAGATGAGTATGACGGGAGAATTAACATTCTTCCTCGGGCTTTAATTCAAGCAATGCGAAGAAGGTATTTTCCTCAGCCAAGCCAAATACATCAAGGAGTTGATAAAGAAGTTTGGATTAGAAAATGCCAAAGCATATGATACTCCAATGGCCACCGGCAATAAGCTAGATAAGGATCTCAAAGGTAAGAAAGTTGATCAGACTTTATATCGAGGTATGATCGGCTCATTACTTTACTTAACTGCTAGTAGGCCCGATATCATGTTTAGTGTCTGTGTATGTGCTCGCTACTGCGCATCCTAGAGAAGCACATCTTATTGCAGCCAAGCGTATAATCCGCTATTTATCTCGGAACCACTAACCTTCGACTTTCGTATTCCAAAGATTCGAACTTCGACCTTGTAGGTTATTCAGATGCAGATTATGCAGCCTTGTACTATTGACAGAAAAGCACTAGTGGTACTTGTCATTTCCTTGGAAATAGACTAGTTGCTTGGGCCAAAGAAGAAGCAAGCTTCAGCCAGTGTCTACCACAGAGGCCGAGTATATTGTCAGCTGGTAGTTGTTGCCGCCAAATCCTTTGGATGAAGCAACAGCTTGGTGGACTATGGAATCCATGAAGGAATTGCCCTATCATGTGTGACAACACTTCAACAATTTCGCCTCCAACAACCCCGTCATGCATTCCAAGACCAAGCACATTGATATCAAGTATCATTTCCTCAAAGACCATGTGGAGAAGAGGAATATCCATTTAGAGTATGTGGGGACAGATAATCGATTGCCGACATCCTCACCAAGGCTCTGACTCCAAGAGGTTTTCCTTCCTCAGAGGAGAAATGGGTATGCTTGAACTTAAATGATTCCATACTTTTTATTGACTAACTTGTGTGTTGAGTTTAGGTTGTATGTCTTATTGAAAATTTTCAACCGCGCCATTGTTGAACCGCGTTCATTAAAACCGCATGAGTGATCAACCGCCTCTGCTTCCAACCGCGTTTTACCAACCGCATAATGCTTCTGACCGCTCCATCTTCAACCGCCTTCAACATATGGTATTTTTCAAAAATTTTAATTCTTTTCGTAGCTTTAAAGAAGCTAAGCGGTTTTAAAAAATTCTTTCAACCGCACCGCCACGTGGACCCTGTGTAAGTTCTTTTATTTTTCATTTCACCACATTTTGACATAAGGGCATTTTTGCAAATGTTTTCCCACGTTATTTCAAAATTTAAATGCATTTAATGCAAAGGGAACATTAGCATTTAAGGCTATCATGTCAGCCGTCATTGGCATTTGAGAAGAAGATGAAAGGGTGCAACAGAGGAATGATTTCTTTTATGGAAAAATCAAATAGTCTTTTCAACTGTCCTTTGTTTGAGATTTTTCTATAAATAAAAACCAACTCTTACAATTTAACCTTTCCAAACTCCTCGAGCACCGTACCTTTCTTACCAACTTCATCTTCTCTCTCTCTAAAAACTTTAAATTTCATAACTTAAAACTTTGATCTTCAATGGCACCTAAAGCACCATTCACCGATATGGTATGTTGTTCTTTACTTCATCTCTTTATTTTCTCGTAAGTCTTTTGTTGAATCACCATTGTTGTACCAAGAAGCTTCAAAACCCTTGTTTGATTTTTGTTCATAATTGCTTCATCTGTTAATCATTTTGAATGATTTCTGTTGGGTTTTGCTCGGATTTGTTGTTAGATTTTCTATATGTAATTTATTTTACGATCAACCAACTATTTGAGCACTAATTTTGAACTCTAATAATTTTTCATTCGAAACCCATTTATATATACTTTTGCCTTTTTCTTGGTGATTCTGAGCAAAGTACGAATTTTTAATGTTATATTGTTAATCTACTACTCAATGTGATCATTTTGACATGTTATTTGTTGATTTTGGTGAACTTTTGTTGAATCTATGTTCTTAATGTTCTAAGTGTTCTTCGTGTTCATCATGTCTTCAACATGACTGTTCATATGCCTTGAATGTTTATCACATGTTTTGGTTCAGTTGAGTTTCACACATGTGTTTGTACTTAGAAATTTTTCATAAAATTTTATGCACTACTGTGAATATCAACCGCATGATGTTGTTTGGAACCACCTTGATTGAAATCTCTAGATTCCAACCGCATGCACATTTTGAACCGCATGCACATTTCTAACCGCATACATCTTTGAACCGCATGCTTGTAAATTTTCTTTTTGCAAACCGCGTGCTAAGTTTGTTTGAGATATTACTAAGTATATAGGCTGGACACCATAAAATTCCTCTCTAAGCACCGCTTGCAGTGTGGGATAAACTTGGATTACAATGCCACGTACTAGTATAATCTTTTACATATTTTCTAAGTATTTTGTTGTATTCACAATTTACTTGAGGTTTGAAGTTCTCAACATTTTCAACCGCATCATTTGCCAACCGCATAGATGCCCAAACCGCTTGTGAATTGTGAATCACTGTTTGGATCTAAACTCCTTTGTTTCATTTTATAGGATCCTAAATTCTTTATTCCTGGCCATGAGATTAATGAGACCGAGCTCCAAGGAGATGCTCTTGGTAGAGAATTGATCGAAGACTAACTACCTGAATCCTCCCTCTCTTCAACAAAGGCCAATCTTATATCATTCCGTCCTTTCAGGGATCGGGCTTTTACTCCTCACTGCTCTAGGAGACAGAGTATTATCGATGGCACCAAGATCAAGTGCCCGGTTGGCAAGTGTTGTCAAGGCTTCGATATATCCATTGATCATTTGGATATTAGAAGTACTTATGATTTTCATGTCTCCGGATCCCCATGGAGGTTGATCAGAGGTTCGGATGCAACCGCTCCGTTTACGCTAATCCGACTTCTCTTTCTCGGTTATTACAAGAAGAGAGCTAGAAGAGAGTTTGGAGAACTTATGAGCCACTTGGGCTATCTTGTAGGAGTGTCTCAGTATGTGGGAAAGACCGGCAACCACAACAACTTCACTTCTTCTCAATGGACTTAATGTTGTGCCATTTACAATGGTATTAAATTAAATTGGCCCAAGATCTTGATGAAGGAACCGGCTAGTTCCATTGATGCTTATCAATCCAGAGTCAAGAATGAGCATCAAAGGTGGAGACCATTCTCGTGCTCCTAACCGCGTTGTTTACAAGCTATCAACACTTGGAGGATCTCGTACTTTCAACTCCCGAATTATCGCCTATGGGTGAGGGAGACTCTCTTGGAACCGTGGTTTGTCACAACTTCGATATTCCTTCGAGATACCCAAGACAAGTTTCTTTATGATGCCGATACCCTCAACCCCAAGGAGTTCTATGTTGAAATGTCACCCGCAACCGCGGTTATCGCTCTTGGGAAAGCCATTAAGAAAGTCTCAAGGAAGAAGAATCTAGTCCCTGGACCCTAAGCCTAAGAAATCTAAAACCGCACCATCTCTCAAAAACCCGCCGGTGCCGTGTCCAAGTTCTAAGGGTAAAGGGAAGCATTGAATCTCGAGAGATTGAACCCGATGAGGGAGGAAGAAGAAGAGGAAAGGCTGGCATTGCCCCTCTCATCGAGAAAGCAAAGATCGTGGAAGACCTGCCACCGCAAATCTCTTAAGAAGATAAGGTTGCTTTTTACAAAGCAAAAATTGATAAGTTGGAGAGAAGGGCCGCAGTTGAAGAAAGTTGCCATGGTAATTCGGCAACCACTTACGAACCGCTTGCTACTTCTCAACCGCAAGTTCAACCGCCGCAGCCCAACCGCAACCAATTCCTCGAAACTCATACCGCCTCCCTCTCCCACGACCTTATCTCCTGCTCCGAACTCCTCCTTCTTCACCCATCTTCAAACTCAAACCTCTTCTCCAATTCTACCTGACATATTTCCTCCTTCCAAATCCCTTTCTCCTAAACCTCTTTCTCCATCTCCACCTCCCAAAGGATCGCAACTTGGCTCGGGGAGAAACTTCCCAAGAAGAGGAGACTCGAAACAAAATGGCCAAGAAAACAACTCCTCCAAAGAAACACTACCTTAAATACATTGCTAAGCCCGAAATCCAATATCAAAATTCACACGGTGAAACCTCCTCCTACTTTGATAGATCCTCCTCCAAATCCAATTCAACCTCATCATCTCCTCTCGAATTTCCAACCCCTCAAAAAATCAAGCCACCTCAAATCTCAAAGCCTTTACTGAATGGACATCCAAGCCATCGGCAGGCCCGGCCCATTCAACCTCTAGACTTAAATCTCCAACTCCTTCACCCCTAAAATTCACCTATACACCAATCATCCTCATAACTCAAACCGCACCCAAAAATCCCCTTCTAAATCCCCTATCTCTTCCCACAAAAAAATCCAACTCAACTTTATTCTTAACACCTGATCACTTCAACTCCTCCTTCTGGCTTACATTCCTATACCAACCGCCCCTATACCAACCGCCCCCATTCCAACTGCCCCCATCTCCAACCGCCCCTATTCCAACTACCCCACTTTCAACCGCCCTATCTCAACCGCCCCTATCCCAACCGCTCCTATATCAACCGCCCCTTTAACCTTACCTCAACTTTACCCGTTTCGGCTCAACCTCATCTCCTTACCACAGTTCTGCCTCACGCATTTTCCAAACCCTATTATCTGGAAATGCACCTCAGCCAGCCCCTCCTACTTATTCACGACCGCCTTTCTGGCTTCCTTCACTTTTATTCCTTCGTCATCAACGAAGCTCCTCCACGCTCGACTACTCCCAAATCCTTTCCACCCTTAATCTTATCCAATCTCGACTACTCTAAACCAAGGCCGCATTATCAAGCTAACCGCTTCCTAATGCCTCCCTTGAAGCTTCCAACCGCTCCCTTACGGAAACTTGCTGAATCTCGGGAAATCCACAATCGATTGCCTCTGCCGAGCCAGCGAATGGCTGATCATAAGAACTCCTTAAAGAGTTTCTTTCGGAGACTTGATGCCGTTAAGGGGAGAAGGATATTGCAAACATTGTTAAAACCTCGGCTAACTCTTGCTTTGAAAATTTCAAGAAGGAGTTATACGGAAGGTGTCATTGAGGCATCCAATCATTTGGAGATTCGATCTCGGAAATGATTTCTATATTACTGAGCCTCTCCCAGCTTAGCCTTTGATTCCCTCCGGTGAATTCCTCAAAGCCGCCGATTCCCAGCCGCTTCTACTCAAGATATTCCAAACCTCTGCGAGTGCGGTTGAGACTAATATTCTTGGTGGAATTGATAGTGTCGGAAATCCTTGATGGAAGGTGAGCTGAGGTATTCTTTTGAATGATGATGCATTTTACTTGAGGATTGAATACTATCAGGAT